>MU224555.1:0-24045 GCA_018584345.1 Thuja plicata
AGTCCCAGTGCTTCACCTCTGTGAGCATCACCCAGAGCCAATGAGTGCTAAGTGTTCCATTCATTCTCATGAGAGATGGGTTTGTGTAAACCAATACTCATGAATCAAAGGTCAATGAGTTTGACTCTAAAAACTACACAGTTGAATCCAAGTAGAATTTTTTAAATAAAAAAAATTTAAAAAAATTAACATTGGTCAGAATTTCGACCAATGCCACGGTTTATTTCCACCAACGATTGGTCAAAATTTTGACCATTACACTAAAGATTTTGACGAGCATGTTTTGCTTTCCACCAATGGTATGGTCAAAATTTTGACCAATGCCACGGCTCATTTCGACCGGACCTTGGTCAAAATTTCGACCATTACACTAAAGATTTCGACGGGCATATTTTTCTTTCCACCAATGGGATGGTCAAAATTTTGACCACTTCCACGGCTCATTTCAACCGGGCCTTGGTCAAAATTTTGACCATTCCACTAAAGATTTTGATGAGCATGCTTTACTTTCCACCAATGGGATGGTCAAAATTTTGACCAATGCCACGGCTCATTTCGACCGAACCTTGGTCAAAATTTTGACCATTACACTAAAGATTTCGACGAGCATGCTTTGCTTTCCACCAATGGGATGGTCGAAATTTTGACCAATGCCACAGCTCATTTCAACTAAATTTTGGTCAAAATTTAAACCATTCCACAGATTAATTTGACCAAAGATTGGTCAAAATTTTGACCATTTCAAGAAGAGTTCGACGGTGGTTCTTGTCAAATTAAACAAGAGCTATAGTCAAAATTTTGACCTCAATTTTGGTCGAAATTGTGACCAACAATAACAATGTCAAAAATTTGACAAAAAAAAATGACGAAAGGTTTGGTCGTGAATTCGACCAATTACTATCAAAATTTCGACCAACTTTCATCAAAATTTGAGGCCAAATTTACTAGTGTCAAAGATTTTGACTTAACCAAACTTTGATCATGATCAACTCACTCTACCCCCTACCCTTGGGAAAATGCTATAAATACAAGCCATTTCCTTTGTGTTTGGGATCCAAGAATTTTAAGAGAAAAAACATCCTTATTATAGGCATATGAAGAGCGTTTGAGAGCTTTTGATTACATTTTCGCATTTGTATAACATTTAGTACATCATGTTTACGAGTATTTGTTGTTTTCTAACCTATCTTGGAGCATTTTGAGCATTTTTAAGTTAGATTTGAGCATTGTTTATCATTCATTTCTCATTCTAGGATTTTCCTTGAGAGAGATTAAGCCTGAGAGCTCTCTTAACAAAGCATAGATAGAGAACCATGAGATGATATGGTTTTTTAGCTTCAATTCTTAGATTAAATCATATTTTATTTCCATAGAATTATTGTTATTAGTCCTAATTTCATGAAGGTGATAATCTTACACACACACACATACTAATGGAAAATTAATTTCATCAAAGTTCATGAATTTTTGAATAATGGTTTGATCCGAGAAAGTTTGAGTCCATGTGCAGTACCAATTGTATTGGCACCTAAGAATGAAGAATGGAGAATGTGCACTGATTCAAGAGAAATCAATAAGATCACAGTGAAGTATAGATTCCCTATACTGAGAATGGATGATATAATGGATTATTTGAGTGGAGCAAGATATTTTACCAAAATTGATTTGAAGAGTGGATATCATCAGATCAAAATCTAAGAAGGTGATGAGTGGAAGACTGCTTTCAAGACAAAAGAAGGTTTGTATGAGTGGTTGGTTATGCCTTTTGGTTTAACTAATGCACCAAGTAAATTTATGAGGTAAATGAATGAAGTTTGAAGAAATTATTGAATTAATGTGTGATTGTATACTTGGATGATACTCTAATATTCAAAAATACTAGAGAAGAGAATTTGATGCATATAAGGCAATTATTGCAGAGATTGAAAGAGGAAAAGTTGCTGATAAATATGAAAAAGTGTTCCTTCATGAAAGAAGAACTTGTGTATTTGGGTTTTGTAATTTTAGCTGATGGTTTGAAGGTGCATCCTAAGAAGGTTGAAGCTATACTTGGTTGGCCTACACTTGATAATTTCAATGAGGTAAGATCATTTCATCGATTGGCAATTTTTTACAAAAAAATAATCAAAAAATTTAGTTCAATTTGTAATGCTATGACTGAGACGAAAGAGAATTCAAATGGACACATGGAGCTCATAAGATTTTTGAGACTTTGAAGCTGAAGGTTGGTAAATTACCTATGTTAGCCATACTTGATTTCAATAAGGTATTTCAAGTTGAATGTGATGCAAGTGGAAGTGTAATTGGAGCTGTGTTGATTCAAGAATGTAAACTTGTTGCTTTCTTTAGTGAAAAGTTGAATGATTCTAAGAGGAAATATTTTGTCTATGATCAATATTTCTCTGCTATTGTTCAATCTATGAAGAAATGGAGACATTATTTGATGCCAAATTAATTTGTGTTGTGTACTAATCATAAGGCTTTACAGTATTTGGGTAGTCAAAATAAGTTGAATCAGAGACATATGAAATAGGTAGAGTATTTAGAGAGTTTCACATTTGTGATAAAGCATAAGAGTGGTGTTTTTAACAGAGTTTTCGATGCATTGAGTAGAAGAAGATCTTTGTTGACTGAAATGAGAGTTGAAGTTCTTGGTTTTGATGATATGAAGAAATTGTATGAAAGTGATCCTGGTTTTTCAGAGTCATGGAGAGTGTGTAGAGAACCTAATTCAAATCAAGAAAGTAAGCATGAAGACTATTTCATTCAGGAAGATATGTTTTTTAAAGGTATTCAGTTATGCATACCAAGAGGTTCAATGAGGACTAATTTGATAAAGGAGAAACATAGTAGTGGATTGGCTAGACACATTGGCATTGATAAGACATTAAGTTTGTTGAAGGAAAGGTATTTTTGGCCTCAGTTGTATAAGGATGTTCAGAAATCTGTGAGAAGTTGTGGAGTTTTTCAAGTTGCAAAAGGAGTAAGTCAGAATATGTGTTTGTATACACCGATCAATGTTCCTGAGAAACCTTGGAGTGATATCAGTATGGATTTTGTTCTTGCCTTACCGAGGACAGAAAAAGGTAATGATTCCATATTTATTGTAGTGGATAGATTTTCCAAGATGACACATTTTATACCATGTAGGAAAACATCAAATGCTATATATATAACATATCTTTTCTTTAAGGAAATTGTCATATTGTATGGATTACCAAGAAGTATTATCTCTGACTGAGATAGTAAGTTTGTTCGCTATTTTTGGAGAACACTCTGGAAGAAGTTAGATACTAAGTTGAAGTATAGTTCTAAATTTCATCCACAGACTGATGAACAAACAAAGGTTGTAAACTAAAGTTTGGGTAATTTGTTGAGATGTTTAGTTGGAGACACACTAAGTAATTGGGATTTGATGTGGGCACAAGAAGATTTTGCATACAACAGGTTAGTAAATAGAAGTACTCGAAAGACACCTTTCGAGATTGTTCATGGCACACACCCAATAGATATATCAGACTTAAGAGACATTGCTAGAGAAGAGAAAAGAAGTGCTGAAATAGAGGAATTTGTTGAGTTTATGAAGACATTACATGAAGAGGTAAGACAAAAGATGGAGAAAAGTATTCCTAAATAAAAGGATAATGCAGATAGATAAGAAGACATAAAACTTTCAAAGTTGGTGATGCAGTAATGGTTCATTTGAAGAAAGGAAGATTTCCTATTGGAACATATGAAGATGAAGAAATTTGGTCCTTTTAGAATACTGATAATATTTGATAGTGTAAATGCTTATGAATTTAAATTACCTGATGACATGGATATATCACCTATATCCAATATTTCAAACCTGTATAAATATCATAAACCTAATGAAGAAGTGATAGTACGAAGTGATTATCCTAAGAATAAGATAGAGGAAGTTGAGGACATCTTGAAGGAGAGAGTTAGTAGAAGTAAAAGAGTAAAGGAATACATGGAGCATCTAGTAAAATGGAAGAATAGACTGATTAAGGACTCATCTTGGATTTCTCAATCTAAGTTGGATTCATTTTAGGTTAGAACTGATACATGATTCAGGGAATCAGTTCTATTAACCCCAGGTGTCTGATGTAGGAGCGTCTTGGGTCCTTGGAAATCCTGCTCAAACAAAAATATGTTTGATTTTTCTTTGTATTTTGATTTCTATTTCTCGGGTTCTTTCTTTACCGGCGAGTTTCAGTGATCTCTGTACCGACGGGTTTTCTGATGCTTGGGTATGTCCTTACCGATAGTTTTTGATTTTTGGTGATCATCTTCCCAAGATGTTTATCCTGATCTAGCTGAATTCTAAATTTAATTTCTATTGCTAAATTAATGTGCGATCTCTCATTGGGATCTGTATGGACCTAAATCTGGGTCTCTGTTAGCGATTTGAGTGCTGACCTCTTTGGTGGACTCTTGTATATATTTTTTATATATGTTGTTCTATTAGTTAGTAATCTTAGAGCAAGAAAGAAAATGTTTAGATATTGAGATCGAAGGTCTGTGATCTCTGATGCATGAAGATCAATTTGTAAATTATTTTTGTATATCGCTGAAACCAGGAAGGCCTTAAAGCATAGCATATAATAAGTTTGATCAATTAATGAATTGAACATATATTATTTCTTCTCTTGATGTGTTTTTGTTGTTCTTCATTGTGTCTGCAAGTTTGTTTGGAAATTGGGATCGCCCCAAGCCCCTCTTATTGACCCTCCTTGCATCAGAAATCTTTGGAGAAGGTACATGAAAAGAATAAGGAAATTATGTAATGGGTGGAAGAAATAGAGAAATTTTTAACAGGTATTGACTTAGAGTTATACCGAGATGAGGATAGGCAATTTCTATGCCTGACCAAAGAAGTGATATAACAATTCAAAGGTATTTTGGCAAGAGTTAGCACCAAAGAGGGTCTACACCAAATTTTCTATTTCAAGAAAGACATGCAAAGGATGTTTGAACACAAAGAAGAGATCAAGTTCTTGCTTGTGAATTGACCATTTTTAGAGAGAAGCGAGAACGATGCATTACTAAAGTGAAAAGACAAGAAGTAAACTATGAGGAAGTATAGGAAATAGTATAGATATTGTGAGCTTCTCATCTAGAGGTGTTTGCAAACTAACTATTTAGTCCAGACTTATCCATTTTCTTAGAAAAGAATTTTTCCATACTTATTCATTTTTCAAAGTCTAATTTTTTGGCCTTTTGGCCTTCGATAATCCAAAATTTTGGGGTCCCCAAATTTTGGTTCTATACTTAGTCAAATTTGCACTTGGCAATTTTTGGGGCAAAGGTTAGGGTCTGAAGTTTGGGCCATTTCAACATGAACACTTCTTTGCATGAAAATGGAAGTTCAGATAAGATGGATGCACAACTTGAGTTTGCTTTGAAATGATTAAGGGTCTTCAATAATTTCCCACCTTGAAGATAACCCCAGCTAAAGATTCCAAGGGAGAACTTAGAGATTAAGAAGAAGACGCCAGTTACAAACAATGGAACTCCTACTCATCTTTCTCTTCTTACTCAACGAGTTTGACCCTATTTTCATGGGAAAGTTGATTGTAAACAGATTAAGGATCCATGAAAGTAGTTTAGTATCAATTTAGCAGTAACTTTATTTGTCAAGCTTTAGTTTTAGTTTTTTTTCATTGTTTTTAGAGTCACTCATGCCCTACTTTTGGGGTTCAGACTTTGCAAATCAAAACTCTATATATTGTAAGAAAAATAATGTATTAGGGTCAGATTCTTGATTCAATAAAGATTCGCAATTGGTGCTTTATTCATAGTGTGATGATTTTCTGCTATCTATGTGAAATTAACGAACGTGTGTTTGCTTATTCATTCCTTTGAAGAGTCAACTATGTTTATTGTTTCTCGAATCTACGATTCTTTAAATTGGGGTTTTTTTTTGTTCATCTACCTTCTTGTGATGGATATATGGGAAAGATCATCTTTTGGGTTCAATAATAACAGTCTTGTGTGTGTTCACATCTTAGTTACTACACAATTTAATAGATTTTGAAAATCTTGCATGTGTAAATATACTTTATCTCAAAATAATTGCATCTGTTGGGTATATAATTGTGAGGTGGTCTGATTTATATCTAGTGGGTTTCTCCAAATCTCTCTGTCATTCAAATTTGCAAGGAAGGAGTAACAATGGTTTACGTCCGTTAGGATTTCATTTCCAGAAAAAAATTAATTTATTCTTGTCACCCAACTCTTTTAATTTCTTGTCATGAATCTGAAGTAATTGGAATCATCTTAAGTTTTAAGCATAAATTTGTGCAATTAGTAAATTACATTCTTTGATAAATTAGAAAATATGAAAAAAGTACTAAAGTTGTTTTGCAGTTTGATGTCTTGAAAGTACCAGCAAAGGCCTTCATGTGAACATTCACATTATCTTCAACTAAGTTACCAAGCATGTTGTACCATGACCATGGAGAACCTTGGGAATAGCTTCTTTATTCTTTCAAGAGAGGAAACTGAATCTTGAGATCCTAGAAATTGACTTGTGTAAAAACAATGCTCAATAGAAACAACTGTTATATTTTGATTGATGTAAAACCTTAACTGGTAAGACAATTGCTATCTTTTAAAGTTCCATATCAATTTATTGACGAAGAAGATTTGAAAAGATGAGATAACAAGAAGACCTAGTGAAATGGTTGAGTTATGTGAAACTACAAAGGGTACTTGATGAGTTTGCATGTTGGTAAGGTAATATATTGTTTATCTTTAACACCAAGTGAATTGTGGATAACTACAAGTTTAGTCTTGACTCAATAATAGAGCAGAAGATTAAGGAACTTATGTATGTGCTGAGTGATGTGAGTGTCGACTAAGTGCTAGTACATGCTGAGAAAATTCAATGTCGACTGAGCATAAGTATTTACCTAGCATTAGTAAATTATCAAGTTATCTAATGATGACCAAGTGGAAGAACATAGTAATGATAGAGTGACAGTATTTTGATAGTTTGATTAGGATTTGAGATCCCACCTCACATAGTTGATTTCTTGGGATATGTGAAGTATATTTAAGATAAGTATGATCATTGTGGAGAATTAAATGAGAATTTAATATATGTTTAACCATTTTTATGTATGGATTCAAGGAGTTTTAGGATGTATTCTACCTTGTAGATGGAAACAAAATATTGGAAGAATTGGTTGGATCTAACCAAACTCTAAGATCTATGGTGATGATTAAGCAAAAAATGATCTAGCTACCTGATCAGAGAGGTATAAGATTAACCTAGCTGGTGGTTATGTGTAGTGAGGTTAATTCATTTGATTGGAAAATATAAGAAGAAGATAGTCAAGGCTGAGAAGAGTAGTACAAGACTACACAGTGGTGATTGCTTGATGGATTTACAAGTAGATCTAATTGATAGAGAGGACAATGAAGGCCAGTCAGTGAATTAGCATTTGAGTGAAAGTGGATCTGTATTTGCAAAGTGAGTTGTATGTTTAAGATCACATCATTCATACTTTCTAACCATTGTATCAGTGCAAAATCATTTAAAAAAAGGTTGACCTAACAGTCATATTGTAAATCCTTTAATCAAGGTGACATTATAATGGAATGGTCTAATCCCTCTAGTAAGGCTCACATTTAATGGGGTGATTAAATCATTTAATAGGGTCACATTTAACAATGTGTATTGTAACCTTTAACAAGGTTAGCTCCTCACAGAGGTCAGTTTAGAAGAGTGAAAAATTTGTAGCATGCTACTAGTTTTTTTTCCCATATGGGTTTCCACGTTAAATCATGGTGTCATGCTTGTGTGAATTATATTTAATGTGTTATATTGTTAAGAGTCCTATATTCTGAAAGTTCATTACATTAGGAAAGTGGACTGCAAGTTTGTGCTATAGGGACCAAGTGGATTACTGAGTGGATCTGAGTTGGTTAAAGTGTTTATAAGTTCAATTGGTACATCTAGACCTAGGATAACTAATTCACCCCCCCCTCTTAGTTATTCTGAATTATTCTAACAATTGGTATCAGAGCATTATGGTTCTTATAGGGAAAATTTTGAAGGTACTCGAAGCTAAAGATCAAGATGTAGAAAAAGGAGGTACCGAGGTTGAAAAAAGAGAACTTCCCTACATGGAAAAGTTGGATGAAGCTACACCTAGATGGAATTGGTGAAGCAGCAAAATACTATGTGGAACATGACTACATAATAGTGCCTACACTTATGAAAGCTCAGTAGATGAAAGAAAAACAAGAACACAATCAAGCAATGTTGGAGATTGCATCAGCCCTAAGTTATCCTAAATTTGAAGATATAAAAGACTACAAAAGAAATGTGGGACACAATGAAAATTATCTATCAAGGTTAAAAAATGTACTAAGAGTCAAATCAAAAATCTGGAGAATTAAGTTTAATGAAATGAGAATGTTAGATGGTGAAACTATTGTTAAGTATTGTAGCCCAGTTAAGGAGGTTTTAAATTCTATTAGAGGAGATGATGGATCTATTGATGATGATACTATTATTAGCAAGGTACTAAGAACTCTATTTCCTATTTATGCTATTAGAGTATACTCTATACAAGAAATGAGATGTACTCTTGGTAACAACTTAACTCTGGAAGGTTTAGTTGGTAGACTTACTACTTTTGAGTTATCAAATTTTGATAATTTCACTCCTCACAATGTTGATTCTGCATTCAAATTACAATTAACTATTCATAAATCTAAGAAAGAAAAAGAAAAACATGTGAATAGTGATAGTGAAACTTCAGATGATGATCTTGATGAACTTGAAGCACTTGTGACTATAATACTAATAAGAGGAAAAGAAAACTTCAAAGGAAAACTTCCTATAATATGTTTTTAATGTAGCAAAGTTGGCTATATTGCAGCAAGATGCCCTGATAGGAATGGAAAGGATGATAAAAAAGAATGAAAGTACAAAGAAAAAAGGGATGACAGAGATTTCAGAAGGTATAAGGACTTTAAGGACAAAAGTAAGAAATCCCTCTATATTTCTAAAGAAGAAATTGATAGTGAATCTGATAAATCTGATGACAATGATATAGAAGTTGTTTATGTTGCTATGAAAGATGATTCTAATGAGGATGAGAAAATTGCACTTATTTCATATATGAGTAAAGGTGATAGATGGATAATTGATAGTGGTTTCTCACATCACATGACTTGTGATAAAAGTAAATTTGAGACCTTAGACTATTGTAAAGGTGGTATCATTAAGTTTGGTAATGACAAACCATGTCTTGTGAAAGGAAAAGGATCAATAAAATTGACAGATAAGATCACATGTGACAATTCTTATTGGGTTGAAGGTCTAAACTATAATATTTTGAGTGTTTCTCATTTGAACACTTATGGATACTAAGCTGAATTCCATCACAAAAAGGCTAAAATATTTGATGCTATTGGTGAACTAATTGGAAGTGGTGAATAGACAAGAGGTAATTTGTTCTATCTAGATCTATCTAATGATACATGTTGTTTGCACAATATGATGATATATGGTTATGACATAAGAGGTTATGTCATGTGAACTTTGACAATTTGGTAAACATTAGTACGATGAAAAGAGTAAGAGGCTTTCAATGATTGAAGAAACCTGATAATTTTATGTGTAAACAATGTCAGTTGGGAAAAATGACAAAGTCTAGATTTAAGAGAAAAACCTATACTTCGGATAATATTTTGGAATGGGTTCATACTGACCTTTGTGGACCTATTGGTGTGGAAATATACCATGGTGATAAGTATCTCATATTGTTTGTTGATGATCACTCTAGAATAATGACTATGATGTTTCTCAAAGAAAAATATGATGCTTTCCAGTTGTTTAAGTGGTATTTGGAAAAAGTTGAAAAAGAGACATGTAAGAGCTTGAGATGTCTTAGATCTGATAGAAGAGGAGATTTTATATCTAGTGAGTTCAATGTATTCTTCAATGATAGAAGAATTAAAAGACAAATGCCTACTTTAAGAAATACTTGAAAGAATGGCATAGCCAAGAGAATAAATAGATCAATAATGGATTCTGCTAGAACACTGATGATAGAGAAGAATGTTGCACAAAAGTACTGGAGAGAAGATGTAAGTACAGTAGTCAATACATTGAACCGAGTACAAGTCAAGAAAGGTACTGATATTACACCTTATGAGTTATGGTATGGTTATGCACCTAATGTAAAATATTTTAAAGTCTTTGGATGAAAATGTTATATATTGAAGGACAATAGAAATGGAAAACTTGATGCTAAAAGTGATGAAGGCATATTCCTAGGTTATTCCACTAAGAGTAAAGTGTATAAGTGTTTGAATTATAACACTAATAAAGTTGTGGAAAGTGAAAATGTTAGAATTGATGAATATACAGAAAAAAGAATCAAGTTGAATGTAAGAAAGAACCTAAAGACTATAGATATTTTGTTTACATGAACGAAGGAGATCCCATCAGTTTTCCTGAACTAGCAAAAAAAGCTATCAAACAATAGAATGGTGCTTCCGAGAAATAACAAGAAAATGTTGAGACATAGAAAGAGGTTGCCAAGCATCAAGAGGTAATTATAGAGGAATCTGAGGAAGAAGAAGAGACACAAAATGACCCTGAAATGAATTTGGATGATGAATTTGAAGAAGAATAGAAAGAGAAAAGGAGAGAAGATCCTATTCTAGAAAGATATGTAAGAAGACATCATAAACCAGATCAAATCATTGGGGAAAATGATTCAGAGGTCATGAAAATAAGCAAATTGAAAAATCATACATGCTTATTATGTGAATTTGAGCCCAAATCAGTGAAATATGCTTTGGATAATAAAGATAGTATATAGGCCATGAATAACTAAATTGAGCAAATTGAGAAGAACAAAACCTGGACACTAGTACCTAGACCAAAAGATAAGAATGTTATTGGAACCAAGTGGGTATCTATAAATAAGATGAATGAACATGGAGAAGTTATAAGAAACAAGGATAGACTGGTATGCAAAGGTTATGCACAAGAAGAAGGCAATGAATATGGTGAGAAGTTTTCCCTAGTTTCTATATTGGAAGGAGTTAGAACTCTACTAGCTTATGCAGATTACAAAGGATTCAACGTATATCAAATGGATGTTAAATCTGCATTTCTGAATGGAATATTGGAAGAAGAGGTATACATTGAACAAGTTGAAGGATTTATTGATTCAAGAAAGAGAAATATGGTCTTCAAGCTGCATAAAGTGTTATATGGATTGAAGAAAACCCCCAGAGCATGTTATGAGAGATTGCATAATTACTTAGTCAATATTGGATTTAAAAGGACTAATGAAAACAATAATCTATACTTAAACTTTTAAAAAGGTAAAGGGATATTGTTAGCTGAAATATTTGTTGATGATATCATATTTTCAGGATAAGATGCTTTATGCAAAACATTTTTAAATGAGATGCAAACTGAATTTGAGATGTCTATGTTTGGAGAGATCAAATTCTTTGTTGGATTTCAAGTATATCAGATGAAGAAAGGTATGTACATTACTCAATCTAAATATATCAACGAGATAATGAAAACCTTTGGCATGGAGGACTCTAGACCTGTACTTACACCTATGGCTAGTTGACAAAAATTATCAAAGACTGTCGAGACAACTGAAGTTAATCAAACCCTGTATAGATCAATGATTGGGAAGCTACAATATGTTGTCCACATTAGACCAGATATTGCATTAGAAGTTAGGATTGTTGCAATATTTTTTGCAAATCCTAAAGATAGTCACATGATGGCAGTGAAAAGGATATTGATATACTTGAAAGGAACAAAGGACTATGGATTATATTATTAGAAGAATGAGAAGTTTGAACTAAAATTTTATAAAGATGGTGATTAGGCAGGTAATGTAGATGATAGAAAAAGCACAATTGGTGATGCATTCTTTTTAGGAAATATATTAGTCTCTTAGACAAGCAAGAAATAGAACTGCATTTCTCAATCAACAACAAAGGCTGAATATGTTGCAACAACAGTGAATTCTTCAAATATAGTGTGGATCAAGCAATTGTTGAAAGGAATGAAGGAAGAGATCAATGAACCATTTGTTATTTTCCATGATAAAACAAGTGCTATTAATATTTCAAAGAACCCTATGATGTATACAAATACCAAGCATATTGCTATCAAGTATCATTACTTACAAGAGCTAGTACAAGACAAAGAAGTAAGACTTGAATATGTAAATACAAAGGAACAATTGGAAAATATATTTACTAATTCATTACCTAAGGATGCTCATGAGTATCTGAGAGGTAAATTAGGGGTGATTCCCCTATCTAAGGCTAACTAGGATCACATGGAGTGATTGCATCAAATGTATTACACAGAATACCCAATAAATTTATGCAAAGGTGGATACACTTTAGGAGTTTCCTAAAGTTGTAATGAGCAACGCACAAGATGTTGATCAGCCATAAGTAGATTAAAAAGAGAGCATAGAATTCATAAAGTTGACACAAAGATATCTACATGATGAAGATGTATGTCTTTGGCATTGCTGTCAAAGAGTGATAATTAGACATGAAAACATTGAGGGAGATATTCAGAATGGGCAGTAAGGGAGATATGAGAAAAAGGGAGAATTACATAGAGACTATACTATGAGGGAGCTAATATTTGTATTAAAGAGAATCATATTGAAGCTAAGGACATTAATGAAAATCTGTTTATAGAAAAAATTGTTTGGATTGTTTGGTAACCTTGCATATGTTTTTTGCATGTGTTTGACATCAATGCCAAAGAGGGAGATTGTTGGAAGCTACAATTGAAACAATTTTTATATTGACATTGATGTCAAACATAAACTGGTAAGACAATTTCTATCTTGTAAAGTGCAATATCAATTGATTGATTAGAAATTTTGAAAAGAGGAGATAACAAGAAGACCAGGTGAAATGGTTGAGTTATGGGAAACTAAAAAGGGTACGTGATGATATTTAATGTTTGTAAGGTAATATGTAGTTTATCTTTAACACCAAGTGAAGTTTGGATGACTACAAGTTTAGTCTTGAATGAGTAATAGAGAAGAAGATTAAGAAACTTGTGTATGAGTCAAGTGATGCGAGTGTCGACTAAGTTCTAGTACATGCCGAGATAATTTAGTGTCGACTAAGCATCAATATTTACCAAGCATCAATAAATTAACGAGTTATCTAACAATGACCAAGCGGAAGAACAAAACGATGATCGTGATAGTATTTTGATAGTTTGATTAAGATTTGAGATCCTAGCTAACATAGCTGAGTTCTTGGGATATCTGAAGTATATTTAAGATAAGGATGATCATTGTGGAGAATTAAATGAGTACTTAATATATGTTTAACCATTTTTATGTATCGATGAAAGGAGTTTTAGGATGTATTCTACCTTGTAGATGGAAAAAAAAATTTGGAAGGATTTGTTGGATCTAAAAAAACCCTAAGATCTACAGTGATGATTAATCAACAAAAGATCTAGCTACCTGATCAAAGAGGTATAAGATTAACCTAGTTGGAGGTTATGTGTAGTGAGGTTAACTTAGTTGATTGTAAAATCTAAGAAGAAGATAGTGAAGACAGAGAAGAGTAGTACAAGACTCCATAATGGTGATTGCTTGATGGATTTCCAAGAAAATCTGATTGATAGAGATGACAATGAAGGCTAGTAAGTTAATTAGCATTTGAGAGAAAGTGGATCTGTATTTGCAAAGTGAGTTGTATGTTTAAGACTACATCACTGTTACTTTCTAACCATTATATCAGTGCAAAAATCCTTTTAAACAAGGTTGACCTAATAGTCATATTGTAAATCCTTTAATCAAGGTGACATTATAATGGAATGGTCTAAGCCCTCTAACAAGGCTCACTTTTAACAGGGTGATTAAATTCTTTAACATGGTCACATTTAACAGTGTGTATTATAACCTTTAACAGGGTTAGATCCTCACATATCTCACTTAAGAAGAGTGAAAAATTTGTAGCATGTTACTGGTGGTTTTTCTCATATTAGGTTTCCACGTTAAATCCTAGTGTCATACTTGTTTTAATTTTATTTGATGTGTTATATTTTTAAGAGTTCTATATTCTGCAAGTTGATTACATTAGGATAGTGAGCTACAAGTTTATGATATAGAGACCAAGTAGATTACTCAGTGGATCTGAGTTGGTTAAAGTGTTTATAGGTTCAATTGGTACATCTTGACCTAGGATAACTCATGCACCCACCCCCCCCCCCTTAGTTATTCTGAATCATTCTAACACATCTAGTGTCTCAAACAAGGGGTTAATTTTCTCCTAAGACCTATTAAAAGAATAAAATTCCATTTTCATTTCACTCTTATTAATATAGTCTACCAAGGTCAAATTAAAAATTTGTGCTTTGTACTTTTTGTCATGAATAAAATGGGGATCAATAGTAGACCACCAAATTTAGTAGACATTGGCATACCAAAATACCTACAAGGTGAGTCTGATTTGTACAACTAAGAGAGTAAGGGTGTGAATTCGTGATGCACACAAAATGTGGGGGGAATTTTTTGTGGATTCCCTTTGTGATGATGTAATGGATTATATGTAAAAATAATAAATGATTAAGTAATAGGAAGAATGAATTTACCTTTAAATGAGTTGGAAAAGGATGAATGTGTAGATCTAGAATTGGTTGTCACCGTGCTGTTAGAAATATAAACTATTATGGAATTGGAACCCTAGTACATGTGTCTAACATCAAGTTCACAAAAATGTAATGAAGAAAATGGTGATCAATGGTAGACCGCTAAATTAAGCATACATTATAATACCAAATACCATACAAGGAGAGTCTGAATTGCATAACCAAGAGAGTAAGGGTGTAAATTTATGATCCACACAAAATGTGGGTGAATTTTTGGTGGATTCCCTTTCTTATGATGTAAAGGATGATATGTAAAACTAATAAATGATTATGTAATAGGAAGAATGAATTTACATTGAAATGAAAAGGAAAATGATGAATTTTCTAGATCTGAAATTGACTCTCATTGTACTATCAAAAATAGAAACTGTTTTGGATCTAGAACCCTAGTACCTATATCTCCCAACTATGAAATTTACAAATTCTTAGGACAATGCCAAACCTAATTTGGCCTTGTCCAAGCAATTTGGCCTTGTCCTAAAAGTACAAAAAATGGTAAAATCTGTAATAGATTTTTCAGTGGTTCTATAACTCTATTATCCAAGATAAAAAAAAACTATGTCACCTATTCCTACACATAGAAAAGAAGGGGAAATTATTGTGGGAAGGAACTTGCCTTGGTTAAGCCCTTGTATATAAATTAACCTTAAAATGAAATAGACATAATTGAAATAATTTTGTCATGTAGCAAATATTAGATATAAACAATGGAATATCTCATACCATGTAGATGCAATTGTCTCTAAATATGTAATCAAAAATTTTGATGCAAAATATTTTGACTCAACATAAAAACCAAAAGGAAATCATGTAAGAAAAAACCTCATATTGTAGATGTTGTAATTCACCTCAATGTTGGATTGAGGAATAAAGAGAAGATCAAGACCCATGAATGATTGTAGATCTCCTTCCTTGATGTGAAAATCATTTTTTTGGATGCCAATGGGGAAGAGAGCTATATTTATGCAAGGAAATAGCTTGAAATATTGATGATGAATGCCTTTAGTGGATATTTTCTTGCACTTGAATATCTTAATGTATAATAATAGCTTGAATGTGTATGATGGTAATATGAAAAGGAGAGGAAGATGTCTCCTTTTATACACATTTTAGGGCTCATATTTTTCAAGGACAACTTGATTATGCACATAGGCAAAACAACCCTACATAGGGCCCAGATCCCATTAAATGAAAAATCTTAAGGACAAGGCTGACCTAAGTTGACCTAGTCCAGAACAAGGATGACCTAAGTCAATCAAGTCCAAGACAAGGATGACCCAAGTTGGTCTTTTCCAAGAAGCTCATTTCAAATCTAGCTAGGGACCTAGAGTTGCATCCTAAAAGAGAGATCTAAAAACCTTAGTTTGTCGGGAAATCAGGGCCAATCTCGAGATGTAAAATGCATGTAAAATGACCTAGGAGAGAAATAAATATGAATGGATGGAAAATAGGAAAATATGCATAGAAATTGTAGCTAACCTCAAGTTTGAAGGAGGAGGACCTACATCTAAATTAATTATGCATTTAAGTGCAATATGAGGTCCTTCCACAAGGAACAAACTAAAATGGGCTAGAAATGGTCCCAAAATGAGCACAAATTAAGTGCTTACTTTTTAGGATGGCACACATTTATTCTACTTCATTCATCTTTGTGTCTCTTTAAATTTTCTTCCTTTCTTATTCCTCTATGGTATTATTAAACAGTCTCATCCTATTCAATATCCTGATGCTAATTTTGATCATTAGATTGTCCATCTTTTCTTTCAATTTTCTGACAAATTTCATTGCCAGACCATGTTCATTCTTCACTTGGACATCCTATATTAATTAATTCTTCAATAATTCAATCACACATTGATCATGTCCTCTCAGTTATGCTAAAATTTTAATCATCTCCCTAATTTACCAAGATCTTTCAATAAATCTAGCCACTTGTCATTCCCAATGAAGCCTCCATCCGTCCCTTTTGGGAAAATATTCTTTTTTATTATAAATTCCACCACCACTGTTTCTATGAACATGTACTATAGATCCTTAGTCTTATCTAATTATTCTCTTTCAATTTCTTGACCATCTCTAATTTTCACTTGAAGTGTCTTTGCCCTATCTTGCATCTCTATTAGGTCCTGATATCAAGGTAGTTCTAGTTGGAGGATAACCCATGTGTCTTTTATAATTTTCTCAAACCATTCTTCCACAAATTGTGCCTTATGTGTAAAGGCTAAAATAATATGTACTTCCTTAGGAGTAACTATTTCAGTACCCTTTTATGGCCTATACAACCACTAAGACAATTCTCTTATTTTAGAAATTTATCCTTTTAATTGATCTATTTTCATTTTGTCTCTTTCAAAATGCTCTAACATTTCCTTCGCACTTTCCATAACCATCACACCACACACCTATCTTGATAATTTACCCACTTTTATGGTGACAAAATAATAATCTACAAATTTACTTCTTGTGTACTCTTGTTGAGACTAGGTAGCGCTAGCTAAAAATCCTTTTCTACCTCTTCATTAATACTAGTTGAAAATTGGGCTTTTGGGATTCATATTTTTTTAGAAGGTGTTATTCCTACAATTGAATTGTTAAAATCTAGTGGAACCACCTCAACTTGAGGTTTTGGTCTCAACTACGCTTATAACAAACTTGACATTTGTTTTTTCTTCACGTCACTAGGTCTCTACCATCATACCATTACCTTTCGGATCCTCACATGACCCTTCAAAATTTCCCTTCATAGGATAATATCTTCCTCCGGGGATGTTTACTTCCTATTTCTAGAACATTTTAAATGCTTGACCTTATTTTTTAACCCAAATCACCATGCTAAGACAATTGATATAGGCTATCTTTTCTACTGTATATATCCTTTAATTTGTTTTTTAAGATAAATGGGACAATATTTCAACTATTTTCAAATTTATGCATATCCACCATGTATTATTTTGGAGAACATCCTCTTTTAAAATCTATTGTAGGTTCCTGCCCTCTTGGGAATTAGTTACATTTTTTTTAGTATCTACGTGTTTCTAGTTATTTATATCTTCTACTTCACTCTTCAAGGATTAAATCGATACATTTTCTTTTCTTTCCTTAAATTTTACTAGGTTATTTTCTAATGTTTTGATGCATTTTTCTACCACCCTAGTCACTTCTTTTATAGTTTACTTATCATTTTGGATCTCAGGCCAAGGTGAGTATCTTCCTTGTTTTTCTTCTTCTTCCTTATAAGTTCATCATTCTTGATGCACATAAATAATAAAAATTTTCCCTATTGGGCCAATCAACTCACTCTTTAACTTAGTGTTTAGAATATCTACTAGAATTAGCAATGAATTTTCTTGGTTTCCTCATAGTTCCCAAGCACTAACTCTACATCCTCCTAGGAATCCTTGAGTATGGTATCATCACTCTTTGGTGGTTCACTACATTGTGGCTTTCCTAGGATTTATTGCAACTTTTCATTCAATACTTAGGATGGGGATATAAATAAAGCTATAGTGGACTATGATCTCATTGCTATGAGTATGGCCTTTTCCAGCTCCACCTTTCATTTTGGCCAAATACTAAACTATGTCTACCCTAGGTTCTATATAAGTAGATACCCCTTTAGTAGATGCACTATGGGGTTGGGTTATTGTACTCCTCACAATTGAGTTCACATATTGATATCTCTCAACTATTATGACCTCCAAAGTGTATATGTGTTTGTCTTTAATAAGCTCTTTTGGGTTTACTTCAATATCTATCATTATATTTCTCTTCTACAGGAAGAAATCATTATTCCCTTATCTCCTAAATTATTTATTTTCGTTTTATTTGAAGAAGTGACATTCATTATTCTCTCTTTTAAGGATTTATTATATATTAATCATTCTAATAAATGGTTAACTAATGACATAAGTTGAGTTTATTTCTAGTACCTCCTAATATAGTTTCTCCAATTGATAAAATCCTATATTCCCTCATATGTAATCAAGGTGTAAGACATTTTCATCAATCCTTATCTACTTTTGGTATAAAATCAAATAGTTCCATTATATTTATCTATTTTAGTGTCAGTCATTGATCTTTCTGCTGGCATACATCTTTATCATTGTTGCAATCTACCCAATTATCCTTTAAAAGAGGGACATATATAATACTCTCATTTATCAAATCATGCATTTCACGTAGTGGGTCATAATTTATCATGGTGAATCTGTAAGGTTGCAGTTCACATACCTCTAAGTCTCTAGTAGCTTTGTATGTGTTTTCTAGTGCATGGTACTCAGAGCCTCCAATTTGAAAAGGGAATTTATATTTTATCTTCCTATGAAACTAATAGAAATCTTTGTAGAACAAAAGATTTTGTTTGTATAATTTTCACAAAATATCCCAACTGTTAGTGTTGATTCTTGAAATGTGCACCCGCTCCAAGTTAAGAAAACAACTTGGTATTCTAGAGTAACATGGAAACACTCTGAGAATGGTGGGATCTTCCTAATATTGGAGTGAATCTCTAGGCTCTAGGCCAGTTCCTATTTGATGTTTCACCTATGTCTAGACATGAGAAAAAACAAAGCTTTGAAGGAAACAAGATAGCGAATGTAGAAAATAAAATGATCTATTCTACTAGGTGATGCACCAAAGTTAACATAATTGTAATCAAGCCCTTTTATCACAAGGAAGCTTACAAAAAAGGGAAAAATTTTCTATAATTGACATGAATTGATGACTAAAAAACTTACATATAAGTGTTTCATAAGAAGGATTTACAACTTTTCTAAAATACAAGTTAAAGGGATGAACAATTTTCATAATGAATCATAATTTTAAAACTCAAAGATCATAAATGATAACTTATGCAATAGATGTAATACTATTCACTTAGAGATGCAAGAATGAGACATATAATTGCATGAGTAGAATAATATATATAGTACAATAAGATATCAAATCAAGATCACACACATAGGTCTCTGAAACTCTGATCTATATTTAAAAGACTTCAAAGTAAAAATGTTGTCATATAATTATAGTGATTGCCACTGTAACAGGAAAAAGAAGCATTTGGAAATAAAACAATCACTTGTGTTACATTCAGTGGTGCAACCCTTAACAAAAATCCTTCCACCCATATTTATGGTTTTACATATAACTACTCAAGTGAACAAATAACTCTTAGATCATATTTGATCTTCAGGAGAAGCCAATTATTTAAAACCTTCTCATATCATTAATATAGTCTTTTCCTAACCTAGGCCTGTTATGGATATTTTAGGAAAATAATAATATTTAATCTGGAAAATGCCTATGGCACTGAGAAAATTATATATTTTGTTGATCTAATCCATCTATCCTAGCTCTGCAACCTAAATTTTTAACCTTGGCCATTAGACCCTTACAACAGTCACTTCACGTGTGAGTAAAATTAGATCTCCCTTCTTTAAAATTTGACTGTTGATCTCCCTAATTTTTGTTTAAATTTTAGTCATTGATCTTAGGTAATTACCCTTTTTAATCTCCAATAGTCAATATTCAATTGTCTGGGACATGTGGAAGCCCCTTACTAGCTCAAAGCCTCTTTTATGTTACCTTCCTTGGACACCATGACCCAACAACTAACTGTCAATCGTGATCTCACCGTTGATGACCTAAGACATGTGGCACCATTGTGTGATCTCGTTCTCTGTATATTTCATGCAAATTTCTTTGTGAGATCACAAAGACTGTTATATTTGGGCCCTCGTTAACCTGCCTAGATTTGTCTCTCTTGACACACATCACCACATCATAATTCTACAGACTTTCTCTCTCTTAATTACTCTAATTGTGGGATCATGAAGGCACAAAACCTGTCACCTCAGCCCCACCACCTTGATTTCCTTCATTTCTCTAGCCTAGACATGCATCTAAACCTTGACATCACATGATCCATCTCTATCCTTTTCATCCTAATTACGAGATCATGAGAAATTTCCAACTGTCATACTTGGCCCCACTATCTACCTTGCCTCCTATGCCACATGTCACATTTTTGTGATCACATGAAGTTTCTCACTACTAGTCACTTGGATTGTGGGATCACAGGAACCTACAACCTAGTGGCCCCACTTTGTGTTTTTAGGAATCACCTTCCATCGCTTCCATTTTTGAAATCTTATACTTAAGCACTTTCTCTTTCCTTAAAAAATACACCTCTTTGCAACTAATTCTGAAATCCTTTGTACTTAGTCTTTTTTTTTTACTTTTTCAGAGAATCACGCCTCTGGTCTTCCATTCCCGATAAGCTATCCACAGGCCAAAAATTTTTATCAAGTTGACCTCCAGCTAACCGTCACTTAACTACACACCTATGTGACACTTAGTAAAAGGCACATGCCCTTTTGGCACTCAACACTTGGTCTTCAAGAGATAAAACATTAAGTCTTTCCCCAAGAAGGCCGATGTAGGATATATTCCTTTTCATAGTCCAGTCAAAAAAATTGATCTTTTCCTTGGAATGGTCATATTATAGTGGATGTTTCACTTCATTGCTTTCTTTGGAATAGATAGTACACTAGACTCAACCCTCATGGGAGCCCATTTAACCCATGTACTATTTAAAATGATTCGTCTGATTTGAAATACCATAATTTACTTTCATGAAGGAAAATTTGGTAACATTCTCGAAGACATATTCTATATGGTTTCCTTCTATACATGAGATCTGTAGCTTAAAAATTCCATTGGGCATGGGGTTAGATAGATATCTTAAAAAAAAATCTCAAGAAATAGAGATAAAATTCTAAACTAAATTAGATTTCTCAACTGGAAACATATTTAAGATTGATGAACCTGGGTGTCTCAACATGGAACTCCAACACCAGCTTGAGAGTGATTCTATGCATCAACTTCTATTTTGGAAAACACTTAGGGAAAATCAAATGAAACAAACTAAACTGAGAAGAAGACATATTTAAAAACCCAAGGAAACCTAGCAAACCCTAAGCGTGAAAACAATTATTGAAAACTAAAAAAACCCACTCTAACAGGATGAAACTACTAAATCTCAAAGTAGTATTTGAGGTGATTACCATTGACTAGTATAGGTAGAACTTTTCCTTTTATTCTAGACAATTGAAATGGATTGTGCTACTTACACTCTGTAATCATGAATGGTCCACCCCATAAGCTGTCAAACTTTGTTTGTCTACTTGGTCTATTTTTCAACTCATCCCACTTGAGGACAATATTTCATTCCTTGAAGGCTTTAGGGGATGCTTTATTGTTGAAAGAGATTTTATTTTGGAGTTTATGGTACTCTAATTGCTTCATTTCTTTATCCCTTGTTTCCTCAAATTCCAACAACTAAGAATATATTATCCCCATTGGATCAACTTCTTCAAACATCATTGGCTGAGTAGCTAAGTTTAGTGCAAGTAACTTTATAGAAATAGGTAGCCAAGCTTCTTTTCCATACACTAGGACATAGGGAGGATTACTAATGTCTTTCTTAGGTGTTATCCTATTATCCCAAAAAGAAGACTTATGTTTAGTATGCCAACCCTTTTGATTATCCTCCAATTTCCTCTTGATGATCTTGATTAGATTATTGTTAGTTGATTCAGCTAATCCGTTACCCTGAGGGGAATAGTTTAAATAATTATTGAGGTAGATACCATTATTTACAGCCCAATTAGTGATTCTTAAACCAATAAATACTAAAGTATTGTGTGAAATTATTGAGTTTAGTTCACCAAAACTTGTTATAATGTCCTCATAGAAATTAAGGACAACACTCTCATTAGCTTCTTTCAAAGCCACTGCCTCAGTCCATCTTGTGAAATAATCAGTTGCAGTAAGGATCCATTTGTGCCCACTATTGGTAGGTGGGTTAATGGCTCCTATAAAACTAACACCGCATATAATAAAGGGTTTCTCTACTAGTATAGGTTGCAAAGGTAAAGCTAACAACCTCTCTTTTCCTACAAACATAACACATTTTGCACATTTCCTTGTCCAAAACTGAGCATCTTTAAACAAGGTGGGCCAAAAATAGCATGCTCTCATGATTTTATAGGTTGTAGTTCCTCCTAAATAATGAACTCCATTAGGTCCATCATGAAATTCAAAGAGTATCTTATCCTCTTGATCATTATCGATACACCTTAACAAAACTCCATTATGATCCTTTCTGAAAAGTATATTATCAATTAACACATAAGGTGGAGATTAGAGTCTAAAGTACCTTCTCTTATCCTTTTTAAGGCCATGTGGACACTCACTAGTCTGCAATAATTGCATCATTTCTTTAAGCCAACTTGTTGATATGTTATCTCCATCTGCATCAACTATGACTAGTTCTCTCTCTATTATATTTTATTTTCTCTGAACATGTTCAACCATTTGTTCACACAAATCATTTCCTCTTTCCATCTTTTTCACTTGTATATCTATATCAAATTCCATTACCTTGGTAATCTAGTCAACTTCTTCTCATTCAAGTCCTCACTAGGAATAAACTCCTTGACACTAGGATGGGAAACCATTAGGTGAACCTTGTTGTTATAAATTAGATGTTTGAATCTTTTAAGAATCTTTATTACACCTAATACATGTTTCTCTACAAAATTGTATCTTTTCTCATAATCTTCTAAACCTTTACTGAAGAAAACAATGGGCTATTCAAAGCCCTCATCATTCTTTTGTACCAAAATTGCAGAAATTGCCTCAAGACTGCCATATGCATATAATATGAAATCCTTCTAAAAATTAGGATTTTATAGTGTTGGTGCTGATGACAAAGCCTCCTTGATGACTTGAAAATTGTTTTTACATTCTCTAGTCTAACTAAATGATGTATTCTTCTTTAACATATCTATCAAAGGTTTCAATAAATTAGCAATATCGAGTAATAATCACCTAACAAAGTTAATTCTACCTATAAAACTTTGTAGCTCCTTCTTATGATTAGGTAAAGGTAGCTCTAAAATGGGTAAAAGCACAATAATCTGTCACCCCTAAGGACAATTTTGGGCGCTCATTTGCGTCATACTCGGCCGAGTCAAACTCGGCCCAGTCTAACTCGGCCGAGTCCGACTCGGCCGAGTCCCACTCGGCCGAGTCTACCTAGGTGGCATGCCATGTGGCAGCCAAACCTCCAAAAACATAAAAAATCCAGAAGTTTGCACTTCTGCTAGTTTTTTCTCTGCTCAAACTAGACAATGTCAAAAAACTAAAAGTGCCCTTTTCTAGATCTCGGAACTACGATTCTTGAGATATAAATTTTATATTGTTTTGACTACAAAACATTGAACAAATTCATTAAAAACTACATGTAGGTTATTAAAGCTTTCAGAAGTCGTTGCTTC
>MU224555.1:49078-66975 GCA_018584345.1 Thuja plicata
AAGTTCAGTTCATCACATCATCCATAGACTGATGGACAGACAGAGGTGGTGAATAGGAGTTTGGGGAATTTGCTGAGATGTTTGGTTGGAGATAAGCCAATAGGATGGGATTTGATTTTACCACAGGTAGAATTTGCATACAATAATTTTTTCAATAGGAGCACTGGTAAATCACCATTCCAGATTGTATATGGAAGTAGTCCAAGAAACACATCTAAATTAAGGAAGATAGATAAAGGAGAAATAAGTAGTGTTGAAGCTGAGGATTTTGCAGAACACTTGAAGAAAATTCATGAGGAAGTGAGGAAGCACATTACCAAAATGAATGCATAGTATAAGGCTAAGGTAGATAAGAAAAGGAGACATAAGGAATTTCAGGTTGGGGATGAAGTCATGGTTCACTTACGGAAGGAGTGGTTTCTGGTTGGTACATATAACAAGATGAAAATGAAGAAGTTTGGACCATGTAAGATACTGAAGAAGCATGACTCAGGAAATGCATATGAGGTAGAATTGCCTAGTGAGCTGAATATTTCACCAGTGTTTAACATTTCAGATTTGACAGAATATCATGAAGGAGGTGTTGAAGGTGAGATCATAGCGACACAATAGAGTATTCTAGCAAGTAGTTCAGATACCAAGGAGATTGAAGACATACTGGACAGTCGTGTTGGTAGAAGCACAAGGAATAGGACATATGAAGAATATCTGGTCAAGTGGAAAGGATGACCTGTTGAAGATTCATCATGACTGACAAGGGAGGAGGTTAACCATCTTGGTTTTCCTCTGCACACCTGAGTCATGACAGGGTCACTTCTCAAATTACCCTAGGTATCTGATGCAGGAGCATCCTGGGTGTAAGGGCAATCTTGCATCTCCTAAAAATATTTTTGTTTGCTTTTCAATAAGGGCTATCTTGTGTAGAGCTACTATCTATGGAAACTTGCTATTTTTAGTAAGTTGGTCATATGATCTCAGAATGTTCTGATTTCACATGTGGAGGTTCATCTCAGTCTTATCAACCTGTCAGTAAATTTGCATGGCTAGATCAGGTCTAGTTTTCAAGATATTAAAGATTTTTGGTATTGGCAACAGGGTACAAAAACTTTGAACTCAGTTTTGAAGGCTTTAGAGGCCCGGGATGAGGTCAAAAATTTGGGTGATAGGCACTTGCGCTAGTAAAGCTTGTAGAGCACTTCATGGCCTTTCTGGATTGGGGTCATAATAGTCAATCGGGTCAACTAGCGATGACTTATGGTCTTCAGAAGTTGGGTGACCTGAAATGGTGAAAAATAATTTTTCTTCAAAATTTTTGTTCGGGTTTCAAAATTTATTTTGAGCCGACTATGATGTTATAAATTATAAAATAAAATAATTCTAAGTTTGGTCGGCCCTATGGGATAAATTTCTGGAACCTTCTTGGGCGGTGGAAATTGCCTATATAAAGAAGGCCCGTAGTGTTGTCTCAGGCAGTTCTAGGTAGATCTGGGTAATAATTCGAGGCTTTTTCCTACAGATTATTGTAAGGGGAATGCCCATGTGGCTTTACATATTGTAATTCTAAAAGTTTTTAATTCCACATTTGTAGAGATAATAAGAAGCCCATTTCCTGTTCTTGCAAATTTTTGTTGCTTCTCTATTTCTATTATGTGTTTGTGGCATTAAGGGGAGCACCCTTCATCATTAGATCACATGGTGAAACACTTGAAGATGGGAGAATGGTTGAAAATGTTTTGATAATTTTATTAGCCTTATGATTTGAGTTGACATTAATGCCAACAACCTCTAGTGTGGAATTAATGTTAATTTTCAAAGGAAAGATATTTAATGAGGCTATGGTTGATGAAATAGAATTGAAAAGAAGATTGGGAAAGTCTTTTAAGTTATCATATTGATTTATGAAGAAGATTTACAAAGGCTACGACATTGATCGATGAAGAAGATTTGAATAATGATTAAGGACATTTGTAACTTATAGGGAAGATTGGAATATGAAGGAAAGAGTATTTGAAGATATTATTGAAAAATATCTTGAGGTGATGGATCCTTGAATCTCTAGACTTAATGACTAGCTACTATAAATATTGCACTATCATCTATACAAGTTCCTAAACTAATTATTTGAAAAATATATGATGCAATATTTGGCTGACACAATGGCTCGATGTCAAGATTGTTTAGATAGCTTTATGGAATGAATTGCATTCATGCAAAAAATAATTTTAGGGTATGTAGTTGGGTGGTCATGGTCAAATGGTGTGTGGGATGTTTTAGTTTAGATATATCTTGGAAACTTGCTCTAAAGTTGTTTATTTGTTGTTAAATGTGTCATTTTGCTGGTTGTCTTAATTTTTGACCTACTCAACTATTTGTGCTCACTTGATTCAAGTAGATTTAGTCTAGATATAGGTCTGGCTAATAGATAAGAGACTTAAGATTATTTTTCCATGGTGTTTCATGATTTGAATTTCCTTAAATGTATTAGAGAGTGTTTTACACCAACTGATAACTTGTTTTTGATATATTTTCACATGTCCCTTTTAGGCCCAAGTTTGGGAGGAGTTGTGATACTTATGGTTTAACTATATTATTTGGAAAAGATATTTTAGGATATAATTTTCTCCTTCTTACTTCTTGGGGTGGATCACATTGAGTATTTTTATTTAAGGTAGCTGGCCATGTATAGAGAATTCCTGTTTCCTTTTGGATGACATTATTGATATTTTTGACAGATAAATCTCTATGTATTTTGATTGAAAGGGTTGAGATTCATAAGAGTTTGAGTGATAAAGGATTTAAAGTCTATATGATTCAAGTATGAAGGCAAGTCTATACAAGCAAGTATAATTTAGGAGATGATTAAAGAATCATACTAGAAGGCTATTAAAGTTGATCAATAGATTTAGTTTTCTCCCTATTGAATTTGTGAGTGTCTAACTCTATTAGTTGAGGATTATTTTAATCCTTGGTAGTTTGCATAAATTACTAGGGATAATGAGTTCCTTAGATTTTATCTCAAAATATTATAATTAGATATTTGGATATAGTGAGTGTAATGTAAGAAATAGGGAATATGGGGGATTTTTTTTCTTTGGTCACATTTGGAAGGAAGATGACCCAACAAGCTCAATAAGGTCCAAGCATTAAATGGGTGCGATGATCCTTCACTTATATAAAAGAAAATAGAAATGGACCATGGAAAATATAATGATGGATGCAATATATAGGGCTACAAAGGAAAGGAAAGATGATTTTCTATATGCACAGATTGATAGAAACATGATAGAGAAATTTTATTATTGAATGTAGAACCCACATACCTTAATTGGGCTATAAATACAATTTGAAGAAAAGTTAAAGAGACCAAGTCATCTTAGGCAACTTGGTATGTGATCAGGTCATTTTTGGTGCCTCTCTTCTATAATTTTTGCCTATTTTGAATCTTAGATTACAAGTAATCTCTTGTACTATCTAGATTTGGTCATAGAGTTAATCCCACCTCTTCCTTCACATCGAGAAGTGTGAAATCAACTTGTGGAGATGGGTTTTCCATAGTTAAACCCCAGTTGAGGAATGAACTTTAGATTTAAAATGAAATATACTTGAAAGGAAAGTGTGTTGATGTAAATTAGAAGCTAGATATGAAACATAAATTATATTATAACTTATCTTATGCAATGCTTCTTTGAACTTGATCACAAGTGTTAATACAATATCTTGACTCCAGAAAAAAACCTAAAAGGAAATCGTGAAATCCATGCCTTTCATAGTAAATGTTATAGCTCACCATAATTCTTTATAGAGAGAATGAATAACGACTTGGAGATTTGAAGAAATGAATGCTTGAAGGCTTGTGGATCGATGATTTTTCCATGGTCTTGTTCCTTGATGGTACCATCATCTACTTTAGATTCAATGAGAGGGAGGAGATTTCTTTTAGGGAGAAGATTAGCTTGAAAACATGCCTACAATTCTTGAAATCTGACTTAGAGTTCTTGTGAAATGGAATTGTAGAAGAGAGATTGAAAATTTATGATAAATCCTTAAATGTGGAGAGATATGCTTCTTATATAGCCTTCTCAATCATTTTTCAAGGCTCAAAATGTGAAGAGGTCCAGCAGGGATTTTGACAGCTTGCTTAACTTTTGAGTTTGACCCCAAATTTAAATTTTGAGGAAAATATGGGGGACCAAGTCAGATTTGGTGACTTAGTATGTGATCAAGTTGATTTTGGTGGTTTGTTCCCACCAAAGGACCTCAAAATTCAGTGTAGATGTCCCAAATGGAATGATAATTTTAGAATGGTAATTGAAATGAGGGTTGGAGTACTAGAAATTAATGCAGGAGCCCATACATACCAAAATTGGGCTAGGATAGAAATTAAAATTACATAGTGATGCTATTTAAGATGGTACATTTAGCCCCCACTTTAGTGGGAGTATGAGTCCACCTCATGCTCATGGTAAAGTACAAGAAAGAGAAAGAAAAAAAAGAGGGATATGATCATGGGTAAAATTGAAAAGACATAAAATATTACTAATTCTAAGTGCGTAATCCCCCAGATAAAGGATTCAACTAAGAAAATTGCATGCAAGGGAACATAAAAACAAATAAAAACAAAAATACCAAAAGAAAGAAAAGATAAGAAAGAAAGACACCAACAAAAGGGGTTAGTACTAAAAAGAAGACTCCAAATTAGCTAGTTGAAGAGACCTAAACATAAAAATTGTCCTAACTTCTAGTATCAGATTCAGAAAGCTACTGCAAAAGTACAAGTGGTCACATAGAAAGAGAAAAAGCACATGCCAAAGATAAGATAAAACTCCATGATCTAATGCACCATCAAAGCTATGAGATCATGGAGGATCAAGATGCTGAATGTGTACGACAACTAAGAGGGCAGGGGGGAGTGACCTAGTTTTCCAAAAAAATTAAAACCTTATTATAAATTTAATTAGTTCCATGAAACATACTTTAAATATTAATAGAAGAAAGATTTTAACATGAAAACACAGTAGCCATTAAAAATATGAAAATCTAGATTTAGGTGGAAAACCTTGTAAGGGAAAAATAAAAAAGACAATTATTCTCAAATAAATGAACACCTATTAGGGTGACACTAATTAAGGTGATTGTTATTAAGAAAGGCATGATTCTAAAGGGCTATGTTGTCTCGAGAGAGGCTGATTAACTAGAAGAAGAAGGATAAAAGAGATTTGATCTACCATTGATGCAAAATAACAACTCAACCAAATGATTTGTAGATACGCTTGGCTCACTACTTCAAGGATCTAACATATGAATGCCCACACTATCCTTAAATACTCTTCACAATATTTCAAACATGTAGGGAGAAAGATCATTTTTTATACATCGTCTTAGCATAAGTACAAACTTGAACAAAAGTTGCACAATTATTCATGAATTCCACACACCCACCACACCACAATGATTTATCCCTTATTAAAAAAAATCCATTATCTAAATAAAAAATATTATTAATAATGTTTTATAAGATTTAGAGGCCCAAAAAATTAACTAATTGATTAAAAAGAATATAAGAGAAATCACAACTACACTTCAAACATTAAAATTACAATGTACACCATACAAAACCACATATTCAAATCATACAATCAAAAAAATGATATGAACATATATATCATCTTCAATAAAGAACAACATCGCTTAGGTTGCCCTATTTAGACGAAACATGTAGAACATAAATTGTCAACCCAAACAGTACTTTGTAATGCATTGTGAAGGGAAAAAATGTATGAAGCATGAAACCATGTCGAAACACCATCCTATTACACCTATATCATTACCTTCATTAGCACACTTTACAACATAGTTCCAAACTATTGAAGTGAGCTCTAAGAGATAGAAGTGGTAATGCAAACCAATCAAACAAAAAAAAATGATACATCAACCTTCATGACACCTGGGGATGCATAACGTGGCATATCTTAACATCAACTAAACTCATCTAAGAACTTAAATGAAAAATATTTAAAGGCGGAGGAATGTAGGGCATATCATCAATCAAGTACACAACCAATTAATAGACAAACACTTAGAACACCATAATTTTTTTTATATATAAATGAATTACATGTTGAAACTTTGGACATCTATACCTTTTTAATCCACCAATATGATAGTGGAGTCATAACCCAAAATGACTAAATGTGAAATTATGATGAGAAAAATATAGTAACCCAAACTATCATATTGTATGGAAAAATAGTCATACTTAGTAAAATTATCATGCAAGCACATGTACATTACTTTGACATTTTGGAATGATCATCAATCATCCAAATAACAACACTTATCCAATACTCTAATGAAAAAACATTCTCAAACTAGTAAGTAAAAAATACACATCTAGACTCATAATACTAGGTATCATCATTGAAAACAAGTTTGACATAAATGAAAATACTAGTTCATATTTGCAACACCCTATTCTACTCAAATTAGGCTACTCAGAGCCCCAATCCTCTGCAATAATGACTAGAAAAGGTTGTTATTAAGTAACAAGATACAAAACATGTGATTTAATTTTTAAATTAGTATATGACGACAATAAGGTAGGACATGACCAAAATAGGCTCGAAATGATCTAGGATAAAGCACACTACAGTAGATGTCAAGAGTGTAAAACAATAGTTTACTACCTTTAAACCATAAAACTTGGTTACATTAAAATATAACGGTTTTCTAAACAAGCCATAAATTTTTATTTTAATGTACATGTAAATTATACTTGATTATCTCATTATTTTTGTGAATCTGTAATAAATTTATGAAATAGGGTTTATAGATATGTAAGATATATATTTAGTGCTGAATTCAAAATTAGCGGCATGTGGGTTAGTCTATCCAATAGTCAAATTCTACTATTTAAGGATTGACATATTAGTAAAGAAGGAAAGGATATTTTAATCAAAATACTCTATTAAAATTATGAAAATATATAATAATGAGATTCAATTATCTTAGTATAGTAGGAAGTCTAACTAATGTAGAAAGATAGTTGAACCCAAAAATTTTATTCATTCCACTCAGACTTTATAGCATTACTTTGTTAATAAAAAATTTACCTCACCATGTGACACTTGGCAAGCCTCATTTTCTAAGAAAATCTATTTTTATCATTTTTGGGTCCATGTGACAATTGACAAGCCTCACTTTCTAAGGAAATCCATTTTTATCATGTTTGGGTCCCTCAATATTTAATGAATAATGATTGGCATTCAATTAAATTGTGAATAAAACAATCCTAAACTAATTAGAATTTTATTTGATTAATATTTTAGTCCTATAAAATAGATTACTCAATATGTATTTACTTCCTTAGAGAAATATTAGGAAATATAATTCCTAGATGTTGTCTACCAAATTAATTTCAATGAGAATATTATGTCTTAGCTTTGTTTGCGTACATCATACTAGAGTCAATTACAACTATTGGCTTGGATAGGTTTCAAGAACTATATATATATATATATATATATATGGAGATTAATCTTGAGGGTTCAAGTAAAATAAAGGAAATGAATAAAAATATTAAGGTAAAACATGTGTTGGATATACGAAACTCCTCAAAATTTATCATTAAATCTCATTATGCAAGTTTAGAAACTAAATATTTTAAATTTATTTAGAGTGCTGAAATAAGAAGGAACATAGATATGTCGATTGGTTGGCTTCAAGTGATAAAATATTAAAGCGAGAAGAGAAATGAGATGAAAACACTAGAGATTCAATAGGCGATGTTTGAATATGAAGTGAGTGGATCTCGTTGTAGGACAAGCAATGCCTCCAAGATATATATCACATCCAACTAAATTCGGCATTTCATATTTCTATTCTCAGACCAGTGGGAAAAATTTGTTTCATGACAGCCATGGTGGATGTATTTTTTTTTAATGAATAGTGCCTTCTCTATTAAAAGAGGAAGCGAAAATCCTAATATTCATAGAATTTAATTGGTGTGAGGCCTCTAGAGTCCAATGGGGATAAGATTCTATGTGAAAAGTACAATATTCTACATTCTACTCTTAGGAGAACACTAGGGTCCGAAGCATTGCACAATCAATTATTATCCAAGATTTCATCAATAGTCAAAGGAAAAGGAGAAGATGATGTGAAAGTTCTTCCTCAAGTGGCCTACCTTGTGTTTCCCATCACCCAAGAATAGTTGTGCAAATTTTGTATCAAAATGTTGTACAAATCGCACCCAGCGCTCTCGACTGAATCTACACCATACATGTTTTGAAGCTTGCCAAGGCATACCTTTCAATCAGTTCAATTATATATTAGCTTTTGCACACTAGATTTAGTTAGATTCAATATTATCTCCTTATTAGTATTTTCTCTTAGGCTAGATACTATTGCAATGATTTTTTCTTAACTAGTTATTAAAACAAGTTCTTTCAATGAATTACAATTTAGTATTTTTTATTTTTTCAAAAAATTTTAATTTTTTTAAAGGATACATGTGAAATATTTAAGTTAAGTTAATAATATATAATCTTACTAGGAAGTGATCAAAATCTGAGGTGGATAGGATAGAATCTATCAATGTGATATTAAAGGTGCACAAATGATCATAACTAAATAAAAAATGCTCTGCAACTCCGAGCACTGAGAGTGTGTGGCACCCGTTCGGCCTTCCGTATGTAGAGGGTCATTTAATGATCCCATCACCCTCTCTTTAATATGACTTCATCCTCTGACAGCCCCATTCATTCTGCTATAGAGTCCAAGAAGAAAGAAAAATCTTCTCCAACCTCCGAGCCCTTGGAACCAAACCCTAAATCATTCAGGCAAGCCCTAATTGGTGCAAAGGTCATCCCTGATGGCGCAAAGTTCATTGATAGGAAGAAAGTGCCTAGCCCAGATGAAGGAAGCGGACCTAGAGCATGAGGTAAGGCTTCAACCTCCAAATGTCTTATTGTTTCTCCCAATTCCAACATGTTTGATTTAATTAAATCAGAGAGGAATAAATTATGTGAATCTTCTATATTCTTAGATGCACAAGATATTAATAGAATGCCTTCCGGTGTCTTTATGAATAATTGGTTACATTTGGTTTGGGGATCAAAATTAGGGCTTAAGTTCTCTTTCTGTAGGATGATTCAGAAAGGGATTTTTATTATTATTTTCAATGATGTGATTATTCAAAGAACGACCATTAATAGGCAGTTCTCATCTATAGGGGCCTATAGTTTTCATGCCCTAGGATGGACTAGCAATGCAAATTTTGAAGAGATTATGGCCCTCTCCTCCCTGATATGGATCACAATCAAACAAATTCCTCCCTTTCTATGGATTGTGATTGCAGAAGCCCTAGAGTCCTTAGGCCATGTTATCTGTATTGATCAATCCAATACTCTTCTTCCCCACATGGACACTTGAGTTCTAATCTCTCTCAAACCAAGCGTGGATATCCCAGAAATCCTAATTTTGACCTAGACAGAGAACATATGTCATGTCCTGTAGAATATCTGGGCAGTCTAAAGTTGTGTTTCCTATTTAAGAAAGACGACCATCGAAGGAGTAACTACCCTATGCTTGGACACAGACCCAAACATCAGACCCCACCCAAAAATATTGTGACCCAACTGGAACTCAACCTTCCTAGACCCAATCCCCCACCCCCATTTTCTACTGAGATTGATACCTCACCGCCTTCTTCTCCCCCAGTATCCAGCTCTTTCCCCACTTCCCAAACCAACTCTATTGTCTCCATCCTTGATGGCTTATCAATATCTCTTGGACTAGATCTTACCAGCTTTAACAATCCAAATAAATAGTCAGACACCAGATATGGTAATAGAGGTCCTCCTAACCCTAAAAGAAAACCCAGGAAACAAATCAAGAATGCTAAGCAGTTAGCACTAGACAAAATCAGAAAAGTTGATGACCCCTCCAAGAGAAGGAGAGACAAGGTGAATGAAAAGTTTACTGATTAGCCACCCTATCTCGATGACCCCTCCCACTGTAACTGGGATAATGAGAAGAGGTTTGATAAGATGGCCTCATATGGAGATGAGGGCAGGGCCATGATTAGTGGAAGTGGTGATATGGACACCTCAGATGGGAAAATTGGGGCCCCTAGTTTGGACCCAACTAATAGCAATGCTCTCCATAACTTTGAACTTTAGGTTATTCCTGCCACCTCTCCTGACCCTCCCCACCCCTGTCAACCACCTGAGCTATCCTTCCAATCTCTCCCTATTACCCCAACTATGGTGGATGGTGCCATTAAGATTGGGAATGTTGATCCACCTTTGAAGACCCCCGGAACCTCCCTTGAAGAAGTCTTCAGTGATAAGGGAATTAACCAAAACTGGGCTATAGTGCCATTCATTAATAGCCCTTGGGAAGAAGTTCTCAAATATAACAAAATCAAAAGGATCTTGAGAGTCTCCAATTCCCTTTCTAAGGATGAGAACCCCAAAAAAGAAGGGGAAGAGACAGACCCTAGTAAGGGTAATAAGAAAAGTGGAAGACCAACAGGCTTGAGTAACAAGAAAGAAACTCGGGATCCATAGACTAAGGACATCCCTAAATGCTTATCAAGCTTTAGGAATGGGCCTAAATCCCCCTCCTAGTTTATGGTTCTCAAGATTTCTTCCTGGAATGTCAGGGGACTAGACTCCCCTGATAGAAAATACATTGTCCAGAGATTTAGGAGAGCATATAAAGGTATTGATTGTTTGATGCTCCAGGAGGTCAAAGCCAACAAATTCTATCTTGACATAGCTCTTAAATGCATTTGGAGAGAAGCCTCATCTTTCTCATCCTCCCAAACCTAGGGGAAATGGGGATATCCATCCTCCTCAGGCCCCAATGGGCCAACAAATTCTGGCAGTGGGGATCCTCACCATGCAACATAGCGGTTTGGAATATTTTAGAAGATCACCAAACCAAATTTTGGCTATGTTTAGTCTATGCCACTAATGAATATAGGGAAAGGACTGAACTATGTAAATGGTTGAGCTCCCTTGAAGAGATCCCCTAGATCATAGGTGGTGATTTCAATATGGTAGACCACCCTCATGATAAGCTCGGAGGCAAAAACCTAGAATGGAAAGGAAGTGAGCAGTATTTCTGGAATAAGTTCCTCAATAGACACAAACTCATCGACCCCCTAAGAGGTAATAAGGATGACCATAAGGATATATGGTATACCTGGTGTAATTTTAAGCAAGGAAATAAGAGGATCTACTCCCGATTGGACCGATTCTACTACAACCAAGTTTCCTTTAAGTGCTCAAAGGATGAGGTTGGTAGGGCAGTCAGAGTTACCCCATTTACTCTCTCTGACCACCATCCCATCTCCTCTAGATTCCTCTCAGCCTATCACTCCCCCAAGAAGAAACTAGAGACCAGATCATTTTATCTTAATACTTCCCTGCTTCAGGAGATAGACATCAATAATTCAATCCTGATGATCAGATGGTTTAATAACAATGTGGCTAGTCACAATAGTATCAAGGACAAATGGGCCCAAAACATAGCTAGCTGGAGAGTTTTATTCCAAACTATAGTGGGTAAGAAAGCTAGGGATGGTAGGAAGGCAGAGGATGAACTATAGGAACAACTCTCAAATGCTGAATTATAACTATAGAGGGATCGCTCCTCAGAGGGAGCCACCCTAAATATGGCCAAAACAAAAGAAAAACTTAGGAAGATTCAGAATGATAAGATCATAGTAGTTAAGATTAGATCCCGAAGTAACTGGATAGAACATGGAGACAAAGGCTCCAAATTATTTTTCAATCTTCTCAAATAGAAAGAGGAAAGAGGTAAGATTGAGGAAATTTGGGAGGAGGGGTCCAAGATTGAAGACCAATCACAGATCCTTCTTACCTTCAAGAGCTACTACCATAAGCTCTTTACCTCCCAAGGATATGGAGCTAGAATGATAGCTATCTTGAATAACATCAGGAAATTGATCCCAAGTAAAATGAAGGAAGAGGATTCTCTCCTTCTCAGGAAACCTATTGAAGTTTCAGAAATCAAGGAGGAAATTACTCAAATGGTAGTAGGAAAGGCCCTAGGGCCAGATGGATTTCCCATAGAATTCTGCAAGAAAAACATAGACCGAATCAGCATGGATCTGTTGGAATTATACAATGAATCCTTTGAGGCTGACACTTTGGGCAAAGATATCAATCATGGGGTTATCAAACTTATCCCTAAAGAAGGTGATAAATCACTTATAAAAAATTGGAGACCCATCACCCTTCTGAATACCTCCTATAAAATTTTAGCCAAAGCCATGGCTACTAGGCTCAAGAAGATTCTCCTCAACATTATTGACTATAGCCATACTGGTTTTGTTAAGGGTAGATACATTGTGGATAATGTTGTCACTTGTTGGGAAGCTATGGAGTGGGATAGGGAATCTAAGAAACAAGTTTGTATGCTCCTTCTGGATTATGAAAAATCCTATGACAAGATTGAGTGGGACTTTGTTTAAATGATAATGGAAGCACTGGAATTCCATAACTATTTCATAGCTATGGTCCAAACCCTAATGAAAGTGGCCCATACAAGAGTAGAGGTTAATGGTCCTAACTTGGAGTCCTTTGAACTGACAAGATCAATAAGATAGGGATGCCCTTTGGCCCCTACACTATTTGTAATAGGAGCAGAAGCAATGGGACATATCATTGCTGACCACACTATCATACCAAGGGTCAAAGGTGTTCTACTACCAGAAAACAAGGAGATCATCAATATCCAATTTGTTGATGACACATCCCTACTACTAAAACTTGAACCATATAACTTAACCTTCTTCATGGAAAAGATGAAAATGTTCTTCCTGGCCTCTGAGAGAAAAATTTCTATGGAAAAATCCCTCTTCTTAGGGTGGATAGAAGAACCTCTGGGTTGGCTATCTAGATGGAACTACAGATGGGAGGGTCTAGACTACGAGGTTAAATACCTGGGCATCCCCTTCTCTCTAAACCCCAACCTTAAAGACATGTGGGGGATGGTCAAAGGGAAAGTGGAAAAGAAACTAAACAAATGGGACAACCAATATCTCCATTGGCAAGAAGGGTTCAACTCTGTCAGAAAGTGCTCTCATCCTACACCTTATACTTCTCTTCTTCCTGGCTTTTCAGCCAGTACCAGTTCAACTATATCCAGAAAATTATAAGAGACTACATATGGTCTGATGGTAGAGGAAAAAGATCCAACCATGCTATCAAATGGGAATGGTGCACTAAAAACAAGAAACAAGGAGGACTTGGCCTTAAGAACCTCAGAACTCAAGGAATCTCCTTAGCTACTAAGTGAATCACTAGAGCCCTAGTAGGAGAGGAGCCTTGGAAAGCTCTGATCAGAGGTACCATAGCTAGAGGACACCCCAAGAAAGGGAAAGGATATAATTTCCTTTCCATGAATGACATTATTGCAGGGGAGTTTTAATTTAAGGTAAATGGCTCAGCTATGTTCAAATCTATATGGAATGCTTGGAACTTGGTCAGACAACACATTAAAGACAATAATATTTTTCATAACCATGGTACAATATGTGGTAACCAATTCATATGGTGGAATCTCAAGAACAGAGACAAGATGTTGGCACTACTGCAGGGATTTTCGACCAAGAAATGGGATGAGATAGGCATCTCCTACCTTGTAGATATCTTACATGATGACCAGTTAATGGAATGGGATATTCTAAAAAACAATTACAACCTCCCCCAATCTAAGTTCAAAACATACTTAGTGGTTAAGGAGGCCTGTGGCAACCTCTTCCTCGATAAAAAGATGCACATGGATAGTGACTGCCATACCCAATACAGATGGTCTGATGGAGCCCTGATTACCAAATCCAATCCCAAGGCTATCTATAAACTTCTTTCCTTAGACTCCCCTATTTTCCCCCACCTTAACAATTGCTAGAACCTCAACCTTGAGTCTGATAAATGGAGAAAAGTTTTTCTTAACCTATGGTCCTCCCTTGCTGAACCCAAAATAAAGTGCTTTCTTTGGCGCCTTATCTTACATAGGCTTCCCTTCTGACTGCCCAATGGAGACCCGAGTCCCTATCCCTTTTTCCCTCACCTTGAATATGTCAGTCACGTGTTCTTCTCTCGCCCGTTTGCTAGTGATATATAGAAATTATTTGGCTTCCCTCGATGTTATGTTGTTTCAATTCTTGACATCATATCAGGGCATATTAATGTATTAAAGCAGCCTTTTAATAGTTTTTTTGCACTTATCTCTGGTTTAATTATGTGGCATATCTGGAAAAAGAGAAATGATATTATTTTTGGTAGACATGACAGAAGCCTTACTGAGTCTCTCAAGAGACTCATATTCCATGACATTACTGTGCAGGTTATAGTGGTGATCAAGATCAAGAAAAAGAATTTGGAGGACCTATTCAAGAATGTGATGGTAAGACTTGGGGCTTGGGAGGTGTCACATGGCTACACCTGGACTAAAGAAACAGAGGAGTTGGCTCTATTTAAAGCTGCACTACACAACTTCATGGCAGAGATACAAGGACTGAACAAGGATGACATACATGTCATCAATGTTGTCCCCATTAGAGCAGTTCTAGGCCCCAGTAGCAGTGCCCCTGGCACACCCATATGAACCACACCTCAGGAGGGATGAAGTGATGAAATGGATGGAAGGACAACTTGGATGGGTCACCTAGGTACCCTATAGAGAGGAGGAATTTGGACCACTTGGATGATAGTATCTTGATGGATTGTTGATTAATTTTTGTATAACTCTCTTCCGTATACTGTGATAGTTTAGGATTTTTTTTTCTATTCCAGATGTAGTAGCCAGGTGTGGCTAAAAGTATACATTGTTGGTATATTTTTTGGCTCTCATTTTGGTAGATAGATCGAGCTAGACACTTGGATGTTTCCATTATTATGAAATCAATAAAATCATATATCTTTAATAGAAAAAAAAATATTTAAGTTATAAAATTATAAAATTATTTTTCTTCACGCTTATTGGCTAATAAGTTTGGGGTCTTATACACAAATTTGTCGGAAACACTATTTCCATAATGAAATTTTTTCAGACACACTACCCATGTTTAAATAAATTTTAATTTATTTTCACCTTATTAAGTAAATAGAATTAAAAAATATAAAAGTTATTTAACATATGCTTTATATAATAAATAAATAAATATTTATGTAGATTATTCTAAACATAATAAATGATATTAAATTAAAAAACCTATAATTTATTTTAAAAATAAGAAGTTTCGACATAACAAGTTTTTCATATTATTGTCTCATACATTATACAAATTTTATATTAAATAATTATTTTTAAAAAATATATTGAATTGACTAAAAATATTATATAAATAAATAATTTATTTTTTAGTTTGCTTATAAAAATTATGGCTCACTTCTGTATTATTATTAGATTATTATTTCTAATAAAATTGAAAATTATTATACTTAATTAAATTATATCAAATATTATAACAATAATTAATTATAGGCAAATACTTGGCCACTATGTGGCACTTGTTTATTTATTTTTTCAATTTGTTTTTTTTTTTTTTTTTAGATTTTTTATAGGTAATGAGTCAAAGTTTAGATTAATTATTATTAGTTGTTAAGATTAATTATTATTGTGTTAAGCTTGAGTAGAAACCCAAGACCTCCATAACTTACTATTGTACTATAAGCTCTTGCCTAATTAATTTTTTTCACTTTTACTTTTAATTCATGATATCTTAAAATTTTGAATAACGTAATTTCTACATAATTTATATAATTAATAATTGAAATGAAATTATGTTTTAAAAATTTGATATACAAATTTAAAAAAATAGATTTTATATGTATACTTTCAAATTAGATTAATGAGTTAGATGCCAAATGTATTATTGAATAAATCATAAGTCATCTAGAATTAATTCATAAAAGATTATACTTCTGTGTTCATTCTAAAATCTAGTCATACTATAATCACTATTTTTTAAATTCTTAGTATGTCGACTTATTCTTCACATGTTCAACATTCATCTATAATATAATCTCTTATGAGGCACATAATCCTATTTCCTCAAAAAACCTATTTCCTCAAAAAATCCTCTAATGTCAAGTGAATAGCATCTAATATTAATTTGTAATTTGTGCTCTTTCAATTCTAACGACCAAATGTGAATAGTATCCTTTATCTAAAAATGTCATGCATTGATGCAAAATGGAAAGAGAAAATATCTTCCATTCTAGCTAGTAGTGTCAATATTTATTTTAAACAAATAGTACACCTAAAGCCCACTTCCACATTTCTCATGGGATGAGAGAGGTTTTGTGAAAATAAATAATCAAATAGGTCAAAAAGCATTTAAAATATAATTGATTATGTGATGTTTCCCAAGTTAGGGTATGGTAACATACTATAGAGGACAATGTAAATTCTAAATATTAATGGGAGGTGTTGCAAACAATAAGTGGGGGATTTTCAATCAACTAGTTGAAAGGAGAGTGTATCCATCGTGACAAATTCTATGAGAGTTCTAAGAAACTATAAGTGGACACTCTTTACATGTTAAAAGTACTCACATGTGAAATAATTTTATGGGCCTATTATGAAGGGATAAAGTGTCAATCTTTTGTTATTATGGGTATAATTGGACATTGCAATTTTGTTAAAATGTTGGTTTAATCATTTGATATATTTTATGTAAGCATATTTATTCAATTTACATATTTTTTCAATTTATCAATTTTCTTCACAACTTAGTTTCTTATGTTAAACTATAAGATTTGAGAACAAAACCATTCTTATAGATGAATTTTGGTTTCTTGAACACAATTTCATTCAAAGATTTCTTTTGCATGTTAAGGTTTATTTATCTTCAAATAGTCTTTTATGTATTAAATATCATAAAAAAAATATAGGTAAAGATATAATATCATTACAGTCTCAGGATAACATGACCATATAATGTCCCCAACTCCTATGGTAACAAGTGACCATGCAGGGTCTAATCAAAGTGCTAGCATAAAGATATAAAGTGACATAGGATTGACACTATATATAAGCGTGTACTACCATCCTAGTCCTACTAGCTATAAATAAAATATGTAGCACTATACATTAGAATGTTTTATACACTATGTATAACCATAAAATAATAAGAAGCTCCTATGTCATTTTCTAGTAGGTCTGCTAGAAATTTAATCTCACATTATAAGACATATTCATATTCCAATGAGGCCCTAAATCTAAAAGGCCTTTGTTAGTGTAATACCCACCCCTCTGCTACCATTTCAGTTTAGGATGACAAACTCCTTTAGACCACTTTTCATGTGCATGTTAGATCTTTAGTTGCATTTCAATTGGGTTTAATATTATTACAATACCTATGGATGATGGAGAACATTGATACTTTGAGTATTTGATATATATCATGATGTTAGATAGATAGATGACAATTATTTGCCTATGATGATGTTATGTATGTTATAGTTATTTTTACCAACCCCATACTTGCATGTGTATGGTTGGCGTGTATGTTTTATATGTGAGGAACCTCCTTACAGCAATATGGTGAGAATGCACGAAATCACAGAATATAGAGCAATAGCAGAATGCAAAATGAATCTATTGATCGCGGGCCACTTCGAGGGGGTAACCTCCTTTGAGCAAGCTCAATACAATAAATTCATCGGTATCCAGCAAAGGCCTCAATCTACTCTTATATACTAAGTACGATCTAGAAAAGTAATACTACCTATGCATGTGGGATAATAAAATATACTCACGGGATGACTTACAAAGCATATGCGTCCAACAACACTACACTAACCAAATAAACAGAAGGAACACACAGGTTCCTAACATCCCCTCTCCCTTAGAAAAAA
>MU224555.1:72612-92539 GCA_018584345.1 Thuja plicata
TAGTTGACTACCTTCTCTAAATTTGTCTAGGTGACGTGAATTCATGAACCCTTGTTTAAGCATGCTTATGTTGTTGCATCTTTTCTACATTTTGATTTGGTCAGATTTTAGTATACATACATGAAGGTCAATGTGGTATTTTGTCATGATGTAAGTAAAAGAGTAATTAAAGGATAATTATAAAGTTTAAATTATTGAACCCTCTAAGAATAATAAAATATTAAATATATAGATATTTAATTAATAGGGATTAATTAAATACATGTATTTATTAAAAGTGATTTAATTAAAAGTTCAAAGATAAAGTTTGAAGATTTAAATAAACATTATGTCTAAATGGAAATTAAAAGGCATATTTAATATAAATAAATTACTAATATGCTACAAATATTATTCCTAATTAAAAATAATAATATGCAATGTAATTGCATTTAAATAATTATAATAAATTGAGTTTCAATTCTAATTAAAAATTGAGTTTTGTGGAGAATTAATTACTTAATTAAAAAGAAAAAAAGAAAAAAAGAAAGAAAACAAAAAAGAAGAGAAAAAAAGAAAGAAAGGATATATATATATATATATATATATATATATATATATATATATATAATACTTAATTTGGGAAAATAAAATAAAAAAATAAATAATACTTATTTATTTAATATTAAAAGAAGAAAGAGAGGAAATTGTGTATTTATTTCTTTTAAAAATAAATAAATAAAAATTGATTTTATAAAAAAAAAGAAGAAAAAAGAAAGAAAACAATCATTTTATCTTCTTTTTTCAGGGTTGAGTTTTTTTAGGAAGTTTTTCAAGAAACCCTGTTGGAAATGGGTTGAGTAACTAAGAGGGGAGGGGTGAATTAGTTACCACAAAAATAAATCCAAGTCCCTTAGATGTCTTAATCAAACTTATCAGTGTTACTCAGTTAAGAAAAATATTCTATTGTTACTCGGTTAACAAAGCAATCTAAAGATATTAACTGTGATTATCCTTTAGTGATTAAGTGTAGAAACATAAAGCATAAATAAAATAACATGTCCATAGTTGATACCAAGATTTAACATGGAAACCCAATTTGGGAAAACCACCAATTGCAACTAGTTACTATTTTTCGCTCTTCTGAAGTGATCAATGTTAGGAGACAACCCTGTTAGGTGTGACCCTGTTAGAGGATTTAATCACCCCGTTAGGAGTGGTCTTGTTAGAGGTCTTCAAACACTTTAATGTAGAAATGCCACCTTGTGAGAGGATTTATGAAAGGCTATTAAGTCTACTCTATAAAGAGATTTGGATCACTACTACAATTGTTAGAGAGTAACAATGTATTGAATTGTTTGAAGAAGAAACTGCCTTTTCTGATTCAGATCTATGTTCTGGTTTTAAATTGGATCCCTACTAATCAAAGATTCTATTGCAGCTTGGTCTGGATGTTCTATCCTTAATTAGAATTCCATCTTATTTCTCCTTCACTCTTCATATCAAAACTCTTCCATATATTTCTTCTTATTCATCCTCATTATTATTCAATCCAAACTTGACCTTGTACATATATGATGAGCCTTGTCAAGTTGGCTTGAAAGACCTTCAAATAAATAATAAAACTTAAGTCTATCAGCTGCATATAACCAACTAAACATAAAGTGTAAACTGCTATTAGTCGGCTGACACTAAATGCATAACTCGGTTAATGTTGTAATCCTTCAATGTTCGACCGCTACTGTATTGCCCGAGTGAGCTCGGTTAGAACTAAAAAATTACTTTGGTCTTCTTCAATTCCCAAGAGAGCTTGGCATACACTGACTATGCTTTGTTAGGTATAGACATTTGTGCAACATCACTGTATTTGTGTATACATCAATGACAATACACAATTGAATAATTGTCTTCAACAATCTCCCTCTTTGGCATTGATGGAAACACAACATGTCATAATACAAATAATTATAGAGCAATAGGACACAATTTTATTAATTTCCTTAGCTTAAGTCTGATTCTTATCCAGAAAACTCCCTCTGTCTTCACAATCACTCGAATACATATTTCTCCCTCTTACATTAATATTTGTTTCTGATAAAATTTCTCCCTCTGTCATCAATAATCTTTTCCTTTAACAATTTCTTTGGCATGACATCAATAATCTCTCCCTCTTTGAAATCCAAATGCCAAAGACTCTATCCAATGAGATTGTAGTGTACCTGATGTACTGATTCATATGCAATAAGCTCTAACATTCTGCATAAACTTGGTAGATTTTTTTTGTAGCTCAGTTGATGCATCACTAATCTGTCCATTAGTGAGCCTTAGTTAGGGAAATCACCCCTAGCTTTCCTCTAAGATACAAGAATGCATCCTTAGGTAAAGGTTTTGTGAATATGTCTGCAATTTTTTCTTTAGTATTCACATATTCTCAAGGAATGATACTTTATTGCAATATGCTTAGTCTTAGTATGCATCACATGGTTCTTTGAAATGTTAATATCACTAGTGTTTTCACAGTAGATAATAACCCATTCTTTGATTTCCTCCTTCATACCTGACAATAGATGTTTGAATCATATGATATTTGAACAATTCACTGCTGCAACAATATATTTTGTCTCTGTTGTAGACTTAGAAATGTAATTATGTTTCTTGCTGGTGCAAGAGACTAACCTCTTACCAAGAAAGAATGCTCCACCACCGGTGCTATTTATGTCATCAACACTACCTACCCAATTAGCATCAATAAAAGTCTTCAAATCAAAGTTTCCTCATTTCTTATACCATAATCCATAATCTTCAGTACCCTTAAGATATCTTAGAATCCTTTTGATAGACATCAAATGATTCTCTCTAGGATTAGTTGAAAACCTTGCAACAATACCAATTGATAATGCAATATCAGGTCTAATGTGAACAACATATTGAAGTTTACCAATCATGGATCTGTAGGTAGTCTGATTTACCTCCTCTGAGTCATCATCCTTAGACAAATTATGTCCAGTAGACATAGGTGTCCCAAATGGTTTGGAATCTTCCATTCCAACTTTCCTCAGTATCTCTTTGATGTATTTAGACTGGGTAATGTAGATACCATCCTTCATCTAATGAACTTGTAAAGAAACAAAGAATTTGATTTCTCCAAACATAGACATCTCAAATTCCTTACTCATAGCTTCGGAGAATGCTTTGCATAAATGATCATATCCAGTGAATAGTATATCATCAACAAATATCTCTGCTAATAGTTTCTTGTTCTGAGGTCCTTCTTTTATGTAAAAGCTACTATTGTCATTAGTTCTCTAAAATCCAATACTTAGTAGGTAGCCAAGCAATCTTTCATACCAGGCTCTAGGAGCTTGCTTCAGTCCATACAAGGCTTTGTGAAAAATACAAACCATATTCCTTTTTTAGGATCAACAAAACCTTCAGGTTGCTCAATATAGACTTCCTCTTCCAAAATTCCATTCAAGAATGTAGATTTTACATCCATTTGGTATACCTTGAATCTTTTATGTGTTTCATATGCCAGAATAGTTTTGAATCCTTGAAGTCTTGCAATAGGAGCAAAATTTTCTCCATAATCAATACCCTCTTCTTGAGCACATCCTTTACACACTAATCTTGCCTTTTTTTCTAGAAAATTCACCTTTTTCATTCATCTTGTTTCTGAAAACCCACTTAGTACCAATCATATTCTTGTCTTTTTATCTAGGTATAAGAGTCTAGGTTTTGTTCTTTTCTATCTGTTCAATTTCTTCATTCATGGCTTCTATCCAACTTTCATCATTCAACGCATATTTAATGGATCTAGGTTCAATTTCACTAGGCAAACATGTACCTTTAACTTTGTTCCTTGTCATTATACCTTTCGTCTGATATCCAATTAATTTCTCAGTTGCATGATTCCTTCTGACATATTTGGCAAGTACAGGTTCCTTCCTCTTTGATTATGGGCTTGCTCCACTTGGTTCACCATGCTCAAACATTCTATTTTTCTCATCCAATTGAGACTCGGGTTCCACTGTCAGAGACTCGAGTGCCTCTATCTATGACTCAGGTGCCTCTATTTGTGACTTAGTTCCCTCTATTTGTGACTTATTTTCTTCTATCTGAGACTTGATTTCAATAGTTAGCATCCTGGGTTGCACAGGTTGCAACAAGGTTTGTGCTGATGAATTCAATGGTTGACATGGTTTTTTTCCAATCACCATTGTCTATGTCTTAGGTATAGTATCTTTAATGACCCAAAAATGGTCTAGCAAACCCATGACCCCCTTTTCTTAAATATTTTCTCTTAATAAATCCTAAATCTAAGACATTATTGCCAGACTCTAAACTATTGAGTATTTAATCAAACTTTCATATATAATTTTTATCCTAACTTGTTGAATCAAATAATCAAATGTCAAAGCCTAAACCCAAACATCATAAACATTGGGATGAAATCAAAAAGTCCTAAGTCTTAAAAAGTGAACCCACTCATAGGTGGGTTTGCACTCAAAAATCAAATAAAACAAATAAAAGAGAGAAAATACCAATTTTTTATTATTCTCCACAAAGTTAGCCAATCCAAATCACTCCTTCATCTCACATGGATTGAGAGGAATTTCATCTCCACCATTGATCAATTATTTGGACTCTTAATCTCAACCACTCATTCCTTGGAATCTCTTATAAAAGGGATAGCTCCCTTGATCATTCAAAAACAAGGAGATTTGGAGTAAAGTTATCATGTTGTTTTCACTCTAGAGTTTACTAAGAACATTCAAAGTCATTTTTCTTTCATTAGTATTTTCTTGCATTGTTATCTTCACTTCTTAGCTTAGATGGCATGCTAGTTTCCATTTAGCTTGTTAGTTCATGCATTCTCATGTTTAAGCTTTCAAGAGAAAAGTATGCAAGTTTATGCATCTTGCTCCCTCTCATTGCATTGAATCTTCCATTTTGGAGTAGTCAAGTCACTGATTTCTCCATGTCCAATCTGATGGACAACTATGAGAATCACACTCGCTTCAACTAGGAAGCAATAGGCTGATTTCAAGGGTTTTTAGTTTTGTGCTTTTGAGTCTCATGTTTTGCTAACCCCTTGATGTAATGGTTTATTGAAGTGTTTGGTTACAAATTTTAATCTCACATTTTACCACACATTTTTGGCACCCACGTGGGGTAGAAAGTTGCATTTTGCTCCATTTTCATGATTTCTTGAACATTTTTTATGAAACTGCACTTTTTGTCATTTTGCTCTGTGTTCTCTATCGCACAAAAAATGCAGATTGGTACTTTGTCATCTGACATCAGGTATATTCTCATATGAAATTTTATTTCTTGCCTTTTTTGTATTAGAGCATAATAATTATCGTATGAGGTTTGGTGAGATTCTATTTTGTCATATGATAGCTACTGTATTGTCATATGAGCTTTGATGCTAGTCTATGTTCTATACTTTGTCATTTCAAAAATATCAAGCATTTTTAGAGTTTCTCTTGGGATAATTTTTTCTTTTTGATATTTTTCATATCTTCCATGGTCTTTTCACTATCTATTTTTGCAGCCTAACTGGTTTTGGCAAAACATTTTTGAGGAAGATTCACTTACCAAAGCCACATTCTGATGCAGAGGGTTTGACAATCTTGGGCTTTTCCTCACTCCAAGGTGCTTGTTTGACAAATCAAACCATCCAATGGTTGTTATTTGTTGGATCTTCCTCCAATTAGGATCTCCAAGACCCTCTCTACCAACTTCTCCTCCAAGGTATATTTGGTTTCTAGAAGACTCCAAGATTTCAAAGCTCAACTAGTCCAACTAGTTAATCAAAAGCCTAGTTTCCTCCACTAAAACTCCACCTAGATTGCCAATCCTCTGCCTAGGATCTTCTCACACATTCATCAAGACTCTCAACACACTTCTTGACCCATCCTAGGTCATTCTACACTGATCCCAATACTCCAAGACCCTTTACCAATCTAATTGGTCACTAATTCACTAGGAGGCCTAATTGCCCAATTCCTAGTAGGTTTATTTTCACCAATTTTGGCTAAATATTCCCAAAATCTCCAAATTAATCTATGAAAAAACTTGAAAATATTCATGACATCACCCAACACTGTCAGAATCCAAAACCCTGACCTCTAAAAGCACCCAAAACCCAAGTTTCTTGCAGGCCCTAGATTATAGCCTATTAATTAGGCATTTGGACTGGTCAACATGAAAAATTGTTAAGCTTGTCTCCAACCTTTGATTCACCTCCTTCCACCTTCGAATCCTTTTAGGAGACTATCTAGTGCATCTACAAATTCCACTAAGTCTTTCCCAAAAGGTCATGGGTGCTCGATCAAATCCTTCCTTCTCCCTGTCTTGGCTCACCTGGTTTCACCAGTCAGCCATAAGGCTTCACTTCTAGCCTATGAAATCCATTGAAAAAACCAAAAATAAAACCAAAACCCTATCTACAGACCCTAAACCTACTTCCCCCATGGTTTTAGTCAATTCCACTACAGATATTTTTGGTTAGAGCCATTTCTAGCTAGGTACCACTGTTTTGTCTCTATCAAAGAAAAAAACTTGTAGCTTAACACCTACTGAACTTCAAAACAAACTATCTATTTCATATGGAAGCTGAAATAAAAAACTACACTTTCATGGAGCCCGATCACCTATGCCAATCCTTACATAGCTGTATAGTAGCAAAGATACAGTGCAAATTACACAAATGTGGATACAGTCATCTATATAGAGGTGTCAAAATTAAGTGTTTCAAACCAAAATCTCATTTTCCTTCTCAAAGCATCAAATCCATGCTGATATACTGAGCATGGGGTAGTTACATCAGTTCTAACTATATTTTGTCAATTATTGCGGAAGTTGCTCGAGCAACTTTTCAAAGTTGCTAGCAACATTTTGTATTTTGAGCATTTTGACCTTGTTTGTTAGCTCGATGGTTGATGTTGACTTATAAGTCCCCAAATATGATATATATGGTCCTAAAAAACACTTCTAACCCACATTGCACTCAAATGGCAAATTTTCACTATTTGAAGCCAAAATGACCCAAAATCCCTAATGAGCACTAAAGCTCTTAAAAACATGAAGCTAAACTATCCTTTCATCTAAACCATTGGAAATTATTCCCAAACACACAAAAAAACCTAATCCAAACCAAAAACATGAAATAGGGAGGTCCCCTGCACCATACTCCCCTGGACAAAATAACTCAAGTCCCTTGAGTTAGGAGGTCTTCAATGGTGACCCCATGTTTCATAATATCTAGCTCTATCATCCAAGTGGCCTAAGCTTTAGGTAGTCCCTGCCACTTGATGAGGTAATCCTTGTAGTTACCCTTCCTTGTCTTCTTTATCACTTTAGAATCCAATACACTTTCCAATTGCAATGGCTTTGTGGTAGGCAAGTCTTTCACCCAATCACCATCCTCCAAATCTACAAGAGTGGATTGACCTATGTTTGGTGTTGGTCGCTTGGAGGGATATAGGTCACAAACATTAAAATCGGTGAGATCCCCAAATTAGGAGGTAACTCCACCTCATAGGTATTCTTTCCATACTTGTTCAAAATCTTCAAAGGCCCTATCTTTTTTCATTAGTAGTTTTGTAGGTTGACGCTTGGGTAGCCTTTCCTTCCTAAGATAGGCTAGTACTTGATCCCCAACCTTGAACTACAAGTCTCTTCTAGTTTGATCAGCTTTGGATTTGTACTTCTCCACTTTCTTTTCTAAGGTCTTATTGACTTGATCATGCAACTCCTTCATCTATTTAGCAAATGACTCTCCTTGAGCACTCCTCTTGTCCTTCAAACTAAGATCCCTCAACTCTAATATCCCTCTAAGATTGACCCCATATACTATTTCAAAGGGTTTTCTACCAGTACTCCTATTGATGGAGTCATTATATGAAAATTCTGCCTACCCTATGATGTGATCCCATGACTGTCCATGTTGCTTGGTCAAACACCTCAAAAAATTTCCAAGTGACCTATTCACTACCTCCATTTGCCCATCTGATTATGGATGATAGGCTGAAGAGAAAGACAATTTTGTTCCAAGGATCTTCCATAAGGTCCTCCAAAAGTGACCTACAAACTTACTATCCCTATCACTTACAATATTTAGGGGCAATCCATGGATCCTCACAATGTCCCTAAAGAATAGGCCTGCAATTTGAGAAGCATCATTTGTTTTCTTGCATGGAATGAAGTGTGCCACCTTTCTAAAATGGTCTACCACCACAAACACGCTATCATAACCCCTAGGTGTCTTTGGTAACCCCAAAACAAAGTCCATACTAAGGCACTCCCAAGGCCTTTGGGGTATAGATAAAGGTTGATACAAACCACTGTTGTTGCTTTGTCCTTTTGCCCTCTGACAAATCTAACATTGTTTTAAAAATATCCTAACATTTGACTACATCTTAGGCCAATAGTAATGCCTATGCACCTACTCCAATGTTTTATCCACTCCAAAGTGGCCTCCCAAGCTCCCTTGGTGTTTGTCCTTCACAATGTTTTCCCTCATTCAACACTGAGGTATACACATAAGGTGACCATTAAAAAAAGGCCTTCCTACATTACAAACTCACTGAAATCCATCTTGAAACCCTACTAAAACTTTACACATGCCTCATAGGCTTCTCTGAAATCTTTTTCCTCCTTGTAAAGGTCCTTCAAATCATCCATTCCCACACTTTGTAGTTGTATCTCTTTAATTGTGAGTACTCTTCTGATAAGAGCATCTGCAACCTTGTTTCTAACCCCCTTCTTGTGCTTTATAACAAATGTATAAGCCTGCAATGATTCTACCCACTTCATGTGCCCTTGGTTCAACTTTTCTTGTCCATTCAAGAAACTTAAAGCATGGTTATCAGTGTAGACCATAAACTCCCTAGGTAATAGTTAGTTTCCTCACTTCTTAAGGGCTTGAACCATAGCATATAACTCCAAATCATAGGTGGAGTACTTTTGTTTAGCCTCATTCAACTTTTCAGAGAAGAAAGCCACATGATGTCCTTCTTAGCTTAACACTGCTCCAATAGCCAGCTTGCTAGCATCACACTCTACCACAAAGAGTTGATTGAAGTTAGGAAACCTAAGAGTAGCTATCTCTACAATCCTTTTCTTTAACATTTCAAACCCTTGGTTTGCTACCATTGTCCATTCAAACTTACATTTGATTCCACCTTTTATGGTGGTAAGTATAGGGGCACACACATGACTAAAATTTCTCACAAACTTCCTATAGTAGGAGGACAACCCAAGGAAACTCCTAACATCCCCTATGGACCTAGGAGTAGGCCATTCTAAAATGGACCTAACTTTATCAGGGTCCATCTTCATACATCCATTAGCAACCACAAAACCAAGGTAAACTAGTTCAATTTTGATAAACTCACACTTTTCTTGATTTATCAACTTCTCTTGATGTATCTTCCTTAAGACCATCTCCAAATGCTTCATGTGCTCCTCCTTGGACCTACAAAATATCAAAATATCTTCAAGGTAAACTATTACAAACTTACCAATGAACTCTTCTAGCACTTCATTCATGAGCCTCATGAATGTGCTAGGTGCATTACTTAGGCCAAAGGGCATTACTAGCCACTCATATAGACCCTCATTAGTCTTAAAAGTTGTCTTCCACTCATCACCAAGCCTCACTCTTATTTGATGATACCCTGATTTCCAGTCCACCTTAGAAAAGTAACAATAACCTCCTAAATTGTCCATCAAATCTTCTATCCGAGGCATTGGGAACCTATAACTGATGGTGATCTTATTTATAGCCCTAGAGTCTGTACACATCCTCCATTTTCCATCCTTCTTAGGTAGATTCTATACACATCCTCCATTTTCCATCCTTCTTAGGTGCAAGTACTATTTGCACAACACATGGGCTCAAACTCTTCCTTATTAACCCCTTATCCAACAAATCTTGAATCTATTTTTCTATCTCTACATTTTGACTTGGTGTCATCTTATATGCTACTTTGTTAGGAAAATTTTCTCTAGGAATAAGTTCAATCTGATGACTCACTTCCCTCATAGGTGTTAGTGCACTTGGAAAACCATTATCTACTATGTCATGGTACTTTTCTAGAAATACTTGTATTTCTAGTGGAAAACTGATTTTTTCCATAGTTTCCACCTTTGGTTTTATCACTACTACACAAGAGACTCCTTTCTCCTTCTTCATGGCTTTTAGAAACTCTTTCCCACTCAATAACATCAAACTTGACCCCACATGCTTCTCTTCATTGGATTCTTGCAATGGATCCATTTGGAACTTCTTTCCTAGCTTGGTGATGGCATAATTATTCTTCTCTCCATTATGTATTTCTTTGACATCATGCTACCATGGACGTCCTAGGAGCAGATGTCATGCATCCATAGGAACTATGTCACATAGTACCTTGTCCTTATACTATCCAATCTCAAACTCAACCATAGTTTTCTCATTTACCACTATTTGTTGACCCTTATTCAACCATGAAACCTTATAGGGTGTGGTATGAGGTATCCTCCTTAGTTTCAATTTGTCCACCATCTTTGTGGATACTATATTCTTAGTGGATCCAAATTCCACTATCACTTTGCAAATCTTCCCATGGGACCTACAAGTTGTTTTAAACAAGTTCTTTCTCTATGGTGGCTCTATAGTGCTAGGAACTTTCAACAAGGTTCTCCTTAACATCAAGTTCTCTCCATCCAATACTGGCCCTACCTTGGAGATGGGAGAAGTAACACTTTGAGTGTCATCCTCTTGTACCAATTGATTCCTTCTATTCCCCATTAAAGATGAGGAAGTTTTTTCAGGACACCTGCCCATTGTGTGACGCACTTGGTTGTAGTTATAGCATCTGTCATTAAAGACTGAATTAGATCTCCCTTGGGGCTAGAACCTACCTCTTTGTGATCCTCTACCTCTATATCCTTCCCTTTGGAAAGATCCTCTATACTGGTTTCCCCCACCATTATCCATATATTGATTATCTTCTTGTCTATTAGGGCTCTGTCCCCTACCAAAGTTACTCCTTCTCTTAAAACCCTCTATTATTGCTGCCACCTCTTCCCCTTTGATGGAAGTCATTCCTCCTTCTAGCCTTATCCTCTGTTGTTAAGGCCAATTGGAAACATTTGTGCATACTGTCAGGAGCCATCATACTAATCTCATCTTGTATCCCTTGCCTTAGCCCATTGAGATACCTAGCTACCTTCTCCATTTCATCTTCTTGTCTCCTAGCCCTTAGGATTAATTTATGGAACTAATCTATGTAAGCACTCACTGTCATGTCCTTCTGTCTTAAGTTCTGCAACTTTTGGTACATTTGGATTTCATAATCAGAAGGCAAGAATTGTGCCCTCAATCTGATTTTCATCCTCTCCCAAGAAACAATATTTTTCTTTCCACTACTTATCCTCTCATCCTGCATCATGTTCCACCACACCAATGTAGATCCTTTGAGTCTACCCTTAGCATATATGACTCTCTTCTCCTCTGAGACTTCTTTGTAATCAAATTGGTTGTCAATGGCTTCAAGCCAATCCAACAACTCTTCTCCATTCAGGCTGCCACAGTAATATGGTATGTGTTCCATGAAATCCTTGTTTAAAGACTTGAAGGAATCTAAGAATACATTTTGTTCTTTGTCCATCTTAGGTTCTTTCCCTTTGTTTAATGACTCTTTTGTCTGAATTTCATTCCCATCACTCATCTCCCCATTCTGTGATCTTCTTTTTTCCCTTTGTCTCAGACACACTAGCCTGCTCCAAGAGGCTCTGAACCAATTCCACTATGGCATCCCTACTCATTTCCTTAGGAGGAATGTTGTCAACCTCTTGACTCTCCTTCCCTTTAGACATACACAATCTTTAATCTATTCTAGCTCTAATACCACTCTGATGCAGAGGATTTGACAATCTAGGGCTTTTCCTCACTCCAAGGTGCTTGTTTGACAAATCCAACCATCCAATGGTTGTTATTTTTTGGATCTTCCTCCAATTAGGATCTCCAAGACCTTCTCTACCAACTTCTCCTCCAAGGTATAGTTGGTTTCTATAAGACTCCAAGATTTCTAAGCTCAACTAGTCCAACTAGTTAATCAAAAGCCTAGTTTCCTCCACTAAAACTCCACCTAGATTGTCAATCCTCTACCTAGGATCTTCTCACACATTCATAAATAGTCTCAACACACTTCTTGACCCATCCTAGGTCATTCTACACTCATCCCAATACTCCAAGACCCTTTACCAATCCGATTGGTCACTAATTCACTAGGAGGCCTAATTGCCCAATTCCAAGTAGGTTTATTTTCACTGATTTTGGCTAAATACTTAAAAAATATCCAAATGAATCCAAAAATAAACTTGAAAATATTCAATACATCACCCAACACTATCAGAATCCAAAACACAGAGCTCTAAAATCACCCAAAACCCAAGTTTCTTGCAGGCCCTAGATTATAGCCTATTAATTAGGCCTCTGGACCAGCCAGCATGAAAAATTGTTAAACTTGTCTCCAACCTTTGATTCACCTCCTTCAACCTTTGAATAATTTTAGGAGACTATCTAGTACATATACAAATGCCACTAAGTCTTTCCCAAAAGGTCATGGGTGCTCGATCAAATCCTTCCTTCTCCCTGTCCTGGCTCACCTGGTTTCACCAGTCAGCCATAGGGCTTCACTTTTGGCCTATGAAATCCACTGAAACAACCAAAAATAAAACTAAAACCCTATCTATAGACTCTAAACCTACTTCCCCCATGGTTTTAGTCAATTCCACTAGAGGGATTTTAGGTTAGAGCCATTTCTAACTAGGTAGCACTATTTTGTCTCTGTCAGACCACTGACCTTCAAAAACTTGTAACGTAACACCTAATGAACTTCAAAACAACCTATCTATTTCATATGGAAGCTAAAATAAAAAACTACACTTTCATGGAGCCTGATCACCTATGCCAATTTGTACATAGCCATACAGTAGCAAAGATACAGTGCAGATTACACAAATGTGGATACAGTCATTTGTACAGAGGTGTCAGAATTAAGTATTTCAAACCAAAATATCATTTTACTCCTCAAATCATCAAATCCATGCTCATATACCAAGAATGAGGTAGTTACATCAGTTCTAACTACATTTTGTCAATTCTTGCAAAAGTTGCTCGCGCAACTTTTCAAAGTTGCTAGCAACATTTCGTATTTTGAGCATTTTGACCTTGTTTGTCAAATTGATGATTGATGTTGACTTCTAAGACCCCAAATAGGATATGTAGGGTCCTAAAACACACTTCTAACCCACATTGCACTCAAATGGCAACTTTGCACTATTTGAAGCCAAAATGACCCAAAATCCCTAATGAGCACTAAAGCTCTTACAAACATGAAGTTAAACTATCCTTGCATCTAACCCATTGGATATTATTCCCAAACACAAAATACAAACTAATCCAAACCAAAAACATGCAGAAACATCAAATAGGGAGGTGCCATGCACCACATTTGCACACTATTTTGATACAACTACTAATGGTTTGTGCTTATAGGATGCTTGCCAAAGGAACTTTTAGATTACTAATGGTTATGTTTGTAGGTTGCCTTGAAATCACATCAACCAAATGATCATGTTTGTTAGAATTTTCTTTTAATTCATAGGCACAGAGGTTAACTAGGAAGATCTTTTTTGTCTAATTTAAAGCAAGTGTTTGGGGAGTATGCTCTCTTTCCTTTTGGGAAGATCAAAAACCTAGACTCAGTTGTTATGTATTAAGAGATTAAATCTTTGGGAAAGAACTTAAAGCATGTCTTGTGTGTGTGTGTGTGTGTGTGTGTGTGTGTGTGTAGAAAATGATACTGGATAGGAGAGTATGCTCTTTTCTCCTTGAGGGAAAATCAAAAATCTAGACTCCTTTTTTTGCCAATCCTTTTATTTTTCAAATTAAAACTTTTAGAGGGCTTTCCAAGGGATCAATCTCTTGGGAATGACCTAAGTGGGAAACAAGCGGACCTGGTTACTTCCACCCCACTATAACCAAATGCTTCCTTTAATCCAAAGAGAGGGAATACATGGCTATTTCTATCTCTAATTATTTCTCACTTGTAGGATTCTTTCTCACTTGTAGGGCCTTATTGCCCCAGTCTTGCTAAGCAAGAACTACATTTGATTGGGCACTTGTAGGGCCATCTTGGTGTCAATCTTGTTTACAATACTACAAGGGAGATACATTAAACTTGTGTAGGGCTAAGAAGTCCAAATCTTTCTTGTGAGACTATACATTTTGGGTGCTTGTAGGGATATATGCCTTAATTTCTCTTGCAAAACTACAAGGGGTAGTCATGAATGGATGTACTTACTAAACACCTTTTAGATAGAGGCTACCTGATCTACCTTCGAAAGTGTCATAATCTTTGTGCAAGGATTGATCCAAGTGGACTTTACCCAGATCACCCCAATATTTTACACCAAACATATGCACTCCCAAGGACATTTAAAGCATGAATGTGGCATGGGGGAGCTTATGTGATTCGAGCATTGAGTCTCTTTCCAAAACCCACAATGTGCCTAGTCCTAGTAAAATCCAATAACACTTTGTGTGAGGTGAAGGAGTATCAAGCATAGGAAAATATTGTGACACTAAGCCAAATTTACTATAGGGTAGAGAGTGTTATGTTCTTCACACTTTGTGTTTGATGTGCTTGTATAACTTCAAACTTGACATATTCCTAAAACAAAAACATTTTGACAGAAGACAACAAAAAATATCAAGATTTTTTCCTCAAACAAATATACAAAATTGCCCAAAATCTCTTACACACAAGTGGCAAACTATTCCAGAGTCTTTTGTCATTTCAGACCATTGTATTTATCGTATGACAACACATCTAGAGGGCAAAAACTCATATGATGACTCATGTATTTTTGTATGAGACCTAACTTGAAATTCCTCCCACATTAAGATCTTTGTCATTTGTTCACAATAGCTATCATACCTTTTCACAATGTTTCCACCTTTTAAATCTGGTGGCTATACTCGTCATTGTCTTTTTTTCCTATCTCTTTGCAACTCTCTCAATCATATTGACTCTTTTCTCTTAGTTCTTTATCAACTTTGCCGCAAGTTTCATCTAGCAGGTATTCAAACCTCAAATGCATGATACCTTGTACAAGTTCAACAACCAAATCAACCTTTTCTTCACCAAACAAATCTCTAAGATTTGACATTTGACTTGACACATTGATCCTCTAGAGATGTTAGTCACATATTTTCATACATGGTCCAAACAAGAAGCCAAAAATCTGATCTCAATTCTAAGGGAAAAGCTATAGATGAATTTTCTCAAGACCTACCTCCTTGTTAGAAACCCAAGATAGATTTTAAGATCTCACACAAGGACACTTCAAATCCACAACCAACAATACCCTTGTTTGAATCTTCAACTTTGGTTGCACACAACACCTCAACCATGTCATCTTATGATTAGGGGTCCCAACATGACCACTAGAGTCAATATACTAGTGTTTCCTCTTCTATAGAGGAGCCCACTTTTGAAGAGATTAGGAAGTGTCAACAATATAAATATTTTCAAAAAATGATGCAAGCCATCATGCAATTAGACAAGGAAAAATACCTCATGCATCTTGCGTCAACAGGTGTCAAGCTTCCTCATAATTTTGACATTGAGGGACTCATACAATAGGAAAAAGAGTCACCTATCACTATTATCAGCCAACAATTGCAAGACATGAGATGCAAGTTAAGGGAACTCAAGAAACCAAAGGAAAAACCTCCTAGCAAATACTCATTGGAATCCATGTGTCATTCCCATTTGCTAATAATTTGCATATGCCACCTTTTCCCCCAAAGGTCAAAATTCCTAAATACGATAAATACAATGGGGAAGGTGACCCTAAAGACCATGTGAGAGAATTTTGTGCTCTTAGTATGTAATTTATACATGAAAGGATTTATATAATGTGACTATTCCCACAAATCCTTAGTGGCCAAGCCTTGGAATGGTTCACAAAAATCACACCTAACATACAAAAATTTGATGAGCTAGTACAAAGATTTATACAACACTAATCTTATAACATCTTACATACAATTACTAAGTGTATAGTCAAAAAATAGAAGCACTTCCATTATAGACATGTTTATCCTTCCGAGTGAGTGGTTTGGGGTCATGACAAGCACCTTGAATGGTTTCCTAATCTTGACATGGGTTCTCCCCCTATTTTATCCTTTCCACTCCTGTTTAGCCTGATTTCTGCATTCTGGACTGCAGACTGGTGATTCTGGGCTTCAAGGTCAGGATCAACCTTTTGGATCTATGTTGACCTTGACCCTAACCTAGGTCAGGGTCAACCTCAACCTTAACCTAGGTCAGGGTCAACCTCGACCTTGACCCAGGGTTCAGATCTCAGGGTCTCACAGTTTCTGAATGTCAGTCTTTGTAAAAAGTGTTTTCCCACTTTCAGGTTGGCTATTTTGGGTTCCAAAGTGTTGATTCCTATATTATATTTAATATAGGTCCTCTCCTATGGGTAAAGGCTTTAATGGGAATTTAATTATCCTATGTCAGCCTCCTTAGAAGATAGTGCCCTAGTTTCATATAAAAGGGAGCCTTTCTCCCCTCATTTTATCTAAGTCTTCTAATCAAGCATCAAGCATTCCTAATTGAGATCAAGAATTATCAAGTGAATTTCAAGAAAGCTAAGGAGAAAGATTTGAAGCAAGCATTCATCCATTTTCAAGCATCTATTTTCATTAAGGAGATCCATTAGAGGCCATTGAAGGATTCAAGCTACATAGTGCCCTTTTGGTGATCTCTCCATCCACCTTCTTCCAAGTCTATTCCAATTTCAAGAACCCATTCAAGATTTGGTGTTAGAGATCTACAAGAAATAGATTGAAGACATCCTACCATTCTAAATTCTTCATATTTGGTGCATACATGCTTGTGGATTGAAGGACTCAAGTCCTCCATAAGGACTTTTACAAGAAAGGTGAATTTATGCATTTACTTTGTCTATTTCTGCCATTTCAATTACATATATTTGAGGTTAATTCCAAAAATAGGGTTTGATCAAGGCAAACCCCTCCCCCACAACAAAAAATCCTCTTTTTCTTACATTTACAAGTTCAAAATAGCAGATTTGAATTCAGATTTGGATACCCTTTTCGGCTTTCTTTCGGATGACACAAACAGATTCTCTGTTAGACCTGTGTAGGTCAGGGTCAACATTATTGGGTCAGGGTTGACATTTGTGGGTCAAGGTCAACCTTTTTCATAAGATGATATCAGAATAGAAAAATATTTTTGGGTTTTGTTTGTCTCTGTGTTCTGGTTCGGGATCAACTGTCTGATTTTCCAAAAATAGTCTATAGGCCTCAGAAAATAGAATTCTTTGATCTACAACTTTGTAAGGTTAGTACATTTCTCCTATTTCTTCAATTACTATTATATGTCACATATATACATATAATTAATAGAATTTAATATATCCTTCTTGTTATTCTCTTTTCCAAATAGTTGATTCATTTGTGCATTAGCCCTTCCTTTGGGTTGATCAACTTGGATCTTCCATTTGTGCATTTGAGGATAGAAAAGGAGCATCTTATGTTCTCCCTAATCACAATTTCAATACACAATCAATACAATTCAATTAAATGTAAGGTAGGGTTAAGGAACTCAACACACTCTAAGCAAATCAAGCAATAATTAATAAATAATCTCCTTATCCCTCTCCAACACCTTACATTTTGGTAACATCTCTATTTTATATGTTACATTCTGGTGAACCCGTGATAGACAACTCTTTCTTTTTGGTGTTAGATTTACATTGTTTATGCAAGATCTTGCATGTTCTTTGAAATTGCATTTAATTCAGTAGATCAAAATTTTGTGTTAGTTCATTTTCCTTGTATTGGTGTATGAGCTTTACCACATCTAGTCCTACTTATAGTATCCCGGTTAGAAGAAGCTATAGACTTATGGGTTCCTTTGATCCCGAGTCTTCCTCTCCTTTCCTTAGGATCACATATGACAATTTGATAACTCATGATTCCAGTCCTTCCATGGAGCATAACTCTTCTCACTCATCTTATGATGAAGATGATGCTTTAAGAGTTCCTCCTAAACAAGTGCAAAACCTTTCAACCAAACTTGATAAAATGGGAAATTGGCTTATCCAAGAAAACCATAATCAAGATTCTATCCACGCTATAGAGGCTCTTAAGAAAGTCCTCTATGATAATGATCAAGGTATTAATTTCTTGTGTAGTATTACTCATCTTGTGAATTTGAATATTAAACCTTTAGCTCAAGAAGCTCAAGAGTTAGGATTCACACCTATTGTCACTAGTGTAGGAACTTCTTCTATTCCTCTACCTAGTATTCCTACTTACACTCCACCTTCGATAACAACTTCTCTCCCAAGCACACCTATCCTTGTGAGTTCTCCACCATTATCTTTACCTACCTCACAACCTTCATATCATAGTGTGCCTTTTAAAAATACTAATCCTCTTCCAACTGTGGTTCCTAATGTTCCACCAATTGTATCTTCTATTCCTACTGATTCTTACACTTTTCCTAGTGTTCCTAATATTTTTATGCCACCTATTTCCTCTAACGATTCTACAATTATTAGTTTGGCTCAAACTGCGTCATCTTTACAACAACAACTAGCATCTTTAACTCAATCCAAATTTAGCATTCCTACATGTGATATGGGTAGTCCTTTATCCCTAGACATCATTCCTGCTACTATCCCTTAGCAAGCTGATATGCCTCATCTTGAGAATTACAATGGTAAAGGTGATCCTGTTACTCATGTTAAAACATTTTAAATCCTTTGTAGTGATTATGCTCATGACCATAGGATTTCAGCTAAATTGTTTGCTAGAACCTTTCAAGATAAGGCTTTACAATGGTATGGTTCCTTACCTCCCTATTCCATTGATTCTTTTCCTAAACTTGCCAATTCCTTCATTCAACAATTTCAAAATAACATTGGACCACAAGTGTCCTTATCTGATTTAATGTATTTTAAACAAAACATTAAGGAAAAATTGATTGATTTTATTGGTAGATTTAAGCATTTGTATTCTCAGATTTCTTTTCCTATTCCTAATATTGATATTCAACATATGTTTATTTCAAATTTACAAAAATATATTAGAGATAAGATTCTTCTTACTGAATTTACCTCCTTTCAACAATTGTGTGCAGCACTTCACCATTATCAATTACAAGTGAGTCAGTTTGAGAGAAACACTCCAATGGATCCTATTCCAGTTGATAAGAGTGACAATGCTCCTAATCCTAATAAGTTTCAAAAACCTAACAACTATGTCAAGATTAATAAATAGATGAATATTTTTGCTGATCAAGTTGTGGCTACATCCAATAGTGTTTCTACATCCACTTCTTTCCATATGAATCATACTCTTACTCCTCTCTCTGAAACTTTGCATTCTATAATGAGTAGGTTGTTATGTTCTAGTATGATTACCTTCCCTCCTATTCGACCTCTCCTTCCTACAATGATAGCTTCACAATCCTTTGATTCTAAATCTTTCTGCCAATACCATCACCAGAATGGCCATGACACTAAAAAATCTTACTCTCTAAAGTATAAGATTCAAGACTTGATTGATTCTAAAGATTTGTCTGTTGATAATTTTGATGGTAATGGGAATAAATTTGTTTCTCCTAATCAAAACATTCAAATCTACACAAATCCTTTACCTACACATGATACTAATACTATAGCTCAACCCTCTTCTATACACATTGTTTATGATTGAAAGATGGATGATCTTAATAACATTGTTAATCATGTGGAGAGTGTTGTGCCATCTAAACTTATTGTTCAAGATCCTTCACCTCCACTTCAACTTCCAATTCCACCTAAAACTCAAAAACAAACTAAG
>MU224555.1:92639-104726 GCA_018584345.1 Thuja plicata
CAAGATCCTTCACCTCCACTTCAACTTCCAATTCCACCTAAAACTCAAAAACAAACTAAGGATAAGCGACCTAGGGAACTTTTAATTACCTTTGATGATTCTGAAACAATTAAAGCTCCCAATGGTCACCTTTATATCTATGCTAGGATTGCTAAGATACCTACTCATGGTTGTCTAGTTGATCCCACATCTTTAATAAATGTCATTACTGAAGAAAATGTTTTTATGAAAGGCTTACAACGTGATTTTTATGACTCATCTAATGCATGGATCCAAACTTGTAATGGCTTTCTTTATCCTACACTTGGTTCTATTAACTTACCTGTTGAACTTTGTGGTAAGGTTATAGATACTACCTTCATCATTATTCCTACTTCAGATCAATTCCAAATCAAATTTGGTTTACCTTGGATAACTTCTATGCATGCTATTGCTTCTCCCATTTATAAATGTCTTAAGCTCATTCATAATGAAGAAGTCAAAATGATTAATCATAGTTTGTATCAACCTTCTAGGCCTAGAGATTGTGCTACTCTCAATTTTCTTTGGCCTTCATTACCTAAATCATGTCCTCCTCACCCTGATCATCTCTTTCTCTCATATCAAGCTTACAAACATCACAAAATTGTTGAGTTAAGTATGCCTCAGATTGATTCCAACTGTGGTCTTTTGCCTACTCTTGCAATACTTCCTTTATCCATTGCTACTAATAAAATTGATCAAACTTCTACTCTTCCATTACAACCTATTGAGAATCCTGTTGGTGCTATTTCCTATTTTTCCAGCTTTGCCTGGTTCCTTATCCTGCTCTCTGAGTTCTGGTGTTCTCATTTTTTCCTTCTTGTTCAGTCTGGCTGTCCTTTGTCATGTTTTTCAGGTGTTTCAAGTCTAAACCTTGCTAAATTTGTGAAAACCCTGAAACCCTAGGATTTTCAAGTCTTAAACGATGAAATTAATACCCTAGGTCATGGCGCATTCTATTTCTCTATTACCTTTTTTCTGGTCACTTAAGGCATGTGTTTTAAGTCAGGTCGCCTTGTCGCGAGACCCCGGCTGAATATTCCATATCTTTCCCCAACTTTGTGTTTCCCTTGTGTCGTGTGGTCTCGTAACGAAACAACATATTCCTTTTGTGTTCTTAGACTTGGTGATTCCTTTCAGTCGGGTAGTCATGGGATAATGATATCATAAGCCTTTGTGAAGATGGAACCCACTTCCTAGTCAGGTGATCGCGAGATGTTCTTGACAGTTAAGAAATTGTTCTCAGACTTCACGATTAAACTTTGTCACAATGTTGCCAAATCATGCCATAGTTAACAGTTATGTTTTCCTTCAGTCGCGTGGTCTCCAGATTAAATAGTGGTTAAGAAATTATGACCGAGACTTTGCAACTAACAGTTTGTGGTTTGCGGTAATCCTCAATTAGGATGTCGCCAGAACAGATGGATGACTCAGCTCCCCAGTGTGCAATGAATGAACCACTGATTGGGTGACATGTGTCATAAGATGGATGGATGCTGAAGGTTTTTCGCTTGGTCGCCAGAAGGAAAATGAGGATTCTGCGACAATGAGACTAAGTATTCTTTCCCTTCAGTCATGGTGTCATAGAATTATTTAAGGGTATGTTCAAAGATCTGGTGACTAAGCACAGCTGTAGGATGAAGACATCAGAAGATCTAACGGTGGTCGCAGATTCTGGAAAGAAAAGTGCCCTATGGAAAAAGTCCTCCCGACTTGGCGATAAGGGGTTGTCGCACAGTCGCTAGATGCAGGAAAAGGGCACATACAATCTGTTATGAAAGGTTAAAGGCTCAAGACTTATATCTCCTGACTTGGCAACTAGGTGTTGTCGTACAGTCTTGAAATAGAAAGAAAACATTCAGCGACTGGGAGATAACCGCGAAGGTTAAGCAAGGCAGTTAGTAGCAAAGTCACAGGAAAAATAATGAGTTAGTGTTAACTGCTCATGAATTTGATTTCAGTTGGGTCGCATGGTAACCAGATCATGACTCAGGTTTTCCAGAGGTTAAAAAGCACATTGTCGCCAGGTCGTGAAATGGAACCAGTGTTAGTGACATAGTCCCGCGACAAAGAGACTTCATGTAGTCGCGTGGTCGCTTAATCCTGAAATTTAAAAGGTGGCAGCAGTTTTCTGATGTGACAAGGTGAATCGTCAGTAGCCAATTAGAGCCTTGTATTTTGATCATTGTGCAGAAGGAGTTGCTGGGATGTAAGACAGATAATGAATACAGAGATATTTTCTCAGTTTGCACTATGTCCCAAAGTTGATCAGAGAGTTCTAATTACAGAAAATTATGCACAGATCAGTCTAATATCCCAGAATTAGATTTGTTTCAATATCGGTGAAAAGAAAAAGAGATTCAGGGTGCTGTGTATGAATAGAGTTATGGCTCCAATTTCACAGGTGCAGGTACAGAGTGCTCAGGATTTCAAGTGGTCATAGGATGATGAAATGAAAGCTTGGAAGGTGATGGCTACAACCGAGAAAAGGAAGCTTGTAGTAGAAGAAATCTTGGCACTGCACTATTCAAAACAAGTGGATAGTTATTGCAAAAGGGAGATGTAGGTGTGAAGGGAAGCACAACTATCCAAATTTAACATAAATACTATCAAAACTTGGTCCTTTCGCCATTTTTTCTCTCTCTTTTGTCTCACTGTACTTTAGGGTTAGGTTTTCTTTGACCATTCGAAGCTTGTTGCATCCTTAAGGGATTCCAAGATGGTCATAAAGCCTATATATAATAGGAGAGTTAGAGTTGTAAAGGGTTCCTTTCCTCTGCCCAGAGTAGGTCCCTGTTGGTCATGGGGAAATTTTATTGTAAGTTATACTTTTGTATCTTTGTATATTCTGGAAAGTTTCTTGTCTGGATATGTTGAAGCAGAATACAATAATAGAATACAGTGTGATTTTTCCTCTTTCATATTTTCTTGTCTCTTTGCATTCTGTTTGTGCTCTAGTGTGTTTCACTTGTAAGGCACCTGAAATACACCAGCTACAAGGTAGTTTGTCTAATTTTTTATGAGTTCCTTTCAAGGAGAGGACTAAGTTTCATAGATGATTTCAGAGAGAAAAACATTATGTTAAGGATTTGATGCAGATGTATGTACAAGAGAGGATAGTTTGTAATGCACTCTATCTCAGCCACATGTAGTTTGTAAGGCACTCTATAGTATCTCTGTTATTTTATCTTTGTGGATTTATGTTTTCATTGACTCTTTGCCCAAGGGATAGGCACTGGTCTGAAGTATAGTTTGTAGTATGTTCCTCATCCAACATCAAAATCAAATTAATCAATATACTCTTGTTACTAAGAACAAATGAGCTGAACTCATAAGGACCTATGTCAGCAAGATAGTGTCCATTTTAGTGATTCCTTAGAGAGTGAATCCTTAAGTTATCCCTCCTATTTTAAAAGGAAGAAGGATGAAAGTCCTTGTATCACTGGTTTTTTCTATATTTACAACCATGGTTTGTATGGTTAAATCTTGTATATGATTATGCTTGGTCATTTGCAAGGTAATTTATTAGTTGGTTTCACTAAGGTACATAGAAAATCAGTGTCCACATTATAACATACTGTGTAAACAATTATCATAAAAGGTAAAACCTGCCTGAGTATATGTGGAGCTCAAAAATGAAGAAGGACCTTATCCAGTCCTTAGCAATTAGGCTTTTCTTATCCCTGAATCAGTATTAGGAAGCATGGTGTTCAAGTAGTTATTTCAAGCACTATGATTCATATAAGAAAATTCCCTAACAAAATGGCGACTCTGCTGGGGAAAGTTATTTAAAAGATCATTTTTAAAAGTTCTTCCAAAATCTGGTTGCAGACAGTCATAGAGTCATGTGTTACAAAAAAGAAAGGGTATATTCCTATGTTTTGTAAAAGGAGTCAAGTCTGTCTGTTGTTTGCTGCAAAGTGTCTGAAAGTTGCAAGTTTCTCCAAGATAGTTCAAAAGTATCTCACTAATAGTGAGTGGCGACTCTGAGCTCTAATCTGCACCAGTGTGTACATTGAAGAAAGATTACAAAAAAGAAGGTGGACTGGCATCAATAGTGACAGCAGATTTTTGGACTCCTATGATTAGGGGAATCATAAAAACTCTATGTTATGGTGTATGAGAGATTGCTGATTTAAAGAATTCAGAGCTGGAGAAAAGGATTTCAGCCAGTTGCAAATGTTATTCTCTGCAACAAGTTGGCAGCTCTACAAAATTTTGAAGCTGATTTGAAGGTGTTCTCAAATCACATATTTGTAGCAACTTCTTCATACTCTAGGTATTTTACAAAGGCTTTAAATTTCCCTTACCAAGTGATTGCAGAACTAAAGAAAAAAGGATAAAGGTGTGAAAAGAGAGGTTTTCATATTTCAAGTTTTACTTGCATTTTTGCAAAATTTGAAGGAAATATGTATTTAAAGACAGGCAGTTTGTAATCTTTTGACTGCTAAGATGTCATATTTTTGTGATTGGAGGGGTAATAATTTTTTTGGGGCAATTAGTTTTGTGGGTATCCTTGGATACCCAAATCATATCCCATATAAGGTGAAGGAGTGTTTACCAAAGTTTACTAGTATATGTGAACAGTCAGCTGAGAAACATTTAGAAAATTTTGCTGATTTGGTAGATGATCATGACATAACACATGAGGATGTACTAATGAGACTATTTGCAATATCTCTAGTCAATAATGCTAGGGAATGGTTTAAGAATTTACCTCATGATTCAATAGGATCTATGGCAGAAATGGAGGAATGTTTTGTTGAACAATATGGTAACACAGATGACATTAGTGTTTCAGATGCTATATCCTATGTTGGAGAATCTATGTCAGATTCAGATCAGGATATAGAGGATCTTGAGAAGGAACTTATCAAGAAACTATCGGCCATTAGAAAGAAAATGAAAAAAGAAGAGGCCGATAGACAAGCTCAAATTAGAATTGATCAATATAAAGTGGAATTGCTGAACCAAATAGCAATTAGTGATGATGAATCTGAAAATTCTGAGATTATTGAAGATGTTGATGATAAATCTGATAGTGAATCTGAATTTAATGATACACAAAGTGATATATTTTCAGAGGTTTCACCACAAGACTCTAGCAATGAAGAAAATTGCAGCATCATGCAAGAAGATAGTAAAGAGATGAGTGAAGAAGATGAATGTTGTTCCCTTCACAGTGAAAAAATTGCAGAGATTTTATCTTTTGAGTATCTCCGATATTCAAGAAATGGAACCTCTGATCTTTCATGTCCATCACATATTGATTTTGATAGAGAAAATGAATCAGTGCATTCTTATTTTGACATATGTGATACTGTTTCTTCTTGCACTCCTTCTTCATTAGGCTATAAAATTCAGTTTGATTTATCAGATGATGATGTTTTCAGTATGGTTTCAGATTCAGTAGATGCGGAAAATCTAGGTACAGAATTGAGCACTGATTTAGAGAACAGTGTGGATTTTGAATCTTATTTTGATTCTAAGTTTGCCTTTGAACTATTTAGTTATGGTCAATCACTGGCTCAATTTTCAAAAGAAGAAATCCAATGTACTGGTATTTTCCCTCCCACCCACCACTTTTCTTTGAGCTTGTTGAATAATGATGAGTTGCAAGTTGCTCCTATTTTTTATGCTGAGATTGTTGCTCCTTCTCCTAAGTTTGATGATCATTTTCCAAATGATGAGGCCTTTGAGATTTTGCATGAAGATCAAGATATGTTTTCTTTTGAGATGCAAATGATGGATGTGACTGAAACTAATGATGCTTTCCCAAGCAATATGACAAAGATTGAGTGTCCCCCCTTTAAGTGGAATGGTTAGTTTTTGAGTTGTGGTTTCCAGCTAAGAGATGATCAATGTCACAAGTATTTAAGTATGTTCTTATCTGATGAATGTGACATGTGTATGCCATAATTTCTTTATAATGAAAATCTTCCTAATGTTTATCCAAGCTCCTATGAAGAATATGCAGATTTGCTGTCATGTGATGAGTTAATACAGAGTGGCAATAATGTTGATCAGGCACATGACAGAAAGAGTTTCAGTTTACCTCCAATATATGGAGATGAAAATCATATGTATGACAGAGGTAAGAGCTAATACCAATTTGTGGGGTTTTGGGCCTCTTGTAAATAATGTACATATTGTGCAGTTGCTTTCCTTTCAGTTGCGTGTTTGCTTTCAGTAGAGGGTTTCCTTGTTTTTGGAGAGAGAATTTTTGAGAAGTTTTGAGAAGAAAAAGAGAAAAGATAAATTCTTCTTTTTGAAGTTTTTGGGGTGGTATGCTACTCTAGAGATCTTTGGTTCTCGGTATAAACTTGCATTTAACCATCCTCAGTCAGAGCCACTGTTGGTGCTATTTCTTGTTTTGCCAGTTTTGCCTGGTTCCTTGTCCTGCTCTCTGAGTTCTGGTGTTCTCATTTCTGCCTTCTTGTTCAGTCTGGCTGTCCTTTGTCATTTTTTTTAGGTGTTTCAAGTCTAAACCTTGCTAAATTTGTGAAAACCCTAAAACCCTAGGCTTTCCAAGTGTTAAACGATGAAATTAAAACCCTAGGTCATGGCGCATTCTATTTCTTTGTTACCTTTTTCCCAGTCACTTAAGGCATGTGTTTTAAGTCAGGTCGCCTTGTCGTGAGACCCCGACTGAATATTCCATATATTTCCCTGACTTTGAGTTTCCCTTGTGTCATGTGGTCTCGTAACGAAACAACATATTCCTTCTGTGTTCTTAGACTTGGCGATTCCTTTTAGTCGGGTAGTCACGGGATAATGATATCATAAGCCTTTGTGAAGATGGAACCCACTGCCTAGTCGGGTGATCGCGAGATGTTCTTGACAATTAAGAAATTATTCTTAGAATTTGCGATTAAACTTTGTCGCGATGTTGCCAAATCATGCCACAATTAATAGTTATGTTTTCCTTTAGTCGCGTGGTCTCCAGATTAAACAGTGGTTAAGAAATTATGACCGAGACTTCGCGACTAACAGTTTATGGTTTGCGGTAATCCTCAATCGGGATGTCACTAGAATAGATGGATGACTCAGCTCCCCAGTGTGCAATGAATGAACTAGTGATCAGGTGACATGTGTCATAAGATGGATGGACGCTGAAGGTTTGTCGCTTGGTCGCCAGAAGGAAAATGAGGTTTCTGCGACAATGAGACTAAGTATTCTTTCCCTTCAGTCATGGTGTCATAGAATGATTTAAGGGTATGTTCAAAGATCTGGTGACTAAGTACAGTCGTAGGATGAAGACATCAAAAGATCTAATGGTGGTCACAGAGTCTGGAAAGAAAAGTGCCCTACGGAAAAAGTCCTCCCAACTTGGCGATAAGGGGTTGTCGCGCAGTTGCTAGCTGTAGGAAAAGGGCACATACAATCTGTTATGAAAGGTTAAAGGATCATGACTTGTATCTCCTGACTTGGTGACTAGGCATTGTCGCATAGTCTCGAAATAGAAAGAAAACATTCAGGGACTGGGAGATAACCGCGAAGGTTAAGCAAGGAAGTTAGTAGCAAAGTTGCAGGAAAAATAATGAGTTAGTGTTAACTGCTCGTGACTTTGATTTTAGTTGGGTCGCATGGTCGCCGGATCATGAATCAAGTTTTCCAGAGGTTAAAAAGCACATTGTCACCATGTCATGAAATGGAACCAGGGTTAGTGACATAGTCCCATGACAAAGAGACTTCATGCAGTCGCGTGGTCGCTTAATCCTAAAATTTAAAAGGTGGCGGCAGTTTTCTGATGTGACAAGGTGAATCATCGACAGGAAATCAGAGCCTTGCATTTTGATCACTGTGCAGAAGGAGTTGCTGGGATGTAAGAAAGATAACGAATACAAAGATATTTGCTTGGTTTGCACTGTGTCCCAAAGTTGATCAGAGAGTTCTAATTATAGAATATTATGCACAGATTAGTCTAATTTCTCAGAATTAGATTTGTTTCAATATCGGTGAAAAGAAAAAGAGATTTAGGGTGCTGTGTATGAACAGAGTTATGGCTCCAATTTCACAGGTGTAGGTACAGAGTGCTCAGGATTTCAAGTGGTCATATGATGATGAAATGAAAGCTTGGAAGGTGATGGCTACAACCGAGAAAAGGAAGCTTGTAGTAGAAGAAATCTTGGCACTGCACTGTTCAAAACAAGTGGATAGTTATTACAAAAGGGAGATGTAGGTGTGAAGGCAAGCACAGCTATCCAAATTTAACATAAATACTATTAGAACTTGGTCCTTTCACCATTTTTTCTCTCTCTTTTGTCTCTTTGTACTTTAGGGTTAGGTTTTCTTTGACAATCCAAAGCTTGTTACATCCTTAAGGGATTTCAAGATGGTCATAAAGCCTATATATAGCAGGAGAGTTAGAGTTGTAAAGGGTTCCTTTCCTCTGCCCAGAGCAGGTCCCTGTTGGTTGTGGGGAAATTTTATTGTAATTTATACTTTTGTATCTTTGTATATTCTAGAAAGTTTCTTGTTTGGATATGTTGAAGCAGAATACAATAATAGAATACAGTGTGGTTTTTCCTCTTTTATATTTTCTTGTCTCTTTGCATTCTGTTTGTGCTCTAGTGTGTTTCACTTGTAAGGCACTTGAAATACACCAGCTACAAGGTAGTTTGTCTTATTGTTTATGAGTTCCTTTCAAGGAGAGGACTAAGTTTCATAGATGATTTCAGAGAGAAAATTTTTTTGTTAAGGATTTGATGCAGATGTATGTACAAGTGAGGATAGTTTGTAAGGCACTCTATCTCAGCCATGTTGGTTGTATTTCCTGTTTTTGCTGGTTCACCTTGTTCTTTGTCTTGCCTTCTGCCAAATTTCAGGTTTTCATTCCCAAACTTTGCCAAAATTGCTAAAACCCTGAAAAAACCCTAAATATCCAAGTGTTAAACGATGCATGGAAACCCTATATCATGTCTTATGTTTCAGCGTTACTTTTTCATTCACTTAAACATGTGCTTTTTAAGTTATGTCGCCTCGTCGCGTTATCAAGAAAGAATATTCCAAATGCTCTCCCGACTTTGCTTTTCCTATATGTCGCGTAGTCTCGTTTAAAAATAGAATATTCCTCCAGCATCCTCAGACTTGGCAATTTCCTTAGTCGGGTAGTCACAACAACTTCGTGTCATAACTTTTATAAATAATGGGACCCACGACTTAGTCGGGTGATTGCGGGAGAAATCAACAGTTATGAAAAATGTTCTCAGACTTCGCGATTACTTCATGTCACGCTGTCGCCAGATCATGCAAAAGTACACGGTTAAGTTTTCCTTCAGTCACGTGGTCTCAGAATAGAATGACAGTTAAGAGGTTTCACTTCAGACTACATGACTAACTGTTTCATGTTTGCGGCATTTCTTCGGTCGGGATGTCACCAAAACAGAAGTAATGACTCAGCTCTTTAGTATGCATCAAGTGGACAAATGAGTAGGTGACATCTGTCATAAGGTAAGTGGTAGTCAGGAGGTCACTAGAATGGAGAAATGGATTAAGTGATTATGAGACTAAGGTATTCTTGCCTTCAGTCGCAAGGTCTCCGAATGATTTAAGGGCATACCCGATTATTCAGCGATTAAACGACAGCCGTCAGATGAAAGGATCATGAAATACTACGGTGGTCGCAGAGTCGAAACAGAAAAGTGTCCCAAGGAAAAGTCCTCCTGACTATGCGATGAGCCAAGGTAAAGGGTAGTCGTGCACTCGCAATCTGTTTCTGCCGAGCTATGTTTTGAGCGCGACTCGGCGAGTACAATGATTTAAAGATATAACTTGCATACTCGCAATGTTTTGAGAATGACGAGCTAAATGTTTGTGACCTGGTGACTAATAAAAAGGTCAAAGATTGCATACTCGCACTTAGTGATCAGATAAAGTTTTTCGGTGTTAGGAACCTATGTGTTCCTTCTATTTATTTTGTTAGTGTAGTGTTGTTGGACGCATATGCTTTGTAAGTCATCCCGTGAGTATATTTTATTATCCCACATGCATAGGTAGTATTACTTTTCTAGATCGTACTTAGTATATAAGAGTAGGTTGAGGCCTTAGCTGGGCACCGACGAATTTATTATATTGAGCTTGCTCAAAGGAGGTTACCCCCTTGAAGTGGCCCGCGATCAATAGATTCATTTTGAGTTTCGCTATTACTCTATATTCTATTATTTCATGCATTCTCACCATATTGTTGTAAGGAGGTTCCTCTCATTTGGTATCAGAGCACTTTCTTGGGCTCGCTGGGTGGAAATTACATCTAATTTTTTTTTCATCGTGGCCTTCAGGTTCCTTTCAATTCTATTATCTCTTGTTATTGCAATACCTCTTTTCTGTTATTCCGTATTTGAGTAAATTTTCCTGAGTCAATTTTTTAGCCATAGCTTCCTTGCTTTCCTTCCGTTTTCTGTCACACTTCCTTAGAATGCCTAAAATACCATTTCGTATACTTCCTTCCTTGATGACCCAACTCCAAATTTTACATATCGAAGCCCTAAATCCCTCATTTATCAAATTTTAGGGTTTGCCCTATCTTTTTTTCTTCTCATCCAATCGCCACCAAATTGAGCCACAAGATTCAATTTCTCATTCTGCTCAATTGTCCCTCTTGGACTGCTCGCCTCATTCCGCCTCCCCAACCCTGAAACCCTCATTTTTCTTTTTTTCATTTCCTCAGAAAGTCTCCACCCACTCGTCAAACACCCATTTCTCATATGAGTTTTTCCCAAATCCAAGTTTGCCCTAACTAAAAAAGTTTTTGTTTCTCATTTTCTACCAATTGCAAAAAAAGAACCTGCTTTATGGTTGTTACACGTACAGGAGCAAAAATCATGGAAGAGGAAATTGCATCCCTCAAAACCAAACTTTAAGATCTGGATGACAAAATTCTTGGTCTCAACCCTCAGACTTCAGCCATGAACCGAAACCATTCTGGAGACGCTGGGTTCTCTTCTGGCAATTTTCGTGGACCGAAGCTTGATTTTCCGCACTTTGATGGTACTGATCTGACTGGATGGATTTATAGGGCAGAGCATTATTTCAGCTTGCATAATACTTTGGATAGCAACAAAGTCCCGCTTGCATCTTTTCATTTGGAACATGAAGCTCTTTAATGGTTCCGTTGGTACATCAAGGCTAATTTAGACCCAACATGGACAGAATTGTGCACACTCCTTTTGGAGCACTTTGGCCCTAGTGCTTTTGATGACTTCACAGGAGCACTCACTAAAATATGCCAAACAGGCACTGTAAGAGAATACCAAACAGAGTTTGAAAAATTAGCTAATCACACAAAGGGCTTGTCTGATGAATTCTTCCGTAGTTATTTTTTCAGTGGTCTAAAGGATGCACTTCGCTCAGAAGTCAAAATGTTTCGCCCCACTACAATGATGGAAGCCCTTGGGTTGGCTAAGTTAGCGAAAGACAAGATTAGTGCTCTACAATGTTCCAGATCTCATTTTTTTTCATTCAGAAATACGGGTTCTCACAACCCTCAAGTCACACCAACTCCCAAAACTACTCCTATCAAGCACTTGTCTGAAACACAGATGCGGGCTAGGCAAGAAAAAGGGCTTTGTTATAATTATGATGAGAAATGGTCCCGGGGCCATAGATGTGTTCAGAAAAATCTCTATCTCTTGGATGTGGATTCTCCACCTGAAATGGAAGAATATGTAGATGCTCACGAAACAGTGGATGATGAGGTTGAGCCTCAACAGCCTGAACCTCCTTCGCCAGAAGCTTAACCAGAGATATCTGTCCATGCTTTGGTAAGAGTCACTACTCCACAAACCATGCGGGTCCAAGGTTTCTTCAAGAAGATCCCTCTTACTATACTCATTGATTTTGGTAGCACTCATAACTTCATTGAACCCTGAGTAGCCAAACAGGCTGATTGCTTTGTCCATCCCTGCTCTAGCTTTGAGGTCATGATTGCCAATGGGGGAACTTTACCTTGCAAAGGGAAATGTCACAATGTGTGTCTCTCTATTGGAGATTATAACATGCGCTCTGACATGTTTTCCTTTCCCTTAGGTGGCTGTGATGTGGTTTTGGGTGCCCAATGGTTACGCA
>MU224555.1:107418-124259 GCA_018584345.1 Thuja plicata
GTTTCTTATAAACTGGAACTTCCTCCTTCTTCCCGCATTCATCCAGTATTTCATGTTTCTTGTCTAAAGCAAGTTCTTGGTACCAATGTCTGAGCACAAACTGCTCTCCCTGAAATGGATAAGGAAGAATCCATTATCCTAGAGCCGGCAGCAATCATTGACCAGCGCACTCGTAAGCTTCACTCTTGCTCCATCTCTGAGGTCTGTGTTCAGTGGCATGGCATGCAACCAGAGGATGCTACCTGGGAACCCCTTCTTCAGATTCAGCAACAATTTCCACACCTTAAGCTTTTTCTAAGGGAGAGGGGATGTTAGGAACCTGTGTGTTCCTTCTATTTATTTTGTTAGTGTAGTGTTGTTGGATGCATATGCTTTGTAAGTCATCCCGTGAGTATATTTTATTATCCCACATGCATAGGTAGTATTACTTTTCTAGATCGTACTTAGTATATAAGAGTAGGTTGAGGCCTTTGCTGGGCACCAACAAATTTATTGTATTGAGCTTTCTCAAAGGAGGTTAACCCCTCGAAGTGGCCCACGATCAATAGATTCATTCTGAGTTTCGTTATTGCTCTATATTCTGTTATTTCATGCATTCTCACCATATTGTTGTAAGGAGGTTCCTCTCATTCGGCTCGCGAGTACGCGATCTAGTGAGAAGTAATGCAATCGCGCAATCACCGTCAGTAAATAGAATTAAACTTTGAGCTCACGATTAGGTGACCAAGTAATGATTCAATGCAATCACTCATTCACGCAACAGATGAACATGGGATATTATGTGTTGCGACTGAGCGACCAGGGAGATAAATTTAAGGGGTTAAAGGTAATGGCTAGTCGCCAAGTCTAGAAATGAAAGATGAGTTAAGCTTAACTCCTCGCGACTTTGATTTCTCTTATGTCGTGAGATCGCCAGAAGATCACTTGGGTCAGGCAAGGTAAAGAAAATACATTGTCGCCCAATCGGGGAAAGGAACCATGGTTAAGGGCAATGGCTCGCAACAAAGAGACTTGATACAGTTACATGGTCGCCTGATCATGAGATCTAGAAAATGGTGGAAAGATGTTGACATGACAGAATGAATCACTCGACAACCAATCAGAGGTTAGAATTTTGGTTACTGTGCATAAAGGGTTGCTAAGATGTGTGACAGACAACAAATAAAAATGTGACATGTCAGCTCTCTTAAATGGTTTATGATTGTGCCAAGGATCCATATTTGAAAATTTGATTTCCTGTCAACTTCGTTCAACTACGGCTAGGTTTTTCAAAAGTTCACGGCATGGCAAATTAATGGCAAAACTGACATTTCTGAATTATGAGCTATGTACTCTGAATCATATAGCTATAAATAGATGATAGTGCATTCCTTCTCATTCACTGTGCTTTCAAGTTTTCAGAGCCAAGTTGCTTGTTTTCAGTGAAAGGTGATATTTAGAGCAGTTGCAGTATATCCAAGGTGATCAAAAATTTCTAAAGTTGCAGACGATTGTGCTCAGAGTAGTAAGCTGATATTGGAGATTAGATTTGTTTCAATATCGGTTCAAGGACAGAAATTCAAGGTGTTGCAGAGATGAGTAGAGCTATGAGTGTCGCTTCTACAAGCGGAGGCAGTGGAGAAGAACAGAAAGGAAAACCTAGCTTCTTAGATGAGTTTCTCCAGCTTTTTCCAGGTTCAACACAAAACAAGAAGGTTGACATAGGTGTTTTTAAGGATGAGTTCATGAATATCAGAGATGTTGTGACCCCGGGCATGACACAGTATTCTCTTTTTACCTACTTTTATAAAAATTATGATAAGCCTATCACTATTTCAAACCCTTGGACATGTGGTCTAGGTAGGTTATTAGTGCCTGATGTGTTCTTAGATGTTGAGCTATTTCTTGACCTGAAAAATCACTATGATGCCCTTACAAAGACCATCAAGAGGGATGATGGCACTACCTTGTTAATTTTAAACAGAAACTCTTTCATGCAAGCCTTTGGCTTATTCAGCACCATGTCTAAAAGAATTGACATGACAAGGTAGGAAAAGAGATACAGTGCCAAGCCTGGTGTTGCGAAGAGCTTGTTGCAGAAGCACATGCCAAAAGAATTGAGAGATCATTTAGGTCCTAAGGTTGAACCATATCCATATTATTACAAGGACCTACATTTTTATATCAAGTACAATGCTTATGCCCTTTGTAGAGTACTGGGGATAGATGGAGATGCCGAAAGAATAGGTCATGGCATCTTAATGATGGTTTTAGACCTACAAGAGGTGCACTCAAGCACCAATTATGATTATATTCAGTATATAATCGATGAGATGCACAAGGGTTTTGTTGCAACACAGAAGAAATTAAAAAACCCTAAGGAGAAGGAGCCAAAATTCTTGCATTATTCATTCCTGATGCACCTTCTTTTGTATTTCAATTTTGCAATCATGGATCCCCACAAATTATCCCCTCAGAGATTCTATCAGGCACAACCAAATCCTATCCAGTTCTGGGTTAGGGTTTGGAATTATACCTCTAGAGATTGTGACTTTTGTGCATTCCAAAATTGGATTGTGTATCCAATCATAAAAAGTATGGGAATAAGCAGGACCAGAATCCCTTTGAAGGTCATACAACTGATTAGGCCATGTGAGTATTTAGAAAATTGGCCTGCAAACCACAACTGGGGTGACTTCTTCTTGGAGGAGAAATTCACCATAATCAGAGTATATGGGTGTATTCATCCACCTCATATATTGCCTTATTATGTGCCTATGAGAGTTGCTACTATGGAATTCATCTGGCAGCTGATGTTAACTGATAATGAAAATTTTGCACCACATAAAAAGGGGACTATAACCCCTAGGCAATTTAAGATTGCAAATTTTACAATTGGTAAGAATGCCATGGATGAAGTAAGTCAATGGTTGGAGAAGTTCAGAATGGGGGCAGCCCCTTATAGGTATATTGACCCAGAAGGCTTCATGGCAGGGGTTAGGAAGCTATACACTCCTACTATCCCTAATACCAATGTGCATTGTGAATGTATAGAGGAGGATGTGAGAGGAAATAGCTTGGACGAAGATGACATTAACATGAGAAGATTAAGAATTTAGGAGCTGCTGAAGTTGCAGACTCAAATAAAGAGGAATAGATTATCCTTTGGGGGTTTTTACCCTGACCTCATTATTTTGACAGAATTAAGGCTATGATTGACAACTATTATGTGTTTTTAGATCAATTAGATACGGTCCTTGCTAAGAAAGGTGCTCAGTCTCCTGAGCATTCAAAATCAGAGTATGAGAGTGGTGATGATAGTGACTATGCACACCCTTACATGTGTCCTCCACCACAACAAGCCCAAGAGCAAGAAATGGCTGAGGTCCCACAGTTGCAGGGAGCAGAACAACATATTTTAGATTTAACAGTTGCAACACAGCCTGATGATTTGGAAGAGCCTGTAGCAAAGAGGCAAAATTTGGAATTAAGCCAACCTTCAGCAGAAGGACAGAGCAACAAAAAAGACAAGGTTAAGGCCTTGATACCAGGCACCAGGTTATATGATCATAACCTGAGGAAAGCAATCAGAAAAGGAAAGAAGTAAATGCCTGATCCAGCAGATGGAGTTGAGATCCCACTAAGGACATGTGTGGATGAAAGATTGCTTAGTCACCAGAAATTCCTAGATGATGACAATTTTGTGAAAATAGAAGAATTCAAAGATTTCCTTAGGTGGCACAAAGCAGAGCAACTAAAGTCCCAATTACTTGTGGATGGAAAAGAAATAATTACCAATGAAGCTCTTGTGGCCCTGCAAAATTATGACCCTGAAGTTGAGAACATCTCTCCTGAGGATGCCAAGAAGATGGTATTGGGAAGCGGAATTTTATTGGCTGAAGGTTGGGATTTGGCAACTGTGTTTGTCATAGATCAGATCAGAAAGTAGCCTGACCTTAAAATGGTCAGTGAAGTCCAAGTAGGAGAAATGATCAAAGGATTTGGGTATGACCCTAAAGTCTCAGGCCTTTGCCATGTGGAATCTGAGCCCTAAAGAGAAAAAGCCCCAATTAGTAAATATTCAAGAGAATATGGTGGGGAATCAGATGGTATGGTTAGTATAGAACACAGGGGACCTAGAGATTTCCCAAATTATGACACACTGGGATCAGTTAAATGAGGATAAGACAAAGCAATTGTCTGAATGGTATACTACTCTGTTAGAAGAAAAAGGTGCACTATCTAAAGATAGAGATATGTGCCATATAAAGCTATACCAAAGAGATCAACTGATAAAGACATTAACTGATGAGTTGGAGGCAAAGCCTGAAGTAGTGTATGTGCCTGCCGAACCACCACCTATGCAAATTGAAGACAAGCCTAAATCAGAAGAGGCTGTAGAACAAAAGGTGGATGAAGAAAAGGGGAATGCAATAGCATTAAAAGCATTGAAAGGTATATTACAACATAGGATTGAGATCCTCAAAGAAAAGGCTGATGTTGTAATCAATACTTATAATAAGTTGCCTATATTGCATGCTGAGGTATTAAGGTACCTTCTAATTCTAAACCCATACTTTACAAAGTGGTCTGCCAGAGCAAGTTTATTTGAGAAATTGTCATCTCTACAAGCTATAAGAGCAGACTTTCCTCCAATAGTCATAGAGGTGGAAGATGAGATCAAAAGGGTAAATATTGCTCTCTCATTCTTCAAGGAAAAATTGAACCAAATAGAGGCTAAATTGAGTCTATTTTCAACTTATTTTAATAGGTTTATTCCTGCCTTGAAAGGAGAAGATGACCAGGTAAAAGCTATAGATACCTGGAGAAGTGATTTTGACACCAAGATGCCTATTGAAGAGGCTTTTCTTTTGGGAACCAAGATTGATATAGATGGATTCAATTTAATATTAGATGAGGCATTCAAAGCTGAGACATATATCAACAAGTTCCTACTTGATGTCAAGAACATTACCGATGTGAGATGGGATAGAAAAAAGGTGCAGGTACAGAGCACCTAGGACTTCAATTGGCCAACAGATGATGAGGTAAAGGCATGGGAAGTCATGACAACACCGAAGAAAAAGAAACCTACCGTAGAGGAATAAATTTTGGACGATGAGTGAGGTAGACACTTGGCTCGGCACTGTTCATAGACAAGATGGACAGTTATTTCAAAAGGAGATGTAGGTGAGTAGGCGATAACAACTACTAGGACTTCATATAACTACACCAGCTACCATCTACGAATCAGATTGCAGTCGCTAGGTCAGAAGAAGAGCAAAAGATATCTGATTTTACCTTTTTTGACTTGGTCACTTCATCGCTTCTTCTCTCTCTTTCTTTTGTCTCTCTTGTATCTTTAGGGTTAGGGTTTTGAGACCATCCGAAGCTTGTTGCATCCTGAGGGATTCAAAGATGGTCTAGAATCTATATATATCATAAGACTTGTAATAGTTAAGGGTCTTTTGATTTTGGAACGTTTTGTAAAGAAAGAGATAATATATCACATAATTCAGACTTTCTGGATTTCTATATATCTTTTTGATCTGTGTAATCTTTCATGTACAATTAGCTGGATCACATAAATAATATACAGTGCAATTTTACTCTCTTCTACTGTTGTCTCTTTACTTTGTATGTATTCTTTTCAGTGTTAAGTTTATTAGGTATTCTATAACACTCTGGTTATAAGGTAACCATTTAATTGTTTACAAGTTTCTTTCAAGGAAAGAATTAAAGTTTGTAAGTGATTTCAAAGGGAATACTGCTTTGTTAAGGATTTGATACAATAGTTTTGAGGTAATAGGATAGCTTGTAAGGCAACCTATCTTAATTGTATGAGCTGTAAAGAAGTTTAGTGTATGTTATTTCTGTGATATCTTCGCTTATTATTGACTCTGCATCCCAAAGGATAGGCACTGGTCTAGAAAATAATCTGATAATTAATCTATGTCTAAGATATTCCAAGTTATCAAAACCAAATCAATCAAAATACTTTGTTACCAAGAACATACAAGATGAACTTATTAAGGACTTCTGTCAGTAGGACACTGTCCATATTATTGATTCTTTGAAGAGTGAATCTATTAGATTATCCCTCCTATAAAGAAAAGGAAGAAGGATGAAAAGAATCCTTATGTCACTGGTTCTTGTTATGCTTATAACTATGGTATGTATGGTTATATCTTGCCTATGGTTATGTTTCATCATTTGCAAAGTGATTCAGAAGTTGGTTCAATAAAGATATATAACAAATCAGTGTCCACATCAACATATACTGTGTAAACAATAACTATACAAGGTAAAACTTTCCTGAGCATATGTGGAGCTTAAAAATGAACAAGGACCTTATCCAATCCTTAGAAATTAGCATTTCTCTTGTCAAAAGAAGTTTACATTCAAGTATAATCAGTATACTATCATTTTAAGGTTGTGATACAAGAAAAAGTGCTAACAAATTGGCGACTCCGCTGGGGAATAGAGATAGTAAATTTTTGAAGAAGCATTTAGAAATCTCTGGTGTATTAAGGTTTAAACTTTATCCAGTTGGTCTTTTCATACTAACCCTTGATAGTTATTCATTCATCCCAATTTATGGGTGGCGACTCTGAAAGGAAATCTCTAAGATTAGTGCAACATTCATAAATGTCTTACAAAATGAATACTAGGTCAAAAACAAGAGCTAACCCAGAAAGGGTATTAAATGAGGGAATCCCATCATCCTCAAGAGTGGGAGCCTCTTGGAGGAAAAAGAGAAATCAGGATACTATGGATGAAACTCCTTCAAGAAGTGAAGAAACAAATGTCAAAAAAGATAAGAATACTGTTCAACATTCTCATGATGGAAATACTTTAGATTATGAGGAGGCTGCTGAAAGAGTATTGGGTACTCCCACAGCTACTTCTACTTCAAATGAAAGAGAAGAAATTACTACACGTAGTTTAGATTCAGAAGATAACCCTTCTGACATGCTAGATAATGAAGAGAAGTTTATTTTAAAGCAGTTGGCTTTAGTCCAACAAATGAAAAAGGAAAGAGAGATAAGAAAGAAAAAAACTGATCATAAGGCCCTTGATAATAATAGAAAAAGACTTCCTAAACATCAAACTGTGAAGGAAACAGAGAAGTCTCACAAGAGTAAAGAAATACCAGTCACTCATAAAGATTCTAGTTTGCAAATAAATAAGGGTAAACAAAAGATGGGTGAACATGAAAAGAAAGAACCTAAATCTCTCAAGCCTATGATTGAACAAATGTCCAAATTAGAAATTGATTTGGAGAAATTGAGAATTGAAAAAGAAACCATGGAAAAAATGTTAGAAAAATCTCAAATGGAGGCCGCTACCATTAAAATGAAAAGGAAGATTGATTTTTTGCAATCTTCAAAACATTCTTTTTCTGGACCAGAGAACAATACACCTCCTAGAGGAAAAGCTACTAAGGCTAAAGAAGATGATAGTTTTCAAAGGAAACCCTTGCATAATGAGAGGTATAAACAATTTGATTTTGTGGGTATCCCCGGATACCCTAATGCCTTTCCTAAAGATGTAGGTGATATAGGAGAAAAGCTCCCAAAGTTTGCTGGCAATAATGTAATTTCTTGTGAGGCACACTTAAGAAAATTCATTGACTTTGTTGATGACTTAAATATCACCCATGATGATGTATTAATGAAACTCTTTGTTCAATCCCTTGTTGAAGATGCAAGAGAATGGTTTAGAAGCCTGGCTAATGGCTCTGTTGTTTCCATGGATGAGTTGATTGAGTTGTTCAAAGATCAGTATGGTGATAAGACAAACAAAGGTTTTTTATTGAATGAGTTCAATTATATTAAGAAGAACTATAATGAAGAGGTTACAGAATTCAATACAATATTTCAGAGAGCTATGCATAAATTATTTCAGAAGATAAAGCTAGATGAAGAAGTCTGTCTAGCAACTTACTTAAATGCTTATCACTCTAAAATGGGATATGCTCTAAGAGATAAAAACCTTAGGACACTTACTGATGCTTACAAGATAACAGTCAACATTGAGATGAATAGAAGAGTGTCAGGGAAGTTGAATAGGAGAGATGATCCTCAGTTTAGCAAGAGTAATATGAAAGAACCTGAATACAAGGAATATAGAGCTCCCCAGAATAATAAACCTCTTTATAATAATAATTATAATCCTCAGAACAGAATGCAAAATCACCCATATGGAACTCAGTTCAAAGATGGGAAGCCAGTCAATGCTCCTAAGAAAGAAAGGACAGATGGTAAAACTCCAGACCCTCTGCATAGAAATTCAGTCCATTTCTGCAATGAAGAGACTTGGTGTGAGGCTTGTGATGCTCCTCATAACCCTGATTTTTGTGTTATTTCCCTAGATCTAAAAGCAACTGAGGAACAAGAAAATGATGAAGGGGAACAGTATGACCATAGCATGACTAACACTTATTCATGCCATGATACTAATTCAAGTGAAGAGGAAAATCATGACTCTTATGTTTCACAAAGGAGGGTTGAAACTCATCATCAACAGGTCCTATCTGACAGTGAGATGGATGAGGCTGATGATAATATTAGATGCTACACTCAAGATATCCAAGAAGTTCCTCTTATAAGGAAAGCTTCAAATGAAGAAAAAGAAAGAATTACTACTGAGTTGGTAAATAAAGCTAGAAGCAATTACCACTTAAGAAATAGGGTGGTAGGAGGAACTAGTAGCCAACCTTCTGGTGTTTTCATCAAGGACAATAAATCAGGCCCCCAATATGTTCCGAAGAAAGAAGAATCTAGAGAAAGTGGAAATAAGCATAAGGTCAAGGTCATTACAAAAGTTGTAGAACCAAATGCTACACAAGATGAAAAGGACCAAGAAAAGATTGTTCCTGTTCAAGAAACAGACAATAAAAAGTTGAAAGGACCATTTCAAAAGAAATCTAGTGAGGATAATGATTTTATCATTGATAAGTCAAAACTTTCAGATATTTACTATACCCCGATTGACATGGGTCAATACTTGTCTCAGATGACAGTTAAGGTACCATTCCTGGAAATGATGAGGATCAAATAACATAAAGAAAAAGTGATGTCATTGTTAAACAGTGTACCTGAGATAAAACTTCAAAATCCAGTGGATGTATCTGAGATTCCACTTGTTAAAGGAAATGAGGATGAGATGCTAACATCTGAGATTCCTCAAATATTCTTGAATGCTACTTCTTCCCCAAAGGTGGCGGACCCATTTTTTCCAGTCATTAATAATCAATGACAAAATGCTGAAAAATTGTATGATTGATTCAGGAGCTTCAAATACAGTCATGCCAGTTGAGATTATGAAGGCAATGGGGCTACATGTTGATACACCTCATGGTAGGTGTAGAGCTATGGATTCCAGAGAAGTCCCTATCATTGGTACTATTGAAGCCATGCCTTATAAACTGGCACTTTTCCCTGATGTTGTCATGACCATGAATGTTCTTGTGGTTGATATACCACCTCATTATGGCATGTTGTTATCAAAAAAGTGGAGCGCTTCCATCGGAGGAAGTATACAAAATGACTTATCATATGAAACTTTCAATATTGCTAGAGAGAATGTCAATGTTTTGAGAGAGAGCAGAACTCCTCACATGATAGAAAAATATGAGGATAATCATATCAATTGTTGCATTGACATGGATATGGAAAATTTCAGAATACAAAAGGAAGAACCCTGTTGTCAAGATCAAGGAGTTGATCCTTTAAGTAATGAATTAATCTTGAAAGAAGAAGGGATATGGAAAATGTATTTTGATGGTGCTTTCTCTAAAGAAGGATTAGGAGCAGGAGTATTATTGATATCCCCATCAGGTACAACTTTTAAATACTCATTTCTGCTGGCTTTTCAGTGTACAAATAATACTGCAGAGTATGAGGCTTTGTTCTTGGGACTTGAAATTGCTATTAAACATGGCACAAAATGTTTAAAAGTCTATGGTGACTCTGGATTAGTGGTAGCACAAGTTCAATCCAAATATGCTGTGAAAAATGATAGATTAAAAATGTATAAACATGCTATTCGGGATCAACTTGAGATGTTTGATGCTTTTGATATAACTTGGTTAGATTGGTCAAAAAATATAACGGCTGATTTTCTGGAAAATGTTGCTTTGAAAAATGATGATTTGACCCTACATGGAGTATCAATACTTGAAGTTAAAACAAGACCAGCTATCCCAGATAACATATATAACTGGCAAGTATTCTAAGATGATCAGGATATTCTAAGGTTCATGCAATCTTTAGATCAATATGAAAATCAGAGTATAGATTGCAGTTCCTTATTGGAATCAGATAATGGAAAAGACTACATCTTTGGAAATAAAGTTGTACAACTGACTTCTAATCAGATTCCTAGGGGATTAGTTGAACTAGAGGCATTGTTTGTTAGTAAACAAAGTGATTTAGCCAAGATAAGCAATGCTAATGTTGAGGACTTGGAAGAAGTGAATTTAGGATCAGAAAACAGTCCTCAGATAGTTTATATTGGGAAAGGTTTGGACTCTCATGTAAGGATAAAACTCATCAAGTTACTGAGAAAATACAAGCATGTTTTTGCTTGGTCATATGAGGACTTGAAGGCATATAGAGAGGACCTCTTCCAACATGAAATTCCTCTAAAATCAGATGTCAAACCATTTAGACAGAAACAAAGGCCCATTAACCCCTTGTTGGCTCCCAAAATGCAGTAGAAGTTGATGAAACTCAAAGATGCTGGGATAATTCAACCAATTAGACACTCATCATGGGTGTCAAATCTTGTGCTAGTGAGGAAGAAGAATGGTGATATCAGGTTGTGCGTGGATTTCAAAAATCTTAACATTGCTTCATTGAAAGATAATTATTCACTGCCAAATATGGAAGCAATGTTGCACAAAGTGACTGGTTGTGAATTACTGTCAATGATGGATGGTTTTTCAGGTTACAACCAGGTTCTGGTCAAAGAGTCAGAACAATACAAGACTGTGTTTACTACTCCTTGGGGAACCTATGTGTATATCAGAATGCCCTTTGGTTTGATAAATGCAGGTGCAACTTTTCAAAGAGCCATGGATGTTGCTTTCAAGGAATTTATTGATTTATTCATGGTTGTGTACCAAGATGACTTAACTGCATACTCTAAGAAGGCTAATGATCATTGTGATCATTTGGTTAAAATTTTTAATAAAGCATTAGAGTATGGTGTTTCATTGAATCCCAAGAAATGCCACTTTGCAGTTAAAGAAGGAAAGTTGTTTGGACATATAGTGTCTAGAGAAGGGGTGAGAATAGACCCTGAAAGAGTGGAAGCAATCCAGAATGTTGTTGCTCCAAAGAAATTAAAAGGTGTACAATCTTTCTTAGGAAAGATTAATTTTGTCAGAAGATTTGTAGCAAACTTTGCTGAAATTGTAAAGCCTATTGTGAAATTGTTGAAAAAAGATACTAAGTTTGTTTGGAATGATGAGGCTCAACAAGCTTTTGAGAGGATAAAGAAGGCAGTACAGGAAATTCTAGTGTTGAAATCCCCAGATTACACTAGGCTTTTTTCTCTATTTTCATTTGCTTCATTCCATACAATTGCTGCAATCTTGCTTCAAAAGGATGAGCAAGGATTTGAACACCCCATAGCCTTCTATAGTAAATCCTTGTAGGCTGTAGAACTTAATTATGATATAATGGAAAAGCAGGCTTATGCATTGGTAAAGGCTGTGAAGTCTTTCAAGCCTTACTTGGTGTGTGCTAAGGTGCAGGCCTATGTTCGACATTTAGCAGTAAAGGATATTCTTACCCAGTCAGAGGTTACTGGTAAGAGATGCAAATGGATTACAAGGATTCAGGAGTTTAATTTTGATATTAATATCACCAAGTTGGTAAGAGGTCAAGGTTTGGCCAAACTTATGATAGAGGAAAACCTGGACTTAGTACAATTAAATGAAACAAATGCAAATGATGAAGCCATTACCAGTATAGAGAGACAACTGTATTATGCAGATATTGTCTTCTTCCTCAAGAATGCTAAATGCCCTAAGCATTTGTCTGACAATCAAAAAAGGAGTTTGAAATTACAATCTCAGAGGTATGTTTTGATTCAAGGGGATTTATTCTGGAAAGATAAGAATGGTGTACTTTTGTTATGCCTTGACAAGTACCAAGCTGAGAAGGTCTTAATAGAGATGCATGAAGGACAGTGTGGAGGTCACTTTTCTGCTAAGACCACTTCTCATAAGATTTTGAGGGCAGGATATTATTGGCCCACTCTGTTCAAGGATACTTATGCACATGTTAGGAAATGTGAACCATGTCAGAGGTTTTCCAATAAGTTAAAATTTGCAGGTGCTCTATTACTCAACCTAGTAAGTACTGAGGCTCCTTTTGTTGTTTGGGGTATTGATTTTATTGGAGAATTTCAAGAGAAGTCCAGTGCAGGACATAGTTGGATTTTGGTGGCCACAGATTACTTTACTAAATGGATTGAGTCTATCCCTACAAGGAAAGCAACTAGTAAGGTGGTTACTGAATTCTTACTAGAAAACATTCTGACCAGATTTGGTGTGCCAAATAAATTAGTAATGGACAATGCTATGAGTTTTAGATCAGAAGAAATGACAAGTTTCTGTGAGCAGTATGAGATTACAATATCATATTCATCCCCATATCATCCACAGGCCAATGGACAAGCTGAGTCTAGCAATAAAAGCATATTGAAAATATTGAAAAGAACTCTGGAACAAAACAAAAGGACATGGCATACAAAACTGAGATTAGCCCTTTGGGCTGATAGGATCACACTAAAAAAGGCAACTGGACAATCACCTTTTGAGTTAGTGTATGGATTACAAGCAAGGTTACCTATCAACAATTTGTTGCCCATCTGCCAATACATACAAGAAGAATATTTGGATGTCTCTGATGATATGCAGAATAGAATCATGCAGTTGAATGAATTAGATGAAGTAAGAAGAAATAGTCAAAAAAAAAATGTGAAACTTCAGAAAAAAATGAAATATATTTTTGACAGGAGGGCTACTAAGAGAAAATTCTAGGTTGATGATCTAGTCCTCCAATGGAATGCAAGGTCAGAAGATAAAGGCAAGCATAAGAAGTTTGAATATTTGTGGTTAGGGCCATTCATTATTGCAGGAAAATTTGGTAAAGATTCATACCTGTTGAAGAATATGGAAGGAGATCTTTTTGAGTTGCCTGAGCATGGGCAGTTTTTGAAGCCTTTATTTTAGTAAAATTCCAAGGTGCACAAGAAAGTATGTATTATATTCCCTTTTCCTTGTCCCTTGTTTGTAAACTCTGTATATATTTCCCTTCCTATTGTAGGGTTTTACTCCAAGAGAGATGGTTTGCAACCAGAGATTCTATGGTTCTTTGTCATAAACTGAGTTTAGCCAATCCGCAATCAAAGCCACTGTTGGTTGTATTTCCTGTTTTTGCTGGTTGGCCTTGTTCTTTGTCTTGCCTTCTGCCAAATTTCAGGTTTTCATGCCTAAACCTTGCCAAAATTGCTAAAACCCTGAAAAAACCCTAAGTATCCAAGTGTTAAATGATGCATGGAAACCCTATATTGTGTCTTATGTTTCAGCGTTACTTTTTCAATCACTTAAGACATGTTCTTTTTAAGTTATGTCGCCTCGTCGCGTTATCAAGAACGAATATTCCAAATGCTCTCCCGACTTTGATTTTCCTGTATGTCGTGTAGTCTCGTTTAAAAATAGAATATTCCTCCAGCATCCTTAGACTTGGTGATTTCCTTAGTTAGGTAGTCGCAAGAACTTCGTGTCATAAGCTTTATAAATAATGGGACCCACGACTTAGTCGGGTGATCACGGGAGAAATCAACAGTTATGAAAAATGTTCTCAGACTTCACAATTACTTCATGTCGCGCTGTTGCCAGATCATGCCAAAGTACACAGTTAATTTTTCCTTCAGTCACGTGGTCTCAAAATAGAATGATAGTTAAGAGGTTTCACTTCAGACTACGCGACTAACTGTCTCATGTTTGCAGCATTTCTTCAGTCGGGATGTCGCCAAAATAGAAGTAATGACTCAGCTCTTCAGTATGCATCAAGTGGACAAATGAGTAGGTGACATCTGTCATAAGGTAAGTGGTAGTTGGGAGGTCGCTAGAATGGAGAAATGGATTAATAAATTATGAGACTAAGGTATTCTTGCCTTCAGTCACAAGGTCTCTGAATGATTTAAGGGCATACTTGATTATTCAACGATTAAACGACAGTCGTCAGATGAAAGGATCATGAAATCCTACGGTGGTCGCAGAGTCAAAACAGAAAAGTGTCCCAAGGAAAATTCCTCCTGACTATGCGATGAGCTAAGGTAAAGGGTAGTCATGCACTCGTGAGCTATTTCTGCCGAGCTATGTTTTGAGCGCGACTCGGCGAGTACAATGATTTAAATATATAACTCGTGTAGTCATGATGTTTTGAGAATGATGAGCTGAATGTCTGGGACCTGGCGACTAATAAAAAGGTCAAAGATCACGTACTCGCACTCAGTGATCAGATAAAGTTTTTTGGCTCGCGAGTATGTGATCTAGTGAGAAGTAATGCAGTCGCGCAATCACCGTTAGTAAACAGAATTAAACTTTGAGCTCGCGATCAGGCGACCAAGTAATGATTCAATGTAATCACTCATTCACGCAATAGATGCACATGGGATATTAAGTGCTATGACTGAGCGACCAGGGAGATAACCGTAAGGGGTTAAAGGTAACGGCTAGTTGCCAAGTCTGGAAATGAAAGATGAGTTAAGCTTAACTCCTCGCAACTTTGATTTCTCTTATGTCGCGAGATCGCCAGAAGATCACTTGGGTCAGCCAAGGTAAAGAAAATACATTGTCACCCAATCAGGGAAAGGAACCATGGTTAAGGGCAATGGCTCGCAATAAAGAGACTTGATACAGTCGCATGGTCGCCTGATCATGAGATCTAGAAAATGGTGGCAAGTGGTTGACATGACAGAATAAATCACTCGGCAACCAATCAGAGGTTAGAATTTTGATTACTGTGCATAAAGGGTAGCTGAGATGTGTGACAGACAACAAATAAAAATGTGACATGTCAGCTCTCTTAAACAATTTATGATTGCGCCAAGGATCCATATTTGAAAATTTGATTTCCTGTCAACTTCGTGCAACTACGGCTAGGTTTTTCAAAAGTTCACGGCATGGAAAATTAATGGCAGAACTAACATTTCTGAATTATGAGCTATGTACTCTGAATCATATAGCTATAAACAGATGATAGTGCATTCATTCTTGTTCACTGTGCTTTCAATTTTTCAGAGCCAAGTTGCTTGTTTTCAGTGAAAGGTGATATTTAGAGTAGTTGCAGTATATCCAAGGTGATCAAAAATTTCTAAAGTTGTAGAGGATTGTGCTCAGAGTAGACAGCTGATATTGGAGATTAGATTTGTTTCAATATCAGTTCAAGGACAAAAATTCAAGGTGTTGCAGAGATGAGTAGAGCTGTGAGCGTCGCTTCTACAAGTGGAGGCAGTGGAGAAGAACAGAAACGAAAACCTAGCTTCTCAGATGAGTTTCTCCAACTTCTGCTAGGTTTAACACAAAATAGGAAGGTTGACGTAGGTGTTTTTAAGGATGAGTTCATGAATATGAGAGATGCTGCGACCCCGGGCATGACAGGGTATTCTCTTTTTACCTACCTTTATAAAAATTCTGATAAGCCTATCCCTATTTCAAACCCTTGGACATGTGGTCTGGGTAGGTTATTAGTGCCTGATGTGTTCTTAGATGTTGACCTATTTCTTGACGTGGAAAATCACTATGATGCCCTTACAAAGCCCATCAAGAGGGATGATGGCACTGCCTTGTTAATTTTAAACAGAAACTCTTTCATGCAAGCCTTTGGCTTATTCAGCACCATGTCTAAAAGAATTGACATGACAAGGCAAGAAAAGAGATACAGTGCCAAGCCTGGTGTTGCGAAGAGCTTGTTGCAGAAGCACATGCCAAAATAATTGAGAGATCATTTAGGTCCTAAGGCTGAACCATATCCATATTATTACAAGGACCTGCATTTTTATATCAAGTACAATGCTTATGCCCTTTGCAGAGTACTGGGGATAGATGGAGATGCCAAAAGAATAGGTCATGGCATCTTAATGATGGTTTTAGACCTACAAGAGGTGCACTCAAGCACCAGTTATGATTATATTTAGCATATAATCGATGAGATGCATGAGGGTTTTGTTGCAACACAGAAGAAATTAAAAAACCCTAAGGACAAGGAGCCAAAATTCTTGCATTATTCAGTCCTGATGCACCTTCTTTTGTATTTCAATTTTGCAATCATGGATCCCCACAAATTATCCCCTCAGAGATTCTATCAGGCACAACCAAATCCTATCCAGTTGTGGGTTAGGGTTTGGAATTATACCTCCAGAGATTGTGACTTTTGTGCATTCCAAAATTGGATTGTGTATCCAATCATAAAATGTTTGGGAATAAGCAGGACTAGAATCCCTTTGAAGGTCATACAACTGCTTAGGCCTTGTGAGTATTTAGAAAATTGGCCTGCAAACCAAAACTGGGGTGACTTCTTCTTGGAGGAGAACTTTACCATAATCAAAGTATATGGGTGTATTCATTAACCTCATATATTGCCTTATTATGTACCTATGAGAGTTGTTGCTATGGAATTCATTTGGCAGCTGATGTTAACTAATAATGAACATTTTGCACCACATAAAAAGGGGACTATAACCCCTAGGCAATTTAAGATTGCAAATTTTACAATTGGTAAGAATGCCATGGATGAAGTAAGTCAATGGTTGGAGAAGTTCAGAATGGGGGCAGCCCC
>MU224555.1:128829-177122 GCA_018584345.1 Thuja plicata
CTGGCTATCATTCCTACTATATTGGATATAGTCCCTCTTGCGAGTTTCCCACCTACCCTAAATAACATAAACCAAGATGGGGAGGGTTGACAACATGCTTGATTGGCTCATCCTTTATGGTAGCCCTCTTTGTGTTTATTGTACTTCCCTCATAATGTGTTTTACTAAATGTTTGTTAGATTCTTTTATATGACCCTTGTTACAATGTTGGTGCAAGGTGATAAAGGAATCAAATCTGTTGTTCAGTTCTTCTATATGTATCTATATTCTTCTATATGTTGTTTCATGTTATGTTGTACTTGTGCTATTGTTTGTAACTATTTTCCTTGTACAATCTACTTGGATCTATGACATGGTAGCACTAATTCTTTTTGGTCTCTATGTTGTGGTCCAAAAAGATTCCTCTTCGTAATTCTTAAGTTTCTTTCCTCCTTTGTGATTGTAGTTCTACTTTCTTTGGGAAATGATGTCAATTCATTTGCAATAATACCATATTTCTATGTACATGTTATCTTATGATCATACTGACCCTACATTAGGTAGATCCCTCTTATGTTCTTATGTATGTTTATGTTTTATTTCCCTTAATTTGTCTTCCTCCGCGGGCATCTCACAGTGGAAACGTAATCCATAGAGTTGTTGATGTTTCCATTAAAACCATTGCTCCTGTTAAAGTGTTAGAAATGAATTTAACATGGGGGCATACACTCTACTCAATTTTTTCTCACACGCACATTCAAAATAGTTTTCAAGATTTAAAACTTTTCCCTTTATGGATTAAAAGAAACTAATCCTTAAAGCATGGTCATTTTTATTTTTTAGGATCTCTTGATCCCTCCAGTTTAAATTTACATGGATCTTTTGATCCTGCCAGTTTTCAATTTACAATGTTTTGATCCCTTTAAGAATGGATCTCCTTGATGGGTTGACTAGTGAGTAGCCACATTCACTAGGCAGTTCAATTCCATCTTTCTAGTTACACTTTTTGTGTGGTTCACAATGAGACATAAGTTCTCATTGGGCAAGATAATCACACCCCTTCTCTCTCTCATTAACTAAGTGATGTCTCTCTTATCATGATCTTAGGGTTGATAAAGACTTAATTCCCTTGGGGGCTTGAGGGTTTCTTTATCCCTTTTGGTTCTAATATTATTGTTTGTTCTTTATGTTCTCCTTTACCAAGAGTTTGTGTTGAGATCATACTCTTGCTAAAGTGGGGGCTAAATGTAGAGTCAGAAAATGGAAGCACTTCCATTGTAGACTTGTTTAGCCTTTTGAGTGAGTGGTTTGGGGTCCTGACAAGTGCCTTGAATGGGTTCCTGATCTTGACATGGCTTCCCCCCCTATTCTGTCCTTCTTTCCACTCCTATTTAGCCTAATTTCTACATTCTGGACTGCAGACTGGTGATTCTGGGCTTCAAGGTTAGGGTTGACCTTTTGGGTCTATGTTCACCTTGACCTTGACCTAGGTCAAGGTTGACCTCAACCTTGACCCAGGGTTAAGATCTTGGGGTCTCATAGTTTTTGGATGTTGGTCTTTACAAAAAGTGTTTTCCCGCTTCTGGGTTGGCTGTTTTGGGTTCCAAAGCATCAATTCCTAAATTATGTTTAATATAGGTCCTCTCCTAGGGGTAAAGGCTTTAATGGAAATTTAATTATCCTATGTCAGCCTCCTTAGAAGATTGTACCCTAGTTTCATATAAAAGGGAGCCTTCTCCCCTCATTTTCTCTAAGTCTTCTAGTCAAGCATCAAGCATTCCTAATTGAGATCAAGCATTATCAAGTGAATTTCAAGAAAGCTAATGAGCAAGATTTGAAGCAAGCATTCATCCATTTTCAAGCATCCATTTTCATGAAGGAGATCCATTGGAGGCCATTGAAGGATTCAAGCTACATAGTGCCCTTTTGGTGATCTCTTCATCCACCTTCTTCCAAGCCTATTCCAAATTCAAGAACCCATTCAAGACTTGGTGTTGGAGATCTATAAGTAAGAGATTGAAGACATCCTACCATTCTACATTCTACATATTTGGTGCATACATGCTTGTGGATTGAAGGATTTGAATCCTCCATAAGGACTTTTACAAGCAAGGTGAATTTATGCATTTACTTTGTCTATTTCCACCATTTCAATTACATATATTGGAGGTTAATTCTAAAACTAGGGTTTGACCAAGGCAAACCCCTCCCCCAAAATAAACAATCCTCTTTTTATTTCAGGTACAGGTTTAGAATAGAAGATTTGAGGCCAGATCTAGATACCCTTTTCAGCTTTCTTTCAGACGGCGCAAACAAATTCTCTGTCAGACTTGTGCAGGTTAGGGTCTACATTATTGGGTCAAGGTTGACATTTGTGGGTCAGGGTCAACCTTTTTCATAAGATGACATCGAAATAGAAAAAAAAATTTGGGTTTTGTTTGTCTTTGCTTTGTGGTTTGGGATCAACTGTTAGATTTTCCATAAATAGTCTACAGACCTCAGAAAACAACATTCTTTGATCTGCAACTTTGTAAGGTTAGTACATTTTTCCTATTTCTTCAATTACTATTATATATCACATCTATACATATAATTAATAGAATTTAAGATATCCTTCTTTTTATTCTCTTTTCCAAATAGTTGATTCATTTATGCATTAGCCCTTCCTTTGGGTTGATCAACTTGGATCTTCCATTTGTGCTTTTAAGGATAGGAAAGGAGCATCTTATCTTCTCCATAATCACAATTGCAATAAACAATCAATACAATTCAATTAAATGTAAGGTAGGGTTAAGAAACTCAACACACTCTAAGAAAATCAAACAATAATTAATAAATAATCTCCTTATCCCTTTCCAACACCTTACATTTTGGCAACATCTCTATTTTATATGTTACACTATGCTCAACCTTTACAATACTAAGTAGCATACTGGTGAACCATTTGTTAAATTTCTCCAAAGGTGGAGGAAGATATTTTCAAGATACCCTAGACAAATACCAGAGCCATAAAAGATTGACATTTTCATCAATAATTTGGTTCCTAAAATGAATTACACAGCACAAATTCAAAAACATACCTCCTTTAGTGACTTGGTTGACAGTGCCATGAGAATCAAGGATGTTTATGTCAGAAAAGGGGATATTAATTTGAATAAAGACATCAAGTCTTCCAACAACAACAAAAATAACAAGGATAAGAGTAAATACTAGAATAAGAACCACAATGTGGTTAATGATGGTGTTGTTAACTCACCCAAGATTAAAACCAATGAGCCAGTATTTAACCTTACCACTAGCATACAAGGTTCCAGGCAAAGTTAAGTTACTCCCAACACTTTTAAAAACACTGAGGATGCTCAAAAAGATAAAGCACTATGGATTCCTTGACCCAAATGAAACTTCACTCCTCTTGGAAAACCTTTGGAAGATGCACTAAAAACATTGGTTTCCACCAAGATAATTATGATTCCCAACTCAAAACCATGGGAGCTTGAGGTAAAATGTAAATGGTGGAATGACGATCACTACTGTGAGTTTCATAAAAATAAGAGAATCCTGACAAATGACTGTATGAAACTGCAGCATCTGATACAAGATCTAATTGATTAAAAAAATTATCATAGCTGGTACTCATGGCTCAAATGATGATCATAAAGCCTTCAAGAAACCCTTTCCATCCTACGAGAAAGGTGAATCATCACAAACTACAGGAGTCAGTAAATCATACATATGCAAACATTGACAACATGATCCACATGCTTGAAGCCTTTAACAAATCCATCAACATTACTATAATTAAGGATAAGGAGCCTGATTCTACTAATGTGGTTTCTAGAGGTCAATCTAAGATCATCCTTAATGGAGTGGCATCTACATCTAAAAAAATAAACAAACCTTCGTCATCAAAGCAAGTTACTCCAAAATACAACTTGATCGATCAATTACAATGAACTCCTTCTTAGATCTCTATATTAGAATTGTTGAAATTATCACCTTCACATAAGGGCATCCTTAAAACCATGATTTTTGAAACCAATGTTCCTAAAGACCTTGATGTTGTTTTATTCTAGACCATGGTTAATTATTTTACCTCTCCTCACTATCTATCTTTCTAAGAGAAAGACGACAAATCTCTTAGTCTCCCACACAACCAGCCTTTGCACATAGAGGTCTTGATTCACAAAATTTGGGTCAGGTGTGTCTTGATAGATGGAGGTGCTGGGTTAAATATTTGTACTCTCAAGCTTGTCACATCACTAGGATTTTCTGAGCATACCATTGATCCTCAAAGGAATATCACAATTAAATAATATGACGAGGAGGAGAGATCATCCAAAGGACTTGTGGTACTCCCCATCAGGGTAGGTCCTATTCAAAGAAATGTCACTTTCCAAGTGCTTGATCTGCCTCTCACATAAAATATATTGCTAGGGAGACCATGGATTCATGACATTCATGCAGTCCCCTCCATGTATCACCAATGTGTAAAATTTCCTTACAATGGGGTGGAAGTGACCATTCTGGCGGATAGCACCTACTCCTATAACAACTTGAAGGAAGCTGACAGCATGGTTCCACACAATAAGGAGGCATTGCAAAATTCTGAAGTAGCTCAAAATGCACTTATGCAAAGCTTTGAAGCAAAACTTAAGATTAACAACACAAGAATGAGAGAATACCAAATGACTTCTCTCCCTACTTCTCCCATATCTTATGGTATGACATCTCCATCTTTCCCACCTTCAAATGGTAAACAAGTAGAAATACATGATGGAACTAGAATGGTGAAGGCACAAGTATCTCTTTCAAAGGAAAATGAAGAAAAGGTTGTTCTTTCCTGGTTATACAAAGATGAAGAGAAAAATAATGAAGTAAAAAATGTGGAGATATGCCCACATAAATTTGGGAAAGAATATCAGATGATAAAACAAATGGGATATATGGGTAAAGGACCCATGGGAAAAGACAAAGGTCTTGTAGAACCTCTTTGAGCTGAATTTTGAGATCCTATAGACAAGACTAGTATACGATCCCATGAGAAAAAGATTTAGTCTTCTCCTCAAAATAATTATCATAGTAGCTCTCATGCAAATGCATATGACATAGATACTGAAGGTGAGGATGAGATTATTCCTCTCTCCTTGGAACAATTGATGCAGGTGCCGCTGAAAATCTAACATATCAAGGGGAACCCTATGTCCCCTCATTTTATAGAGATTCCTTTGAACCAAATGGGTCCAATACTTTAGCTATTGCAGAGATATCAAGTCAAGAGTCCAACACACACCTAGAAACACAAGATATACATCCTAACTCAGGGAAACTTGTCTTCACCTCTCATGTCCTTGAATTACCACATTTCTCAAATAACAAAGTGCATGCTATTGAGGAGGCCTCTCCTCGTGCCTCTCAAAAGTTAGAGGATGAATCCACTCAGTGTGGAATGGATTGACAAAGTGAAAACAATAATTACCTAAGTGTCCCAAGGACTCTCTCTCAGTTTTTAGAAAATAGAGATTGAGTTCCTATCCAATTTGATTATGGGCAAGATAACACTCTACCAGAACAACATCCTAACTGGGGGAAAATTGTGGCTCCTACGCATGTGTTATATTTACCACACTCAATTGAAAAAAACTCTAATGAGTATGAATGGGACTCCTTTGATGCTACTATGGATATCAAATTAGATGTGGTTCACAAGTTTGCACTGTATGTTCTGCACGAAGACAATATTGTCACCAATGAGCCTCTGAGAAAACATCCTAAGCTAGAACCAGTCCTTGTTCCCAATAATGATTGAAGAGGAGGATAGATCACCTCTTCCTCATAACACAAATTAGAATTTTGGGAGAACCCTAGAATTCTCTTGCATCAACTACTTAGTATTGGGATTCCAATAGGAACTCTAGTAATGTTGCCGCATCGACAAGCAATAGAAATGATCATACACCCACTGGCTACAGCCATGATTTCAAAAATGGATGATGGTCACAGTGGGATTGAGAAATAGAAGAAAGAAATGACACTTAGGATCTTAGAGACCTTCAAGAAACTGACATGGCTCCTCCACCATGTGTTCCATCTAGGAGAATTCAAGTCATTTCAATGAGTGTCTTTTTAGAATGTGTGGCCACTTGAGAAGCATGAGAAAATTCTAACGCTAGGTTGAATGGATCGAATCCATGTACTACCAACAATGACTCTGCTAGATGTTTTAGGATGAATCATAGTCTAGACAACCCTTCAGAGATTACTATCATATATCTTCTCTTTCCTATTGAAGACCTTGATCTAGATAACTTGGTGCTATCCTTAGAACCTATTGAATCCTTACCCCTTGTTCATCCTAAACTCATTGAATGGAACCCTGATGCGCCCCTAGACCTGATCTCTGCTCCTAATGACTACACTTTGGCCTGATACCTAAATTCCATTGAACCTCTCACTTCTTCCATTAGTGCAACAAGCATAAACATGACATAGGGGGCCATCAAGTTCCTCGGCCTAAAGATAAAGGATAAAAAGAAAAAAGGGCCTAATTGTGAAAACCACTTTGTGGTAGTATTAGACCCAAAAATAGTAAAAACAAAAGTTGTATCTAATGGTGAAAACCACTCTAAGGCACCAAAGTATGAGGAACTTGATCTCCTTCCTAGTCACCTTCAAGAAAGATCATCAATGCTAATAGAACCAACACAAGTAGTGAACCTGGGAATGACAGAGGCACCTCAGTTTATCTACCTTGCATAATCTTTATCTGAGCAAGAAAAACAAGAATTTGTCCAATTCTTCATGAAAAATAAAATCAACTTTGCTTGGTCCAATTTAGATATGCCAGGGCTAGAAACAGACTTGATTATGCATCATTGATAAATTTCTCCAGGAATCAAACCAGTCAAACAAAATCTTTGAAAGATGTATCCTCATGTCGAATTACTAGTCAAAGAAGAACTAGAGAAGCTACTAAAAGCTAAATTCATTTGTGCTATAGCTTATGTGGATTGGATCCCTACCATTGTCCCTATGACTAAACATGATAAGTCCATTCAAGTTTGCACAGACTTCAAGGATCTAAAAAAGGCTTATCCTAAGGATGACTTCCCATTACCTAGTATTGACATGATTGTAGATCTCACAACTGGTTATGATATGTACTCACTTATGGATGGTTTTTTTGGCTATAATCAGATAAGAACAACTCCTGAAGATCAAGATAAAGCTACTTTCACCTCTACCTAGGGCACATTTTGTTAGAATGTCACACCTTTTTTCCTCAAAAATGCTGGAGAAACATATCTGCGAGCTATGACCACTATATTCCATGATATGATGCATAAAAACATGGAGGACTATGTAGATGACACCTTGACCAAATTAGAAAGAAGGGATACTCACCTAGAATATTTAGAAAGGATTCTAGATAGAATGGAATAATTCAAGCTTAGATTGAATCCTAAGAAATGAGCTTTTGGTGTAACTTCTAGAAAGCTACTAGGATACATTGTTTCAGCCAAAGGAATCAAGGTTGATCCCAAAAAGTTAGAGGCAATAATGGATATGAAACCTCCTAACAACATCAGTCAGGTTAGGACTCTAGAAGGCCGACTCTAATCTATCAGAAGGTTCATATCCAAACTCGCAGATAAGGCACAACCTTTTACAAGAACATTGCACAAAGGAGTTACATTCAACTGGGATGAAGGGTATGAAAAAAACTTCCAACAAATCAAATAATATCTTGCTAATCCACCCATACTAATGGCTCCTATTCAAGGAAAGCCTCTTCTTGTTTACATCTTAGCTACAGACACATCCCTAGGAGCTTCGTTGGCACAACAAGATGAAGCAGGAAAAGAAAGAGCTATATACTACATAAGCAGAACCATGGTATCTTACAAGCATAACTACACTATCATTGAAAAATCTTGCGTTGTTGTAGTTTTTACTTCTCAAAAACTAAGACACTATGTGCTGGCACACTCTATTAAGATAATTGCTAAAATAAATCCTCTCAAGTATCTGTTGAACAAAGCAAGTCTCATTGGAAGGTTGGCTAAATGGGTTATGATCCTCAGTGAATTTGATATTGAATACATTGACAGAAAAGCAATCAAAGGACAAGTTATTGCTGATCACCTTGCTGATGCTCCTTTACAAGATACATGACCACTAGTGATAGAATTTCCTGATGAAGCTATTTGGTACCTTACAAAACATACCTAGACAATGTTCTTTGATGGATCCTTTACACAATAAGGAGTTGGTGCTAGAACCCTCTTTATCACACCGCAAGGATATAAGATCCCAAAAGCTTACAAAATGATGTTCCCATGCACTAAGAACATTGCAGAATACAAAGCTTTAGCAAATGGTTTAAAGATGGCTATCAAATGGAAAATTACAAAAATGCACATCTACGGTGAGTCACATATGGTAATCAATCAAGTCAATGAACAGTACCAGACAAAGGATGATAAATTTCTACCATATGAATGGATGATTGATGCTCTAAAGAAGTATTTTATATTTGTTACTTTCCAATAGATACTGAGAGAAGAAAACAAAGTAGTTGATGCTATGGCCACCTTGGCATCCATGTTACAACTTGAAGAACATCACTCTCGCTATGACTTCCTAGTGGAAAAAATCCTCTTTCCTACCTATGATTCCTTAGAACCCCAATTTGTGTGCTCCTTAGTGGGTATTGATTCATCCTGTTACACTCATATCTACTCTTACCTCCAAAATGAAACTCTGCCAAATAACCTATCCAAAAATTAAAATAGAAACCTTATAAGGAGTGCATCACGTTACTTGATCACAACTTACAACCTATATATAAGAGGTCTCAATGGTACTCTCCTTAGGTGTCTAGAACATGATGAGTCTAAATGCACACTAGAGGAAGTCCAGGAAGGTATCCATGGATCTCATTAAAATTGTCTTTCATTAGCTAAGAAACTCTTACGAGAAAGATACTACTGGCCCTCTATGGAAAATGATGACATACATTTTTCCAAGACATAAGAGAAATTCCAAACTAATGGAAACCTCATTCATGCTCCTGTATGTGAGTTGTTACCTTTTATTACTCACTGGCCATTTCAACAATGGGCCTTTGATCTGATTAGACAAATCTATCCCTCATCCTTCGGTGGACACAAATTCTTTATAACAACCACCAAATACTTCACAAAGTGGTTTTAAATAGTTCCTTGATCAAAGCTATAGGTAAACAAGTATCCATGTTTATCCTCAATTATATCATCTACAGATATGGCATTCCTTCATCCATTGTGACAGATAATGGGGGGCAATTTAAAAATAAAGACATCAAAAAACATTTTGACAAGTTCAAAATCACCCAACACTATTATTCTACTTACTACCCTCAAGGGAATGAATAGGCCGAGGCCTCCAAAAAGAACATATTGAAAATCTTGCATCGAACAGTGAGTAAGACAGGGAAGGACTGGTAGGTTCAACTCAATCTAGCTTTATGGGCTTATAGAACTAGCATCAGAACACCTACAGGGGAAACACCATTTTCCTTAGTGTATGGTGTATAAGCTATATTACCCCTTGATACAGAAATACCCTTGCTCCAAGTCAATTTTCATGGACTCATTACCGATGAAGTTTACCACATTTATAGAATCTAGGAGCTAGAATTACTTGATGAACATAAAAGAGAAGCATTTGGCCATATGAGGGTCTATCAAAAGAGAATGTCTCAAGGCTAGAACAAGAAAGTGAGACATAGAGAATTCTAGGTTGGAGACATTGTGCTTAAGGAAAATCCTAAAATTCAACAACATTGTGAACAAAAGGGAAAATTTGAACCCAAATGGATGGATCCCTTTGTGATCACTGCACCATTTGGCTCTAGGGCCTATCAACAGTCAACTCAAGAAGGAGATACCTTTACTGATCCCGTCAATACTCTCCACTTGAAGATGTTATACGCTTGAGCATTCTTGCTGACATCAGCATGTACATACATATATGATCTTGAAAAAAAATCACAAAAAAATTAAAAAATCTATAAAGATAAAAAAAAAATATGTGGAAAAAGTCCTAAAAAAAATGACTATCTTGGTGAAAACCTAGGAAACAGGTGCCTTGATGAGTCAAATAAAAAAAAACAAAAAAAGAAGAAAAGAAAGAAAAAAAATATAAAAGGGATAAAATATAAAAAAATAGAAAAATAAAGAAAAAGTGCCTTGGTGAAAACCTATAAATAGGCACCTTGGTAGCAAAAATAGAACTCCTCCAAGTGGTGAAAACCTGGCAACAGGTGCCACTTGTAACCTAGTGCTCCCTCTATCAATGCATAGCTTGGCTCATCTCATCTATGGGATGATCTTCATTCTTTTTAATCTATCACATCAATCCAGCACTCGCTTCACTGATTGAAGCCATCCTTAGGTCTTTTATGGGCCTCTTGCTTTTCAAACATCATGTCAACCAACCTATCAAGTCCTCATAATTGGTCTCCTTGTCTGGATAGTTTTCCACTGATGCATTGGTGGTTTTCAACACCTTAATTAAAAGTGTTTCTCAACACTCCCATTTTGAACAAATATGTGTTTCTCAACACAACATCAGATAACATACACACAATAACACACAAAAAAACAAATACAATGGTGTTAATCAACACCCACATCAAACAAGCTAAACACACTAAACAATTGCTGACAATTTTCTTGTATGTTGTTTGTTATCAATGATTTCCTATGATTTCTTTCATTTCTACTTATTTTTTTAGTGCTAATGATCTTTATGTCAAGACAGTAGGGTGTATGTGATAAGACGTTCCACACTTAGGTGTATAAGCCACACATCTCATGATCCTACTCTCTTGTACCATAAGGTGAGGTTGGTCCTATCTCCTTGTCTATTATTCTACTTATTTCAACAACAATGCACTCATGGTTATCTTGGCTCTGAATGCCTTGATACTAGTTTACTTTTGTTATATCAATGAGAAATAGTGTTTAGGTCATCTCGACTCTTGTGCCTAGATGCTTACATTTTTTTCTCATAACTATCTGATGAAGAGTCATATTCATATCCATATGGTTCCATTGGTACCAGTGGGTTGTATTGAATCTGGTGTCCCAAACATCCAAATGATGAAAATATTATGACTAGAGAAAATTGTGACCTGACTCGCATTGTAGGTTGCATTTCTAGGCTTTCATGATAGCATGGTAACATACTCCATTAGATAATAAAAACATGGAGCTATTTCTTTAACTTGTTGCTCCTCTAATCCTTTGCTGACACAATAAACTATATTCTATCTCCTTAAGGTTATTCATCTATGCACAAAGGGGTCAGTAACAAGAACAAGAGCATGACATATATTCAGCACAAGATAAATGAAGTATGCATGATTTACAACTATCATCTATGATCTATGCTACAAAATGCATACAAAATCAAAAGATTGTACTAGATATATGACAAGAAATATAGACATGAAAACATGTTTGAGTACCAAAAAGGATCATCGTATATATATATATATATATATATATATATAAAAGGATGCACTCTTATATATCTTGGTGTATACAAAAGGATGCACTCTCATAAAAATTAGGAAAAATGTGCACCTTCGGTGCAAATGAATCATATACAATCTAATAGATCTCAATAAAATTAGAATGGGATAAGACAGAATAGGGGTAATCAAGTTTCACTTCCTCCCTTGCCACCATCAGGTGGTGGGCGTGGAGGAGCATATGTCCTAGATGGAGGGCCTACTCCCTCAGATCATGATAAATACTCTGAATATGATGGCACCTGTTGTGCCCTAGGAACTACTAGAGTATACACTACAACATAGTAGGCTTCCCTAGTGGTCTAAAAGGTCACCTCGATCTGCAAAGCCTAAACTCTCTCCTCGTGACTTGCAATCACTTGCTCATACCATGTGATTGCTTGATCCCTCTACAATTTGAGACTAAGCTACTACTAGCTGTGTCTGAGAAGCTCATAGTTGTGTCCTTAATGACTTGATCACATCCTGAGCTGTCTAAGGCTCTCTTAGAGGACCCTCTTTTCCTTGTGGTCCCTCCTTCTCTATAGCCTCTTGTGCCTCTTAGTGTTGCTGGACTACTTTAACTGCATCGTCAAGCCCTAGGTTGGGCTATGTGTCTGGCATCTCCTCCTTGACAACCTATGTGGCTAGAACCTATCCTCTAATGGATCCTAGGGTGTCCATCTCTCCATGATCTCTATGTCACCCTGACCATGGTGTCCTTCTTGTGCTTGGACTAGTCTCTTCCCCTATTCTTGGCTATGTAGGAGTCCTTTGTGGTGGTCTCTGAGGTGCTCTCTGTGGCACTCTTTGTGGATCGATCAATGCATTTACAATGGGTGCCTGCTCTAGGGAATCCTCATCAATCCTATGCACTCTCTCTACCAAATCTATAAATCTAGGAAAAGGATATCAAGACAGATGGTCCCGATACTCTGAAGTGACCCCCGCATCTGTCACTCCCTCTAGGTACTCCCGCAATGGTTGATTAAGCTCAATAATATCCCGAGTGCATAATGCAAGGCATAACCTACAGAATGCCATATTAATTGTTTAGAATATGATTTATAAGCTCTAAGACATCTGTGAAAAATGAAAGGAAGAAGAATAATATGAAAAGAAAAATCTTACTTATGAGACCAGCCTCTCTGCTCCTCTTCTAGAAATTGGGCATAAGCTATGAACTCTATAGAGACATTTTGAACATGACCATACTGCCTTAGTACCTAAGACAACACAAATCTCTCTATCACCAATGAGGTCTTTCCCAACAGTGGGCATGAGACAAAGAACTCTCTACAAACTGTTCACCACTCAGCCTAGACCTCTACCTGCAAATAAGGTCGCCATGTAACCAAGCTCAAATCATCAAGCTAGCGCCTCCAGTAATCCATGTTTCCCAAAAAGGGTTGTGTAATGAAACTTGAATATCTATAGATATAGGGCTTCCTTCTCTACCGTGTATCCACTGTGATGGGTTTACAGAATGGGAGATGCTCCCAAACCCATATCTGCAAAACTAAAACTCCTGCAGCCATACCTCACATACCTCTATAAGTAATCTCATGCATCTTGTGGTACATCTGTGCTAAGAGGCACTGACCCCAATCAAGCTACACAAGATACATAATCAACCTCTCTAGTGTTCGAGTCCAACCACATAAGAAACCCTACTATGATTGATTGGCCATAAGGAAACCATGAATAAACCCAACAAGGACACACTCCAAAGACCACTTCTCTCCATATCTCTCTAACAATGTGTCCCAGGTGATTGATCTATCTATGATCAATAGATTATGAAACACTCTGGCTAATGCCCGTACACCAACTAATGGTGTGGAATCATACTCCATATGCACTTGAGAAAAAGGAATCCAGAGAATCCTATAAATGTCCTCAGGAGTGATGGTCATCTCCCCCATCGGCAGGTGAAACGTGTTGTCCTCAATGTGGAATCTCTCCACTAGCGCGGTCAACATCCTGTGGTTCTCCCAAATATCAGGCATCTGTAACAAACAAGAGAGGCCATAGGTTTGGACATGTTCCCTCTGATCATCTGATAAGCCACAAACTAACTTAATGGTGGTTGGATAAGTGGATCTAAATTGAATGTTAGGAAACTGCACCTACATGAAGAAAAACAATAGAAATGACATCAGTATCAACATCAAATCAAAGTGAAATGACTACAACATAATAAAAAAAGATCACAAAAAGACTACTAAGTGAATCAAACATGCAACTGGATGATAAAATTAGGAGACAAATGCCTCTGTTCCCATACGAGAAAATGCATAAATTACTAAACTGGCCCCAAGGTTCATACAATGAAAGATTATAGGCTAGATGACAAAATAATTTCATACAATAGATAAGATGTTCTCAAACAACAAAAGGGGTAGGCTTGAATATTGTCATGTGACATGTGGGTAAGGCTCATGCGACAAAATCTAAGGTCCCCATGTGAGAAAATATTTTTTGGCAGACTGTCGTAAAACCCCTTTCACAGGACCATATGACAAACTACGGATATGTGGTAAAAATGTGCAAAAAAGATGAAAAATTGACTAAAAAAGGAAAAATTCACATGCAAATATGAATACTTATAGGTGGTGGGTAATCTATGGTCCATCTGTGCCTTTGCATATGCTCAAAATGATGAGTAGAGACTGGGATCACCATTTTTCTCTCAGAGAAGCTTCTCGAAACTCAAAAGTTGGACAGTGAAAATGGTTTGAAAATGACCTCTTTGGGCCTTATATAGAAAATTGACCTAATTTTCAAATTGCTCCTATGGACACAAAAATTGCACCCTTGGCTAATCAAACCACTCTAAATCCATTTTTGGGACCAAAATCAAAATTTGATGATATTTTGATCCTCAAAAATGCAATTTAACAAATGCAGTTGATTGTTGATGCTTTCCTCATAGGATTTTGATTTGAGATTCCTCTTGATCAATTTCCTCATGCATTTCCCTCTCCAATCCAAAAAAGTCAATGTAATTCAATTTTGATCAAACTTGGGCAACTAGACCTTAAATCAGGCTTGCATCTCACATTTCTCAATGCTTTTTGATCTATCAGGCTTGTGCCTCCCCTCCTTTCGATTTAGTTCCTAAGGGGGCCATACCACTACATCAAAAATTTGATTCACATCAACAAGATCAATGTTGGGACATCAGGCCCTGACTCAAATCAAAATCTAATCAAGTGATCGTCATCACTGTGCATCAAATCTCAAAGCTCTAGGGGCATATCAGATTCATCACACCATATCAATCTGAGAACTCCCCTCAATCTGGAAATTGGATTCATCAGGATCCATATCAAGTCAATCATCACAATCAATCATTCAAATGACAATTAGTCTCATCGCACCACATCAAGTTGGTTCATCATTCAAACTTAATCTTAAATAAGAAAATTTGCTTGCAGGACATACATTTAGTTTCATCACTTCACATCAAACTGAATGCTCAAAATCTTCTATTGGTCTTCACTCAATCAAGCCCAGAGCTGATATGTTTAGATCTCCTTTACAGTCTTTATTCGATCAAGTTCAGAGCTGACGTCTTTTTTAGTCTTCACTCAATCAAGTCTAGAGCTGATATCTTTAAAACTTCAATCGGTCTTCGTTTGATCAAGTTTGGAATCGGTTTCTGATCTGTGGGATAGTTTCACCACTTCACATCAAGCTATTCCTAGATCCACTCAAGCTTCAAATGTTCTTTGACCCAATGTGTTCCCAGATTGATCACACATTAGTCAAAGATGGGAAAATGTAATCACCCAAAAATGGTCTAGCAAACCCATGGCCCCCTTTTCTTAAATATTTAGACTTAATAAATCCTAAATCTAAGATATTATTGCTAGAATCTAAATTATTGAGCATTTAATCAAACTTGATTATATAATTTTAATCCTAACTTATTGAATCAAATAATCAAACATCAAAGCCTAAACCCAAAAAGAATAAACATTGGGATGAAATCAAAAAGTCCTAAGTCTTAAAAAGTGAACCCATTCACACATGGGTGTGCACTAAAAAATCAAATAAAACAAATAAAAGAGAGAAAATACCAAATTTTGTCTTATTCTCCAAGAAGTTGACCAATCCAAATCACTCCTTCATTTCACATGGATTGAGAGGAATTGCATCTCCACTATTGATCAATTCTTTTGCCTCTTAATCTCTACCACTCCTTCCTTGGAATCTTTTATAAAAGGGATAGCTCCCTTGCTCATTGAAAAACAAGAATATTTGGAGTAAATTTATCATGCTATTTTCACTCTAGAGTTCACTAAGAACATTCATAGTCATTTTTCTTTCATTAGTTGTTTCTTGCATTGTTAGCTTAGATGGCATGCTAGTTTCCTTCTTAGCTTAATATAGATGCATTTGTCTTCTCATTTGGTATCTTAATCTTGCATCCTAGTTCTATTCCTCTCAATGTTATGCATTTAGCTTGTTATTTTTGGCAAGTTGACTCCTAGAGGATGCATGAATTATTTGGTGTTGTCATCATGGTAACAAAGTCATATTAAGTTTCTATCAAACATAACTTAGAAGATAAAATGACTAAGTATGGAAACAAGGCTGACATAGATATACAGTGATCAGCACATCAGTGCATGTGCGAGACATCAAATCAGAGTATGTGCATTCAGATATATGTTCTATGTGATGTCTAAATACTAAGTCTAGACATGCATGGTATGACATGATAGTATAGAGAAGTTACAGACAGATCAGTACACCAACAGTCTAGAAGACAGAGCATGGAAGCCAACTAGTGTTTTGATCAGCGTGAATTATTTTGTTATGTAATGACCAAGTGCCTTTGATTATATGTTTGTAATGATGTAATTAGGATTGTTGTAAACACACTTAATCTGAATTGCTCGAAAGCATTGTGTATTATGTTTTAGGGCTGACCATAAGTCTTATTTTGGGTCGTGTCTTTTTGGGTATGAACATATAAGTATGTAATGTAAAGTTATGTTACAAGTGTTAAGAGAAAGATATAGAAGAGTAGTATGATGAAGTCAGTATGAGATAAAGCTCTTTAAGAGAGTAAGAGCATTCATGCATACATAGAACTAATCAGACAACAGTGTCATCACAACAGTTCACTTTTGATATAGTGTATATCAACTATCAGAAGGTTGTAGCCTTCATCTTATTGGGTAGTGAGCCATATACCTTTAACAGGGTTTTGTAAAAGACTCCTAACAGGGTCTAACCTTTAACCAGGTCATTGTACTTGGATTATAAAGACTACTTCTAACATGGAAAAGGAACTTTCACAGGTTCATTATACTAGTACAATATTTGTGGGTACTAATTCCCACTGGGGTTTTTCTCTGATCAAGGTTTCCCCATAATCATATCATGTGTTATGAGTTCTTATGCTAAGCTTCATTGAATCTATGTTTGATTTATGTTTAAGTTGCTAAAAATTAATAAATAGACAAACACTGATTCTCCCCCCCTCCCCCGCTCAGTGTTTCTAACACTTGGTATCAGAGCTCTAGTCCTCTGAAAGAAAGTTTAACCACTTGAGGAGATCATGGACTCAGTAGAAGCAAAACATTTGAAAAATAATCTTGAAGCAGCTCTTGAAGATCTTGATAGATTTGAAAAAGAAAATGAAGAACTTAGATTGAAATTTGATGGCTCACAAATGCTTATCAAGAAATTAAGAAAATATTTAAAAGATTGTTCTACAAGTTATTTAGGGAAAATGGTCAAAAATCTCAATGAAGAGAATATGTCTCTAAAAGATAAAATTGAAAATCTAGATGAACAACTAACAGATAGTCAAATTGCTATTGAAGAAAAGATCAAAGAAAGAAATCAATTAGAAGATGAACACTTGAAAGAAAACATGAAAGTCTTGGAATTAGAGAACATAAAGAAGAAGATGGAATCCAAATTAACATAAGCAAAGGATAAGATTGATAAACTCCACACAAGTTCTGATTCACTTCAATCTCAGATCAATGCACAAAATCTAAGAGGAAACACTACTGGTCTTGGATATAGTGTAGCACAAGTTGAAGTCAATTCATTAGAAGAAAGAAAGAAAGCACATGAAGTATCTTCAGAAGCAAAGAAAGTTGAAAATGTTGTAGAGATTAAAACAGATCCACCTAAAAGGGAAATCAAGCAAGTTAACAGAACTTGTTTGCATGTACCAAACATGGTCATTTGGAAAGAGATTGCAAAGAGGTAAGACCTTTCAATGGTTATTGTTTCTCCTATAATAAGTTTGTTCACAGGGCTATACATTGCAAAACAAATCAAATAAATCAGTCATAGCAGAATCAAAGAAAAATAAATCAAAAAAATCAGAGAAATCAACCTTAAAGAAATTTGTAGAACACTGCATGTCAGATATGCAACTACAATGGACACACAGTAAAGCAGTGCAACATGATGAACAATAACATGAGACCTCCTATCATTTGTCACACATGTGGAAAGGCTGGACACATCTCAAGGTTTTGTAGATCCAGAACTCAAAAGCAAAAGGATCCTAAGAAATCACTATTTGAAGAAGGAGAAGTCAAGTTTGTTCAAGAAAAAGAAGATTCAAGAAAAATTTAGGTTGAAATAAAGAAGGCCAATGATTTGACAAAGTATTTGATGCATCCATAGTGGATGCAACCTCTATTTTTGGTTGAATAGACCTTCTTGGTCTTAGGGGGAGCTATTCTAGCTCAGAACCCCTGTGTGGCTGGTATACTCACCTCTGATATGCGCCTATGAAATTATGTTTATGATCATAGTTGGATGAAGTATACAAACACACATTATCTATAATGTATTCTGAATGAATTTTGAGATTCACTGTGAAAACTGTGTATGGTTGCAAACATTAAATGCAGTAACTTTTATAAAAAGATGCAAGTCTTCAATCATCTTCACATTTGCATTCGAGATCATAGAATTTGGAGAGCACAGGAGAAGTGAGCATCAAAGCATGAAATCATAATTGATTTGGTGGTTAGGAAGCATGGTTGAGAAGTTGAAATGGAACCCTAGTAGTCGTGTCATTTTAGATTTTCATGAAACCTTATTTAAGCAATTATCAAGTTAGTATGGTGACTCCAATTATATTTAATATTGTAGAGAGGAAGAGATTTGTACTTAAGAAGCATCCATTCAAATCCATACTAGATGATGTGGAAGGAGCTTTCTCCAAAACTTCGTTAGGGGTTGTTCACATAGAAGACATCCGCATGTAAGACATCCGCATGTAAGAAGGAAACAATTGGAGATAATGGTATAGTCACTCTCATGGTCTCAATGATGAAACCATACTATTCATTCAAGGATGAATTCACGCACCTCACAGACAACCCTATCTTTGAGTATTCAAATGTGCACAAATTCTATGAACAAGAATGAGTTAAAATATTGTTGAGTAGGATTCATGATGATATTTTCTAGATTGGTGAAGTACCCATCTGTATTACTGTAGACCTAATCCACAACATGACTAGACTTCCTAATACTGGACCAATTCTTCCTACTAGGAAGGATGTTAAGAAATAGGTTGAGAAAGTGTGCCTATCCAGAAGTGACAGGCGTGGTATGATAGTTTATCCTATCAAGGAAGAAGACATACAACTTCTAACAATGATCCTTGGTTACAAGTTTTAGCATGCAAGTAGATTAAATAGTGTGTCAGCAGCCACAGTTCTAGCAGCTATCAAAATGGTGAAGGATAACACTTAGTTCAATCTATGTGAGATATTTCATGGTCAATTAATGGACAACATTCATGTTATCAAGCATGACAAGAACAAAACATTTAGGTTTGGGTCTCTGATCATCTATCTATGCTTCCATATTGTTGGCAAAGTTGCAAATCTATACCTAGATAGAAAAATACCTATAATGTCTCAAATTTCACTAAAAGCCACATTAGAGAGTAGTGCAAAGGATGCTATGGACATGGACATCAAATCTTTTAGGATCAAGATGCAAAACAAGTTTAGGATACCTGACAAGATTGTTAAAAAGTATAAGGAAACCATATGCTTCATGGTAGAGACTGACTGCACTTGTATGGAGGCAGTTGAGCCTAGAACTAAATGGATTCATCCACTTGGGTATGAAGTGGAGGAACATGTATTAGAAGGATATGCACAGGTCCTTTTGTTTGCACCTAAACATCCCAATGAGCCTAGATGGGGCACTTACAGAGAGAAGACTAATGTAGTTGATTCTATATTATATAGTGCTGATAACAAAAGAAAAGCATCTAAGATTACATCTAGCATTCTAAAAGTTCATGGAGCCACTCAAGAAGATCTTGACAAAGCTAGAGAAGCCAAGATAGCCAAAGAACTTGAGAATTCTGAAGAGATCCAAAAGAAGAAGAAAGTAGAGAGCACCTTTGCGCCCTCTATCACCATTGACCTAGACTCATCTCCACCTTTTATACCAAGCAAGAAGTCTAGTGGAAGGAATCAAGCACCCAAAAATCACCCATCCTCAAGGAACATACAGAGAAAAGAAAGGAATACTCAAGCTCCTCCTGAGGTAGGATTTAGATCTAGTCTAAATGTCTTGAAGAATAGGATTATAAATGAAGGTAGACTAGACACTATTGCTAAAGTCTATGACAAGTATCAAGAGATTGATAAAATTGAGATACATTCTATGATCATATCTCATATGATTAAGTTTAAGAAGTCAGTTCTTAAACTTAAGATAGTAATACCTGATAAGTTATGGAACATACTAGAAATCATGAAGAGACATGCAATTGAGGAAGACATGAGGATAAGAGAAGAAACATTGGATAATCTTCTCCTTGTATGAACACATGATGAGAAGGAAATTCTATTAGATCTAGTGAAGCCTCATCTCAAAACCAAGACAAGGACTCTATAGATTATGAACAAAGAGTATGAGCTGATAGGTAGATAAACTAAAAAGGCATTTGCACAAGTGTTTATGGATAGACACATGTATCCATCAATGACGCCTATAACAAAGGTAACTCTAGCTCCTCCAAAATAGGTTACAGAACCAGTGATTCAGATAGTACCTATGACAGGTCCATAGGTTTCAGTGCCCTCAGTGACAACAACTTCTAACATAGAAAAAGACTTGGAAGATGCTATAATGGTTGATAATATCAAGATATCCATGACAGCATCTAACAAAGACATGGGAAAAGTTTATGAAGCATTTGTAAGCACTGAAGAGATGTGCACTAATGATACATCTGTATAGCAGGATGAAGTTCCCTCCAATGATCCAATTGACTTGATTGAAGAAAAAGATACTCAAGACAATGAGACACCAATCAAAGAGAAACCAGTAAAGAGTGAATGCATGAATACTAGTCAAAACACTATATTCACTCCATCCACTTTACCATCTACTTCATTTTTGTCAAGGTTAACTCCTAATTCAGCAAGTCTAGATGCATGGGGAGAAGACAACTTAATGAAGATCAACGTGGTAGCTATGGAAAAGGCAAAATAAAAAAAAGTTATGAGGAACCCTCTTTTCTTCGAGTTAGTTAACATTCTGAATGATTTAGTACCTACAAATAATAAAGTATCCAAGATTCAATCAGTTGAATATGTTGACAATATTCTAACAAGCTTCAAAGCACACTTTATAGATCTATTAGACTCTGCTACTAGAATTGTAGAAGATGAATATAAAAAGGAGAGATTGAATGAATAGGTAAAGAATTTTACCTTAGACCTAAAATATTTAAAGATTGGGCAATCCATATTGAAAGAATTGGTAGCTAAGGGAAGGAAAGTTATAGCCAATTGCATGGATAGAGTGAAGTTCACCACTAAACATATCAACAAGATAGAAGAGGCAAAGATCATTGTGGACACTATCAGAAAATTAGTTGAGACATCTACCCAAGACATGCAGATATGTAACAATGTCTATCAAGGTTAGTTAGACAAAATTTAAAAGGCTAAGTTGGAGATCAGCAAGGTAAGAGTCAGACAAACTCAGTTGAGAAATGCACTTGTGCCCTCTCTAGTAGTTCTAAATGAGAACATCAAATAGATTGATGCCACCATTGTGACATATGATCAAGGTCCTTACTTGGATCTGATAAAGATGGAGAATTTGACATATGTCTTATACGTGCATCTATAGACAGTTGATGCAATGAAAGTATTCTAGCAGAAAGAGATCTAATCTCTTTAGATTGTGTGCCCTGAAGTCTACATGGAATAAGAATCTTGAGACTCACAAGTTTTGTACACCTTTGTCATTAATTTCAAAGGGGGAGTTATATAGAATGTGTCTATATAGAGAGTAGTATAGGTATATATGTAAAAGATGTTATGATATACAGTTACTTTTCTGTGTTAAGGAATTTTGGGAAACTTGGCCACATTCCTTTGTTGCCATAAATGAAAAAGGGGGAGATTGTTGGCAAGTTGACTCCTAGAGGATGCATGAATTATTTTGTGTTTTCATCATGGCAACAAAGTCATATTAATTTTCTGTCAAAGATAACTTAGAAGATAAAATGATTAAGTATGGAAACAGGGTAGACAAAGATATACAGTGATCAACACATCAGCGCATGTGCGAGACATTGAATTAGAGTATGCACATTCAGATATATGTTCTATGTGATGTCTAAATACTAAGTCTAGACACGCATGGTATGACATGAAAGTACAGAGAAGTTACAACCAGATTAGTACACTGGCAGTCTAGAAGACAGAGCATGGAAGTTGACTAGTGTTTTGAGCAACATGAATTATTTTGTTATGTAACGGCCAAGCGCCTTTGATTATATATTTTTAATGATGTAATTAGGATTTTTGTAAACATGCTTAAGCCAAATTTCTTGGAAGCAATGTGTATTATGTTTTAGGGCCGACCATAAGTCTTATTTTGGGTCGCGTATATTTGGGTATGAACATATAAGTATGTAATGTAAATTTATGTTACAAGTGTCGAATAATATGTAAGAGAAAGATATAGAAGAGTAGTATGATGAATTCAGTATGAGATAAAGATCTTTAGGAGAGTAAGAATATTCATACATACACGGAACTAATCAGACAACAGTGTCATCACAGCAGTTCACTTTTGATATAGTGTATATCAACTATTAGAAGGTTGTAGCCTTCATCTTATTGGGCAGTGAGCCTAGGAAGTGAGCCATATACCTTTAATAGGTTTTTGTAAAAGACTCCTAACAAGGTTTGACCTTTAACCAAGTCATTATACTTGCATTGTAAAGACTACTTCTAATAGGGCAAAGGAACTTTAACAGGTTCATTATACTAGTACAATATTTGTGGGTACTAATTCCCACTGGGGTTTTCCTATAATCAAGGTTTCCCCATAATCATATCATGTGTTATGAGTTCTTATGTTAAGCTTCATTGAATGTATGTTTGATTTATGTTTAAGTTGTTGAAAAGTAATAAATAGACGACCACTGATTCACCCCCCCTCAGTGTTTCTAATAGTTTATTCATGCATTCTCATGTTTAACCTTTCAAGAGAAAAGTATGAAAGTATAGGCATCTTTCTCCCTATCATTGCATTAAATCTTCCATTTTGGAGTAGTCAAGTCACTGATTTCTCCATGTCCACTTTGATGGACAACTATGAGAATCACACTTGTTTCAACTAGGAAGCAATAGGCCTATTTCAAGGGTTTTTAGTTTTGTTCTTTTGAGTCTCATGTTTTTCTAACCCCATAATGTAATGGTTTATTGAAGTGTTTGGTTGCATATTTTAATATTACATTTAACCACACAGTATCAGGTTCATAATACACAAAGTTTCTATAGTCCTCAGGCTCTATACTACTCTAGTTTTCACTTCTCTATGCCAACTAATCATTCTTTACATGTACACTTTCTATGAATTTATGAGTAGAAAGATTCAAACATTTATATGCTTTGATTTTATAGGAGTAGCCTAGGAATATACCTTCATCACCTTTTACATCAATTTTTCCATTTCTTACATTCTTCAAGATGTAACATTTACTTCCAAATACTTTGAAATAAGGAACATTGGGTTTATAGCCATACCATAATTTAAAAGGTGTCTTCTCAGTACCTTTCTTCAGTTGAACTCTATATTGAAGGTGTGAATTGCAGTGTTGATAGCTTCCTTTCAGTATTTGGTTGCATTATTATTTTCAATCATCAAGGTTCTTGCACAATCCATAATAGTTCTATTTCTTCTTTCTTGTATCCCATTTTGCTTTGGTGTACCTGGGGTATATACTTGTCTCTTGATTCCTCTTTCATTGCATAATTCATTGAATTCATTAAAAATGAATTCACCTCCTCTATAAGATCTTAGGAATTTAAGTTTCTTTTGTGTGTCCTTCTCAACTCTATCAAGGTAACACTTAAACTTCTGAAAAGCTTCTAATTTTTCTTTGAGAAACATAATAGTCATCATTCTAGAATGGTGTGAGTGTTCCTAAGGCTTGCTTGCAAAATTGGCTAAAAAGACCTTATTTGTCTTCTTCAAGGACCATAATCTCCTCTAGGTCCTTATTAGGCTTAGATGATTAACTAAGTCCTAATTCAACACTTCTCTAAGAGTCTCACTCTTTGTGCTTCACCTTTGAAAGACTAACACCCTTTGGGTACTTCACTTCTTCTCCTACACTTAGAAGGATCTAAGTGCCAACTTCTCTCCATAGATGAAATTCATTGCAGTTGTGTCCATCATCATGAAAAAATTCCATTTGATCTCATTTGAATCCATTTTTAAGGATCTTCTAACTCTTTTCAATCGAGTTCAAGTTTTAGTCTTTGAGAGGCCTAATTCCTTGTAGCCTTTTTCAGAGACCTTTTCCCATTTCTTGCCCAAACTTTGCAAACAACTTAAAAATATGGTCTCATATTCAGATACCCTTTATCATTTTATGAAGTATTTTTAAGGTCTTAGATTCCTAGGTCCTTTGTACATAGGGTTCCTACTATCTAGGTCTAATAGGGCAAATAGGCCTAATTTATAGGACTTCACTGTATCACAGTTTGAATCTCACCCAAAACTTAGTCTAATGGATTGGTATGAACTAAATCCTCATAACATGTTAGGATATGTCTATACCCTACCTAGAACTATACTTTTCCTATACAGTACTTCTCCACCCTGCAAGAAATCTTCAATTCTTCTATTCTAAACCTCTAATCGGGCACTGTCAGCTCACCTAGGGCTTAGTAGTAAAAATGGCTATCCATCTGCTCATGACTCCTAATCCTAGATATGTATATACTAATGACTCCCCTATGATATCCAACCACCCTTAGGAAGATCCCATGGTTAGTTTTCATGGGGGAGCCATGAACTGACTGACTGGTTAGGACAGGACCAATAAGACTACTAAATCAAAAAAATTTATACAAGACTTCAAACAACCTCAAATGACCTTGCTTACTAAATGAAATATTCTTAGAACTGTCCTATGAACACAAAAAAATCACTAACTTAAAAATTCAATCTATTTAATGGTACTGTCACACTGAAATGCATGGGTTCACAAATCAGAGTTGTAGAGCTATATTCACCAAAGAAATATTTCTTACAATCCTCCCTACTAATGAGAGTTGAGATTATAAATACATTAGATGCCATCTTCCTTGTTTTTAGGGACTTTTGGTCAATATTCCACTCCTATCTTCTAGGGGGGTCCAAAGTAACCAAATGTTGCATGCAACATTTGCAATTATTGCAAATGTTTTCATGACAATATTGTAACAACTTTTGGCATCTTTGCCATTATGCCAACTTCCTAAGTTTTAAGGCCTCTATCCTCTATATTTCAAGGAACCAACTTAATTAATGGCCTCCAAGCATCTCTATGACAACATTTGATATGTTTAGGACACATTAAAGCTCAAATCCATCACTAAGCTTCTAAGCCTAAGAAAATTAAAATGCTACTAACAATGACTATTTTGGTGACCTTAATCCTAATGACTAACTCACCTAGTCCACAATGCAATGACCTTCTAAGGTCCAAATTAAACAAACTATCTTGACTGGGCCATTGTCAAGTACAAGCCAAAACATCACAACTATGGAGGTTAGCCTAGGTGTGGTCCTGCACCATCCTCCCCAAAATAAGAAGTTCAATCCACCCTTGAATTGAGTAGTATAGGATCAATCCACATCTTCTTAAACTCTGATTATTTATTCCATACTACATCAACATCCATTTTATCATGTCTCTTGATCAAGTGTTCTTTTTCCTCCTTGGTTCTAGTCTTCTTGTAGACTCGGGTATCCAATATACTTTCATCTTTGTTGACTAGAGCAGGAGGTAGCTTGAGGTCTTCTACATCTCTGATCACTTCACTAAGGCCTTGATCCATGTCTGGTGTTGGTCCTTTGTAATGAACTAGATCTACAATGTTAAAGACAAGGGATAGTCCACTATCTTCTGGTAACTCCACTTTGAAAGCATTATTTCCATACTTTGCTAAGCTAGGATAGGGACCTATGCTTCTCATCTGCAACTTGTGAGTGACTCCCTTTTGAAGTCTAGACTTGTTTAGATGTATCATTAACAAGTCTCCCACATTGAACTAAACTTCTCTTCTACTCTCATCAACCTTGGTTTTATGTTTCAAGGTGTTCTCTATCAAAGTCTTCCTCACTGTATCATGCATCTCATGCATTGCATAAGAAAAATCATCAGCATATCCACTTGCCTTCACTCCATCCTTTAATTCTCTTAGCTCATACAATCCTCTAGGATGTAGACCATAGACTATCTCAAAGGGGCTCTTCCCTATTGACCGGTTGATGGTGTCATTGTAAGCATACTTAGCCTATCCAATCAATTGATCCCATTGTTGACCATATTCCTTGGTCAAGCACCTTAATAGATTTCCAAGGCTTCTATTCACCATTTCGGTCTGACCATGAGTTTGGGGATGGTAGGAAGACTGAAAGGATAAATTAGTGCCCAACCTTTGCCAAAGAGTTCCAAAAATGACTCATAAATTTAGTGTCTCCATTTGACACAATGCTCATAGGTAACCCATGGATTCTTACAATCTCTTTGAAGAAGAGAGAGGCTATTTGGATAGCATCATTAGTTGTCTTACATGGCACAAAGTGATCCATCTATCCACAACTACATAAACACTATCCATGCCTTGTCTTGTCTTGGGTAACCCAACTACAAAATCCATTCTCAAGCATTCCAATGGCCTAGTAGGAATAGGTAGTGGCTGATATAGGCCTACATTTGAAGAAGTACCTTTGGCCTTTTGACATACTATGCAACTTTCCACATACCGCCTAACATCAAGATTCATTCTTGGCCAATAATAGAACATTTGAACAATTTCTTGTGTCTTAGCGATCCCAAAGTGACCACTCAATGCACCATTGTGCTTTTCCTGAATTAAATTCTCCCTAATAGACCCTCTAGGGACACATAACTGATTTCCCTTAAACAAGAGATTTCTTTGCAAGTGTATTCAGCATATTTGCTATGGAAATGATTCTTGTATTCATCACATACCTTATAAATGTCTACAAAGTCTTCATCATTAGCATATAGGTCCTTGAAGTGATCTATTCCCATGCTCTTAAATTGGATCTCTTGGATGGTAAGAGCTCTTCCACTAAAGGCATCTGCCACCTTGTTGAGTACTCCTTTCTTATGTTTGATATTAAAGGTGTATGCTTGCAGGTATTCAACCCACTTCATGTTCTTGTGACTCAAATTTTCTTGAGAGTTCAAGAAACTTAAAGCTTGATTATCTGAATAGACAATGAACTCCTTAGGGAGAAAATAGTGTTTCCACTTTCTTAAAGCTTAAACTAGTGCATACATTTCAAGGTCATAAGAAGAATACTTCTTCTTAGCTTCACTCAAATTCTCTAAATGAAATGCCACTTGTCTACCCTCTTGGCTTAGGACATCCCCAATAGCCACATTGCTTTCATCACACTCAATGGTGAAAAGCTTCTCAAAGCTTGGCAAGACTAAAATAGGTTGGGTAGCAATATTTTCCTTTAGAAACTCAAAACTCTTGGTGGATTCCTCATTCCATATAAACTTAGTCTTCATCCCTCCTTTGATTGTGTCCAACATAGGAGCACAAATAGCACTAAACTACCTTATAAACTTCCTATAATAGTGAGAAAGGCCATGAAAACTTCTAACCTCTGTTGATGTCCTTAGAGTAGGACAATTCATGATGGCTTCCACTTTACTCTTGTCCATTTTTAAATTTCCATGAGAGAGAACAAACCCAAGGTATACTAACTCTGTTTTGATGAACTCACACTTCTCCAAGTTTATCATCAACTTCTCTTCATGAAGCTTCTTGAAGACAATCTCAAGGTGTTGAAGATGCTCCTCTCTTGTCCTACTATAAATCAATATATCATCAAGATATACTACTACAAATTTTCCAATGTAGTCTTTGAGGACTTCATTCATAAGCCTCATGAATGTGGAGGGGGAATTAGATAGTCCAAATGGCATGACAAGCCATTCATACAAACCTTGATTAGTTTTGAAGGTTGTCTTCCACTCATCTCCCTCTTGTACTCTTATTTGGTGGTAACCACTTTTATAGTCTATCTTACTAAAGTAATTAGCTTCACCTAGACAATCCATTAGGTCTTCAATCCTAGGAATGGGAAGCCTATACCTAATGGTTATCCTATTTATGGCCCTTGAATTAGTACAAAGCCTCCATGTTCCTCCTTTCGTAGGTGCTAGGACAGTGGGTATGGCACAAGGGCTAATGCTTTTCTTAATAAGACCTTGGTTTATGAGTTCTATTTATCTAGCAATCTCCTCATTTTCTTGAGGGGTCATCTTGTAAGCTTCTTTATTAGGTAGGGTAGCTCCTAGTATGAGGTCTATCCTATGACATATGTCTCTTTAGGGGATAATGTTGATGGTTGTCCATCACTTACTATACCTTCATAAGTCTGCAACATGATTTGTATCTCTTTAGGTATCTCTGGTTTCTTGTCTCCTTTTTCTTCATTCTTTTCTCTTAGCCTTAGCACCAATGCATATTCAACACCTTCTCCTTCTTCCATGGCTTCTAAGAACTCTTTTTCACCAACCATGAGCACATTAGGACATGTTTTCTTCACTTATGCATCCTCTAATAGTGATTGGATTTTGAAAGTCACTTTGTCTTTCTTGAACATATAGGAGTTCTTCACCCCATCATGGATAGCTTGGTGGTCAAATTTCCATGGCCTGCCTAGGAGCAAGTGACATGCATCCATAGGAAGCATATCACATAGAACCTTGTCCTCATATCTCCCTATGGACAACTCCACCCAATCTTTCTCATTGGCTAAGACATGTTGCCCCTTATTGAGCCATGTGACCTTGTAAGGATGGGTGTGTGGTATCTTTGTCATGCTTAACTTGCTGACTGCCTCCTCTAACACAATGTTGTTAGTAGACCCCAAGTCAATGATGACTCTACATACTTTTCCTGTCACCTTACATTTGATTCTAAATAGGGACCTTCTTTGGCTTGGCTCTTCTTTAACTGACTCCTTGATCAATCTTCTCCTCATCATGAGGTTCTCACCTTCTTCTAAATTTAATGGTACCTCAAAGTGTGTCTCTACTACATTTGTCTCTTCATGAACTAGATTAGTCCTTTTTTTACCTCCTTGGGAAGTACTACCCTTCTCTGGGCACCTATAGGCAGGGTGTCCCATTTGGTTGCAATGATAACATTTCATATTGGCAAAGTAATTTCCTCTTTCTTGTCCACCACTTCTTCCTCTGAAATTTGAGTTCCTTTCTCTACCACCTCTACTAGAAATTCCCTCTTATTGCTCAATGTATTTGAATTCTCCTTGTGTCCTTGATTCTAAAATCCTTTCACCATAGCCACCTCTTTGTCCTCTACTATCCCTTCCTCTACCTATTCCTTTGGAGGTTTGCTCTTATTTTCTCTTACCTTTCTCCTCTATTTTCAAGGCCATTTGATAACATTGGAAAATGGTTTTGAATTTCACAAGACTCGTGTCTTCTTGAATAGACCACTTGAGTCCATTCAAATATCTAGCTATCTTGATGCTTTCATCCTCCACCACTTGTTACCTTAAGAACAACTTTTGGAACTCTTCGGTGTATGTTTGGAGATACAAATATTTTTCTCTAAGATTGTGTCTTCTTATATGCAGCTGAACCTCATATTCATCAAGTAAGTAAGTCTGCTTTATCTTGGTCACCATTCTCTTACATGTGACTATAGGAATCCTTCCTTCTTTCTCCCTTTTAGTTTGAGTAAACTTCCACCATGTGAGGGTTGAGCCTCTCAACCTTTATTTTTCCATATTCACTTTTTGGGCCTCTATGACACCATCACATTTGAATCCATTTTGAAGGATCTTCTAACTCTTTTCAATCAAGTTCAAGTTTTAGTCTTTGAGAGGCCTAATTCCTTGTAGCCTTTTTCTGAGACCTTTTCCCATTTCCTGCCCAAACTTTGAAAAAAAATTAAAAATATGGTCTCATATTCAGATACCCTTTATCATTTTATGAAGGATTTTTAAGTTCTTATATTCCAAGGTCCTCCATACACAGGGTTCCTACTATCTAGGTCTAATAGGGCTAATAGGCCAAATTTATAGGACTTCACTATATCATAGTTTCAATCTCACCCAAAACTTAGTCTAATGGATTGGTATGAACTAAATCCTCATAACATGTTAGAATATGACTTTACCCTACCTGTAACTATACTTGTCTCGTACATTACTTCTCCACCCTGCAAGAAATCTTCAATTCTTCAATTCTAAACCTCTAACTGGGCACTGTCAGCTCGCCTAGGACTTAGTAGTAAAAATAGCTATCCATCTGCTCATGACTCCTAATCCTAGATATGTATATACTAATGACTCCCCTACCATATCCAACCACCCTTAGGAAGATCCCATGGTTAGTTTTCATGGGCGAGCCATGAACTGACTGACTGGTCAGGACAGGATAGGACAGGACCAGTAAGACTACTAAATCAAAAAAAAATTATACAAGACTTCAAACAACCTCAAATAACCTTTCTTAATGAATGAAAGATTCTTAAAACTATCCTATGAACACAAAATAATCACTAACTTAAAGCATTCAATCCATTTAATGGTACTGTCACATTGAAATGCACAGTGTCTTCACAAATCAAATTTGTAGAGCTATATTTACCAAAGCAATATTTCTTACAATCCTCCCTACTGATGAGATTCGAGCCTCTACATACATTAGATGCCATCTTCCATGTTTTTAGGGACTGTTGGTCAATATCCCACTCCTATCTTCTAGGGGGAACCAAAGTAACCAAATGTTGCATGCAACATTTGCAATTATTGCAAATGTTGTCATGACAACATTGTAACAACTTTTGGCAATTTTGCCATTATGCCAACTTCCTAAGTTTTAGGGCTTCTATCCTCTATATTTTATGGAACCAACTTCATTAATGGCCTTCAAGCATCTTTATGACAACATTGATGTGTTTAGGACACATTCAAAGCTCAAATTCATCACTAAGCTTATAAGCCTAAGAAAATTAAAAAGCTACTAACAATGACTATTTTGGTGACCTCCTAATGACTAACTCACCTAGTCCACAATGCAATGACCTTCTAAGGTCCAAAGTGAACAAACTATCTTGACTTGGCCATTGTCAAGTACAAGCCAAAACATCACAACTATGGAGGTTAGCCTAGGTTTGCTCCTGCACCATGGAATGATCATCAACAAATATAATGAAATAATTATCTCCTATGTAACTTGTTGTTCCAATTGGTCCACATAGATTAGTATGCACTAACTCCAATACTTTTTTAGTATTGTAATTCTTTCTCTTGAAACTAATTTTTGCCCATCTTCCCAATTTGACATTGTTTGCATATTGCCAATTCAGGTTTTAAAAAAAAAATAGGAACACCTCTTACTCTTGTGTTCTTTCTTATGTTGACGAGGTTATAAAAATTCAAATGACACAATATTTTGCGCTATAACCATCTTTCTTCCACTTGTGCAATAAAACATGAACTTTTAGTGAGATCAAGATAGAATAAATTACCTTTTTTTTTGCGAGTTCCAACTAGGTTTCCATTACCATGCAGGAGCTTGGCCTTACCATTCATGAATTCTACCTTGAAAACAATGTTATTTAGTTGTGCCACACTCAGTAGATTATTCCTTATTCCTTCAACCCAATAAGTATTATCACATTTGGTTCCTTCAGTTAGAGAAATACAACCTTTACCTTTCACATAGCAAGATTTAGTATTCCCAAAACTAACACTTCCACCATCATAGTGCTCAAGATGTTCAATTTAGTTTATCACCAGTCATGTGGTGAGAACAACCGCTATAAATTATCCAAGTGTCATTTTTTCTAATATGAGAGAAAAGTGCAGTCTTTTCATTTTATTCATTGTCTAACTCATCCTTAATAGAAATCTAAACCATTTCATCTTCATCTTCATCACTATCAAAATCTTTTGCAATATAACAAGATTTCTTACCTTTGTCCTTGTAGATTTTATAGTTTTTGTATTCTTTCTTGCATTTATACTTGTTGAATTTTCTCTCACCTTTTTCTTCTTCCTTTGTACTGTCATTTTCCTTTGGTAGCTCTCTTTGCAAGTAATGCTTCAATGATTTCTAGATCTTCATCATCAGAATCATCATCATTGTCACTATCAATCTATTTTCGTTTTGAGTTTCTATCCATCTTACCAAGGTTTAATTTAGCTTTGAATGTAGACTCAAAATTACTAGGATTAGGAGAATAAATGTCAAAATTGTCCAACTCAAAAGTTGTTAGCCTTCCAACCAATGCATCTAGATTTATATCATTACTACACCTCATCTATTGAATAGTTGAAACTCTAATTGCATAGATAGGAAGTAAAATTCTCAATACCTTACTAACCACTATTTTTTATTCTATTGTTCCACTAGTAGCTCTGATGGCACTGACACTTTTCTTGATTATTTCAGTATGTTTTGTAATGTCTTCTCCTTCTTTCATTTTCATTTGATCAAACTAACCTCTAAGAATTTTTGCTTTGGCTCTCTTTACATTGTCATTTCCTCCATGGATATCATGCAATTTCTTCCACATATCATAGGCAGTAGGGCAGTCCTTAACTTCATCAAATTTTGAATAGCCTAGTGAAGAAGCTATATCAATCATCATTATATTATGATTCTTCATGTCCACCATCTGATCCAAAGACATAGGTCTCAGTGGTTCCACATATCTATGGAACAAGAATTCCAAACCAGTATATCCAACAGAAGATAGATGTAGCCCCATCAAATCTTTCCATGCAAAATTTATTTCTTTATTACGCTTGGGGATCTCCCTTATGTAAGACATCTCTATTCTTTAGCTTAGGCCTTGAAACCTTCCCAGAAAGCACCAAAAGCTTTGATACCAATTTTTGGAAATGGGTTGAGTAACTGAGAGGGGAGGGGTGAATCAGTTACCACAAAAATAAATCCAATTCCCTTAGATGTCTTAATCAAACTTATCACTGTTACTTGGTTAAAAAATATATTCTATTGTTACTTGGTTAACAAAGCATTCTTAAGATATTAACTATGATTATCCTTTAGTGATTAAGTGAAGAAACATAAAGCATAAAGGAAATAACATGTACATAGATGACACTAAGATTTAACAAGGAAACCTAATTTGGGAAAACCACCAATTGCAACTAGCTACTATTTTTTACTCTTCTAAAGTGAGCCCTATTAGGAGCCAACCATGTTAAAGGTTACAAAACACACTATTAAGTGTGACCATGTTAGAGGATTTAATCACCTTCTTATAGGTCTTCAAACACTTCAATGTAGAAATGCCACCTTGTGAGAGGATTTATGAATGTTAGGATTGGATAATATTGAGAGGCGGGGTGAATTAGTATTATAGAACTTAATTAAATTATTGAACCATTTAAACATTAACCATAAAATTGCAGTAAAGAAAATAATGTAAGCAAATGATACAGTACTCATAACACCATATTTTGTTTTCAAGGAAACCTTGGGCAAGGGAAAACCCCAGTGGGGATGGTACACACAAGAATGTACTAAAGTATAATGTCCCTATTAGGAGACCTAGCCTTGTTAGGAGCTGCATATTAAATAGTAAATTTCCTTGTTAAAGGAATTACAACCCTATTAAAGGTTCACAACACCCTGTTAGGGGCCTACTGAGCTTACAACTTTTACAAAGTAATTCTATTTACAAAGTGTTCTCAATCATGAACAAAAAAAGCATAACTAGTTCTTAGATAGTTTATTTATAGTTCATCATTGATCTCTTTCATTCTCTGCTCTTCTATTCACTCAACACATTCAACTAATGATCATGTATCTTTAACACAAATATCTTACATATATATCTCACAACTTTACAAAGTCGGCTCCTAATATGAATATTAAAAAGTCGGCTCTCAGTACAAATACATTTATTAAGGCAAATAAAAATTTGATAGTTAGAGCTCTTTCATAATGAAAGTGTAGATTATCAACAACCATAATCCAACTCCAATTGCATGGAGTCCATGTCATACTATCTCAATCTTCGCTACTGTCCAACTGCTATGTATTGTTGTTCTGCTGTTGTCTGTCTATCTTCAATTCTCTCTAACTCTCCGTAGGCATTACCAAAACCAAATAAATCTTAGGTGGAGGTCACACATACCCCATAATTTCTTCCTCTAATCTCTCTTTCCCTAATTCATTGATTTTGATCTTTGATATCCAAAATACTTATGTCTCTCCACTTCTATACTTAGTCAATTTCTGAATCAACAAAACTTATCTTTATAGGAATCGATCTAAAACCCAGATTTGTTTCCATAAATGAATACCAAAAAGTGAATCACATTACACAAAATTGATCACTTTCCAACAATCTCTCCCTTTGGGATTGATTGAAACACTTAAAAAAATGAATAAGTGTTCCAACAAAAAACTGTCTCCTCTATGTTCTCTCCTTCCTCTTCTTATCTCTTCTCCCATTTTCTTCTCTTCTCCTATATTATTTTTTCTTCTCTCTTCTCCCCCTTTGAAAAAAATGATAAATGTGCATATAAAATAATAGGATTTAGTGCTCGCTAACTAGTTTTTGAATATCTTGAAAGGAATCTTTCAAGATCTTCATTTTTGTACTCCATGATTTGAAAAATATTTGACTAATATGAATTATGCCATTCAATGCGAATGATGTAGTCTCAGCTTCTTTCAATTCTATGGCATAGATTTATTTAATGAATCTGTCACTTTCTCCAAGTCTGATAGATGAACGTCAAGTATGGATAGCTTAGGAGTGATTAAACTCTTCAACAAATTAAATATTGTCAATAATCTCCCTTTCTCATTATCCAATACACTGAGTTTTTCCAAAGTTGTTGTGACATCCTTGTCTAACTCTATTACATATTGTGAAGATGCTTCAAAAATGTCCATCATATTGTTTAGAGTTTCCCTCTCTTTAGCAGTAATGTCTTCAACATTTTGAACATGCCTAATAGGATTCATGCAGTGACTAAATAGTTTTATTCCATGTCCAATGCAACTCTTTTCATTTGTCAAAGAAGTTTTCACAATGCCTAAGTCCCATGTGATTGACTTAAAAAATTTTGATAGCTTCTTCTCTGAATATTTCTTCTTTGCCTTCTCCTCTGCAATATTTATCAAACTATCATAATGCCCATCAAATTCATCAAGTGTTATTCTCATATTTTCAATGTCATATTTATGCTAGAAAACAATAGGTACTAGAAGCAATTTGTTCACAGTATCAATTTCTCTTGTAATCACTTTAGCCTTTTTGTCACCTTTCTATTCTAATCTTTCCTTAGCTTTGTTTAGTGTAGTAAATTCCAATTTAACCAACTCATCTTCATCGATGCTATCAACATTAACATCACTTCTTGCCAACAATGAGATAGAAGATGTGTTTACCTCTTTTTGTTCAACCTCTTTCTATTCTTCTTTCTATTATTCTTCCTTTTTCTTCTCTACTTCCTCTTTCTATTTTGCTTCATCTGATATAGTGTTGTCCACATTCCCTATAAATGGATCCTTTTCATCTTCTGATGTGTCAAGAGTCACTAGCACACCAGAAACATAGAAATTTGGTTGTGGATCTACTTCACTTTTCTCAGCATTTGTCTCAGTTTCTTTCGATCTTTCTCCCATTCCTAATTGTGTAGAAAAAGTGGTCTTAGGAGGTGGAGGCTTGTTAGAAGTAGTGTTCACCAATATTTTCTCTAGTTACTTTTGATTTTCCTTAGTTATTTCATCATACTTCCTCGCCATGATTTTCAACAATCTTGACTTGGTCCTTAGGAAAGGTTTCAATTCCTTGAATATTCTTTCTCTTTCTTGTAAGGATATTATAGGCAACATGTTATCAATTTCCTAATTCCTGATTGTATCATCGTCAATCTATGCTAAGTGTTTTCTTGTCTCCAATCTCCCATACAATTCTATAGGTATACTTCCTTCAATTTATAATAGAGTATTTTTGAAAGTAAGTAAATGATCAATCACAATGTCTTCAATCTCAAGCTTGTCTGAATCTCCATACCTATCATAGTATATGTCAATTGTGACTAGTTTACCTTGTTCTATTTCTCTCTTCTCTATCATCTTCATTTCAAGCTTCCATATGTGCTTCTCATTTTTCTTCTGTTCTCTCACTGTGCTTTATTATTTAGGTGTTGTCTGCTTGCTCGATCTGGTGTTTACTCTAGGAGTAATGTTCTCAGTTTGTGATGTTTGTTGTGATGGAGGAGGTGGACTATCTACCATTACTACCTTAGGAGTGGGAAGGGTTGTAGTACTTTCACTTTCCATTCCAAGAGATCTTTATGTCATTTTCTTTTTCACTTCTTTTATTTCTTCTTCTGTCAATCTTGCTTTTACACCACATTCATGCATAAAGTTTTCAATTTCTCTTTTCCTTAGATCTCTAGTCGGTTCCTCTCTCAGCTTAGCTGATTTCTCCTCATATGTTCCCTATCTTTCTTCTAATGTATCAACTTATGATGCAAGAACATGTTCTACTTACATGGTAAGTACCTCTGAAGTTACTTCATAACTATAGAAACTGATAAATATAGATTTGACTTCCAAGACCAATCTGCATGCAAAATACCTGTTACATAGAATGAAGCAAAAGATAGAAAAAGAAGAAACCCTTCTATGCTTAAAAGGTGAGATCTCAGAATCTATTCAGAGAGCGTGCAAAAAAAATTACAAGCATTCAACCTTAAAGGTGAATGAAACCCTAAAAAAAGAAAAAAAGGCTGACCTAAGAGAAAGCTTAAGTGAAAAATAGAGTACGACTAACTTAATAATTAATATCAACATGATATAATTAATAAGTGAGGAAAAATATATACTCTAACACCCCCCCTTAAGCGAAGCTCATGAGGTAAGCTAACCTAGCACAGCTATGAAAGCAAGAAATGGGTCCCGGCAACAAGGCCTGATCAGGTACCCAATACAAGGAAATCTCTGTGAACTGGAGATAAAGGAGAAAACCCAGTGGGAAAAAGTCCTCTCCAAAAAGAGATATAAAAGCAAGAAAAAGATAAAGGTTGACTTCAAGAGACTCTCTCAAAGCCATGAGTACAATGCGTGCTGCCAACCCCCCCGTGAGAGAGCGTCGAGGATCCAAAGGCCCCCAGAATGAAAGAACCCTGGATCAATGAGAAAACCACCATGACTCCAATACAAAGGAGTGAAAGGAAGTGAGTACTAAAGAGGTGACCTCAAAAGATGAGGTGTCACTGGAAGTTTAAGCTGATGCTTAAATGAGAAGACACGAGGATCCTGAAATGGAACCCCCAATGTAAGTGGTATGATAGGTGTGCTGACACTATCATGAGAGAGGAGATGAGTGTCTGGCAGGGTCAATGAATGGAGCTGGAGGGTCTGGTAGTGCTAAACAAGAGTCCTTCTGAAGAGAAAGAACCTCAACAAGATGTGATGTGACAGTCACAGCAGTGGTCTCAGGAATAACAAAGAGGTTCAAGTGACCTGACTGCACCACATGATGCTCTCGCGGAAGAGGAGAGATGAGCTCCAATAATGGAGATGGTGGACCAAAATGTGTGAAGGTGTAGAGATAGGTGGAATGATCAATTGTCCCTGTAGCAACAATGCCATCTGTCACACTATCCTGAATGAAGACTGAATTTGGCATGAACTCAACTATCTTCCCTGATCCATTGTGTGTAATCTGGTAAATCAAGAGAAGGTTTGCAGACAGAGATGGAACATATAATACATCATTGAATGTGCCATCCTGAATGTGTATAGAACCTTTCCTACAGACTGGCATAATAGTGTTATTCCCCATGAGAATGTGAGGAATAGGAGAAGCCTCAATGGAAGAGAAGATATCTAGAGAAGATGTCATATGGTGAGAAGCACCTGAATCGAGTATCCAAGGGACCTGTGAAGGGGATGTAATAGAAGCCCGTAATGCATGACCCTGTCCAAAATCCTATCCAGATGTGGAAGATGAGCCAGAATATTGAAAAGTAGACCCCTGTGAGGTGGAAGAGGATGGAGAGGAAATAGTGTTCTTCTGAAGGAGAGCTTGCAAATTTACAATCTATTTCTCATAGCCATCAAATCTCTTCTGAAAACACTGTGACTCATCATGGGGCCCCTTCTGACAATAGGAACAAGTAGGGTTCTGAGTCTTGTATTTCTCCTTTTTAGAAGAAGATGGTGGGCTAGTAGAGTGCTAAGAAGAGGAATTAGATATCTTCTTTGGCTTCAACTTCTGAGTATCCTGAGATGACTTGGCAAGCAATGCCTGCGACTATGAACCTGTTAGAGAATCCATCTGACTAAGCTTGGACTAATCATGAGTTAACCTATCACAGAAGGTCTCAAAAGAGGGCATAACATGATGTGTACCTAGTGCATCCATAGTGGAGTAGAAGGTAGAAGTGAAAATATGATAAGAGCCATGAAGTTTTGAGAGTATCAGAAAGATACACTCATCATCTAAATTCATCTTTCCAGCAACCTGTAAAATAGATCGAAGAGATTTGAACTTCATTAGGAAGTCCTTAATGCTGGTGAATGATTCAGGTGCCAAGGAGGTGAACTCTACATCTATCTAGAGAACCATGAACTTATTCATTGTGCCAAAAAAGGTGGGAAACTTGTCCCACATATCCCTGGGAGTGGTCAGACCATCCAGGTGGAACAACAACCCATCTAAAATATTCATGAAAATGAGGCCCATTGCCTCATCCATCCTATTTCTATGCATAAGAGCCTCATAAGGCCTCTATAGAACTAGTTGAACTATATCCAGGTAGGACCATAAACCTTGTGACATGAGGAGTTTGGTCATATGTGGCTTCCATGTGTGGTAGTTATGTGGATTCAGAATGACACCAGATGTGTCCGAAATTAAGAGAAGAAGATGGAAGTAGAAGGGTCTCTTTGAATTGAAAATGTAGAAATAAATATGTACCCCCCACAAAATATCAAACTAACTCCTGTACACCACAAGATGAAGCAAAAAACACAAAGAACTAGAGAAAACCTGAGTTTTTGAAGAAGAATAGGAGCACAAAAGAAGGTGCATCTTTGACTGAAAAAATTGGAAAGAAAATGGAAAAATTAGGAAATTCAACCTAGATGAGAGCAATGGGCTTGGAAAGAGCTTTCTGATGATATATAGAAGTTGAAAATCTGAGTCTGTATGAGCCCTATAGAGCCAAAAAGGCACAGGTACCCCCAAAAGTCAGCTCCCTGGAAAAAAATAGGCCTGACAAATAATTTGACAGCCATATGGCCATCATAGGACATTCAGCTGGGCAAAGGTAGCCGATGGGTTGTAGCACTAGCAGAGGTGGCGACCGGGCTAGGCCGCGGTGGCGACTGGGCGAGGTGGCAGCGGCAGCTGGGCAGCGCGGCGGTGGCGGTGGGGTCCGGTGTCGGCATGGTGGCAGGATGGTGGCGCGCAGGCCAGGGGTGATGCGCGGGCTGAGTGCTGGTGGCACATGCAGAAAAATGCTAGAGATTTTAATTTTAAATGCTTTTTTTGATTTTTTTGGGAAAAAAATTGGATTTTTTTATTTTCGTGCCCATACGGCCCTAATAGGGCAAAAAATTTATCCCAGATGCTCTGGAGGCCAAATAGGTCATGTTTTATATAGATTCTAGGGTTTTTGGGCCTTCTGGACACAACTGTGAGGTTGGTTTTTTCCCAAAGTGCACCAAAAAAATGAGACTCCCCAAATTCAATAAAAACAATAGAAAAAGGTAGAAAAAAAGATGCTTGATCCACAGCTTCAAAGGAAATCAAACAAGTAGCAGCCGAATGGCTTTGATACCATGTAGAAACTAATAAATATAGCTTTGACTTCCAAGACCAATCTGCATGCAAAATACTTATTGCACAGAATGAAGCAAAAGACAGAAAAAGCAGAAACCCTTATGTGCTCAAAATGTGAGAGCTCAAAATCTATTCAGAGAGTGTGCAAAAACAATTACAAGCATTCGACCTTAAAGGTGAATGAAACCCTAAAAAAAGAAAAAAGGCAGACCTAAGAGAAAGCTTAAGTGAAAAGTAGAGTATGACTAACTTAATAATTAATATCAACATGATATAATTAATAAGTGAGGAAAACTATGTACTCTAACAATAACCCACGGGATAACACCATTTCTTTCTAGGTGTGACTACTTTTAAACATACACAATTAGTTTCAACCATGAAACAAATTATATCCTTGTATTTTTCAACAATTTTCTCATTTATCCTGTACCTATTTTTCATTTGTCTCTGAAGGATCTTGATTATAGAAAACAATTCCCCATCAACCCATGTGTTATTCTGTCTTTTGTAGCTCTGTGAAATTAGAATACCTGTAAGTATCCCTGATTTCCAACCACTAGGGTGCAAGATAGGAAATTTGTGCTTGATGTGTATAAACATATGCATTAATAGTGAGCCAAATTTGAAGTTCTTAGTTCTATCTTTCTTCACTAGCTTCACATTTTCAAGAAATTGTTCTGCCAGTACTTCGCATAGGTTATATTTCACATTTACCTTCACCATTCTCCATGCCATCATGATTACTCCTATGGATAATAAGTTTGGTCTATTGATGTAGTAGAATTTATATCCAAGTATCATAGCAATTAGTCTCACATCTTGCTGAAAGATGTCATTCACAGTCATTGCCTGCTTGTCCCGTTTAGAATGAGTTAGGGTTTCAACTTCTTTTTTTACATGTTTTTATACAATAGGAATGATTCTGGTGTTGTCCAATCCAGTTATTTCATGAATTAGTTCACTACAAATCTTCATAGGCTGATCACCTATCCAAATGAATTGATCATGTAACTTTCTCAATTATATCTTGAACCATTCATCTTCATCGAACTCGCACAAGTGCAAAATTTTCATTATGCTCAACTAATCAATGTGTTTGTATTCTTCTTTCATGATTCCATTATTAGTCATATACTCCATCTCACTTGATATCTCATCAATTCCCAATATATCATACTTATAATGAATGTAAGCCCTAATATCTTTTATGTGTAATACACCATAAGGGGTTTGATAAAATTCTTCTTTGGGATCCTCTTCAAAGGACTTGAAAAAATGTTTCTTAAATTTGTACCTAGGTCGATCTACAACATCAAAAATAATATGTGCATTCATAGCTAGATGATGTAAATACATTTCTTCTATTGAATTCTAAGTTTATGCTTGAATTGAACATGCCTGGCAATTGTAGAATAGACTAAAACTTTCTACCCTCTGTTCTCCTTAGCTCGCTCTTCTTCAAATGGTAAAGAGATAGGTCATCAAATGGTGCTTTATACAAGTTTAAGTCATAAATTTCACTTTACTCAATACTGTCTAGTTAGCTATTAGATCTCGCAAACCAAATATATGTCTCAGCTAATGTTGCACTCTCAGATATATATTATATGATATCGGCCAAGTTCATACCAAATCTTTCTCGAGCTCAATCAACAAATTTAGGGGCAGGATATATTTTGATGTCTATATCCAATGCTCCCCCTAAGGCCATGATCGGCCAATTAGGTCAATTCTATTTTACTACCATTAGGTAAAGATCTAGTAGCATCTACTGACTCTCCCTGGACTGATGTCTCACTTGTTTCTTTGATCTTGCATATCTTACCACTATTGTTATCTTCTTCTTTCTTAAAAGAACCTTCAAAATCATTCTTCAAATTTGCAACACTCTTACCAATATCATTTCCATTCTTCTGTAAATTCATAGGAGGTGGTACTCTTCTGTTGTCTGATCCATTATACCTATAAAACTTCACTATATGTCTTGGATTATTGCATTTGTAACATATAGGAGGTCTTCTTTCCTGATTAACTTGCAGTTTATAGTACTTCACAATGTGTCCAATGTTATCACATTTGTAGCATGTAGGATTCACTGTAGATTCTCTTCCATTATCTTGTCTATATCTAGATTGATTAGGTTTTTTTCATTCTGCTTTCTTGTGACCATATCTATTACAATTAAAACAACAACTAGAAAAAGTTCTAAAAGGAGCATTACCTCTGTAGTCTCTCTTCATGTGTCCAAATTTGTTACAACCAAAGCATCTACCTCTAAAGGGTCTGATCTTCTCTCTAGGTTCCTCAATAGAAGGTTTCTCATCATAAATCTTCTCATTGGATTTCTCTTCCTGATTCTTTGAACATTCAGCTTCATTGAAGCCAATACCAGTCATATCACCTTTAGGTTTCTATTTTTCTCTATGTTCATCAATCACATCACTAGTGGTGTGAATTTTCTCTATGTGTTTCTTTGCTTTAACAAGTTCACCTTTTATAATCTGATTGTATTTCTCCATTTCTAGATACTTGTTCTTGTAGTTGTCGGCCTTGTTCTTCATTTGATCTAATGCACTGTTTAAAGATTCTTCAACTTTCTTCTTAGCATCCTTCTATATCTGTATTTCTTTAGTCATAGTATTATTCTCAAGTTTCAAAGTTTAATTCTCTTATTTTAGTTACCTCACTTGACCTAAATTGTCTTCATCTAGATCCTCTTTTATCTGAACCAGAAGATCTTGTCTTTGATTTCTAGAAAGCTCGAGTTGTTCCTTGAGTTTCTTCGTAAATTTCTCAACTCTTCACATGTTGAATCTCAACTCTCCATTTTCTTCTTTTTCTTTGTCAAGGTCTTCAAGTGCAGCATCAAAGTTTTCATCCAAACTGCCAAATCCATTCTGACCTCCCTCAAGTTGTTAGACTTTTTCTCAAAGGGCTAGAAGCTCTGATACCAATTATTAGGATTGGATAATACTAAGAGCTAGGGGGGTTGAATCAGTATTATAGCACTTAATTAAATCCTTCAACCATTTAAACATTAACCATAAACTTTCAATAAAGAAAATAATGTAAGCAAATGACACAGTACTCATAACACCATATTTTGTTTTTGAGGAAACCTTGGCCAAGGGAAAACCCCGGTGGGGATGGTACCAAAAAGAATGTACTAGAGTATAATTTCCCTGTTAGGAGACCTAGCCCTATTAGGAGTTGAATATTACATATTAAATTTCCTTGTTAAAGGAATTACAACCTTGTTAAAGGTTCACAACACCCTAGTAGGGGCATATTGAGCTTACAAAGTGTTCTTACTCAAGAAAAAAATAAGCATCACTAGTGCTGAGATAGTTATTTTATAGTTCATCAATGATCTTTGTCATTCTCTGCTCTACTATTGGCTCTACACATTCAACTAACCATCATGTATCTTTAACAAAAAGATCTTACATATATGTCTCACAACTTTACAAAGTCAGCTCCTAATATGAATATTACAAATATTACAAAGTTGGCTCTCAGTACAAATACATTTAGTAAGGTGTTGGTATTTGAAAATGTTTACACTAACTTGAGAAACCAATATACCTCAAGAATGATGTTAGGAGTGGTTAGTTCCAAGTGTTAAAGCTCTGTAAGGTAACTGGACCAACTATAGGGTCAAGACTACCCTCTTCTACTTTTGGCTCTGCAAAACCAAGGCGGGTACACCTAATCAAGACTAAACTCAAATATTTACCACACCTTCTATTTTTGGATTTAACCAACAGATAAATGGTAAGTAAGTAAGTAGTAAATTCCAACCTAGCATTCACTAACTCTCCACTACCATGGGTGGAATAAGTAGGACAACACCTCAAAAGGTAAAAAAAATTGTACTGAGTTTGATTTATATTTGTGTGATAGAACATAGCCAAACAACTCTAGAAGTATATCAAAATAGGAATACTAATCTCAGACCAGTGCCTTATCCATTGGGCTAAAAACCTACATACAATACTGAAACTAAAACACCTTACTAGGCATAGATTCAAAACCATAAACATAACAACTTTTAGATTTCTCACTACAGGATCCTCAAGCAGATATCAAACAAAATTAATGTAGTATTCAAAGGAGTTTAGTTTGATTCTCAATGAAATTCCAATGAAATACACATATGCATAAGAAGAACTCATATAATAAGCTAGAAAACTCACAATTCTACTGATAACATGAAGGAGAGACTCAAATCTAAGAAGAAATTATATTAATTACGATGAAAACTATTTCTGAATTAGTATGATAAGGAAATATGCAATTAGATAATATGAAAAATATTATACAACTTTCTTCCTATCTTAATACCACTGAACTACATCTGCTATCTTTTAGACTAGAAACAAGTATTAGCCTAATGATTTTCTACTTTTCCAATTCTCCAACCCTTTCTAAATGGTCTTGAATATTCTTTTATGGAAAAAGAATGCTACAATCTTTGAACCATTTAGGGTTAGGGTTTACACCCAATCAAATATAAAATTCACTTCTAATGTCAAGTTGAAACCTTGAATTCATCTCTTCAATCTGTGCAATCTGATCTATAATTAGTTTTTCAATCCATGGATATGAGTGCAAAAATCTGATAGGTAAGAAACTCCATGGCATGACCCTGAAAGTGGCTCCATAAATGTAGAAGTGACCAAGAAGCTCTTTATGCATTTACCCTCTGATTATAAAAATATTCCTGTTAAGTCTGGATATAAATGCATTCCCATATATCAGATTTCCATCCATTCAGTCTTCAAAAACTGTGTAGAGCCATCCAAAAGATCAAGTTAGGTCATTATTGTCTTTGAGAACAAATATATGTTGATCTTTATGAAACCCTCTATGAATACATTTGAATATTTAAAATTCTTTTACAATGGCTACAGGTGGCATGGAAAATGAATCTGATGATTGGGATTGAAACCTTTACCAACTTTAAAAATTGATCCATTGATCCTCTTTAGTTACTCGGGCACAAGAATCTAATTTGCCACATGTGGCATAGGTGTAATCACTTAATGATTAAAAATTAAGCAGCTTTGATGAAATCCTTTACGCCTACCACATGATCTTCCCAAACTTGTTTGCACTTTAACCTTTCTCTATCCTCGTGCATAATCTTAACTTTAACCCTGATCAACTGATTTGCCTCATGTCTCCAAGTCGCGAGAAAATCTGCTCAACCATGGTTACATTTAGAAACTGGCCAACCATGACCATAAATCACGGACCCCACCACTAATAGATGTCATATTGAAACTTTTTCACAACTACCTTGTCATCGATCTAGACATGAGGCAGCACAATGCATTCCCTTAAAGGTTAGATGTCGAGAAAATTTAAATTAAGGGTTTACACCTACCGTTAGATTAAAATTGAATTTTCCACCCTTTAATCACTCTTACCTTCGTAAACATAGGTCCCACTGACATCCACATGGTGCCTTATCATTCATCCTAAAAAATCCCCTTTTTCATCTGACCTGTGATGACCAGACAATCCACCTACTTTGACTTATTGATGATGACATCAGTAAAGACACATGACACTCTGTTGCACTACCTCAAAGGGTAGATATTGTGCATCTTGAGATGAAGGTAATATGACCACCGTCTGATCTATTTTAAATTGCATGGCCCTTAACCTTTATATCTGCTTCACTCAGGCTAGCCCACCATAGACACGTGGCATGCTGTCACATTGCCTTGAAGGTAAAAACATTACATCTTCAGCCTTAAGGCTTAACGAAAGCCGCTGGATTTGAATAATTTGCATGAACATTAAAACTTGATCTCCAATCACTGACTTAACCACAAGTTGACCCTTCTCTAACCATGGTCCATATATGGCAATTACGTGACCACCTCTGATCTGATTTGAAATCAATGACCCGTGCAAAGTCTTGTGACAAAAAGAAAATATACCATATCCTTCGGAGACTTAGCAAAAAATGGTAATCACATGATCGTGGGATGAAAAAGAATATTCAGCTCGGGTTAGGAGATCAAGCGACCAATGTGAAAAGGGTAATGCACACATGGAAAATTATGACTTAAGTGGCATGAAAAAGAAACATGGAAATAGAACAAATCTTAGAGGTTTAGGGTTTTTTCATGATTTTAGACCAAATAAGACTTAGGGTTTGAGCCAGAGGCTAGGAAAAATTGCAGAGATAGGAAAAGAAGCTTGGAACCATGAAAATTTTACAAGTTCTAACATAAGGAAAATAATAAATGTATAGTTGGCACTCTTTCATAATCAAAGTGTAGGTTATCAACAACCATAATCCAACTCCGATTGCCTAGAGTCCATGTCATACTCTCTCAATCTTCACTACTATTCAACTGCTTTGTATCGTTGTTCTGATGCAATCTGTCTATCTTCAATTCTCTCTAACTCCCTGTAGGCACTACCAAAACTTAATTGATCTTAGGTGGAGGTCACAAATACACCATACTATCTTCCTCTAATCTCTCTTTCCCTAATTCATCAATTTTGATCTTCTATATCCAAAATAATTTTGTATCTCCACTTCTATACTAATTAGTTGATTTATGAATCATTAAAACTTATCTTTATAGGAATTGATCTGAAACCTAGATGTGTTTCCATAAATGACAACCAAAAAGTGAATCACATTACACAAAATTGATCACTTTCTAGTAATGAAAGACTATTAAGTCTACCGTGTAAAGAGATTTGGATCACTACTACAATTATTAGAGAGTAATAATGGATTGACTTGTTTGAAGAAGCAATTGTCTTTGCTGATTTAGATCTTTTTTCTATTTTTAAACTAGATCCTTACTGATCAAATATTCTATTGCAGCTCAGTCTGGATGTTCTATCCTTAATCAAAATTCAATCTTATTTTGCCTCCACTCTTCATATCAAAACTCTACCATATATTTATGCTTATTCATCCTCATTATTATTCAATCCAAACTTGACCTTGTATATATATGATAAGCCTTGTCAAGTCGGCCTAAAAAACCTTCAAATAAATAATAGAACTTAAGTCTTTTAGCTTCATATAACCAATTAAACATAAAGTGTAAACTATTGTTACTCGGTTCACACTAAATGCATAACTCGGTTAACACTCTAATCCTTCAATGCCCGACTGTTACTGTATTGCCCAAGTGAAGTTGGTTAGGACTAAAAATCACTTTGGTCTTCTTCAATGCCTGAGAGATCTTGGCATACACTAACTGTGCTTAGTTAGGTATAGACATTTGTGTAACATCACTATATTTGTGTATACATCAATGATAATACACAATTGAATAATTATCTTTAATAAACCCTAGTTAAATAGTTTTTATTTTATTATATTTTTTTGGCCATTTTGAAAGGGAGGATAGAGATTTTTGAGAAGATTTTTGAGAAAATAACTTTTAGGAGACAGGATTATAGGTTTTGCATAGAGATTTTGAAGTTAAAGAATACATTTTTTAATCTTAGGACTGAAGTCTACTTTTTGGTTCTTGTTCTTCTTAGCAAATCTACCTAGCATTTTCATGGTAGGGGTTTTTGAGTCTTTTTGCAATTTCTAATGGAAAGATTGTTTTCTTTATGCTTTCTTAATTATGATTTGATTTTGAGTTAAGGTTCTTTTCATTTCTAAAAAAAATTATATAGATGATTAGGGTGTTCTTTTAAGTTATGTTTATGACATGTCTAGTATTCTGTGAGAATTTGTATGGAAACCCTTAGAGAGAATGATTTAAAAAGGATACATTTTTGTTGTATATCTATTAAGGTTTTACCAAATTGTAAAAATTTAGTTTCATAAGTTTTAAAAATATGGAGGAATTCTTGATTATGAACTATGTGTATCATAGATACCTGTATGTAAGGATATGGGTTTAAAAACATACATTTTTGGATTAGGGTTGTGAAAAGTCAGGGTAGGGAATACTTATCATTTTAGATGTCACCTTAAAAATATAAAGACACATTAAGATACCCCTATGGTTTTTATAATTACATAATTAGGAAAATCTCTTTGATGAGTTGTTAACTAATACTGTTATGAATCTATTCCCAGATTTTTATGTTGGAATAATGATACATTTGGCATCAGTGAATGCACTTAGTGAAAACACTTATTCGGTTTTGAATGCTTACTGAGCTCATCACTCAGCCCACAGCCTATACCGAGCATTCAGCAAAGCTCACCGATCAAATAGTTCAAACCGAGCAGTAAGGCAGTCACCGAGCATATGAGAAGAACAACAGTTACCGAGCAGATGGTAGTCACCGAGTCATCAGTTGAAGATAACCAAGAAGTCAGTTACTACCGAGTCACCAGTGGTTACCGA
>MU224555.1:177222-197827 GCA_018584345.1 Thuja plicata
TTTTCAATCACAAGTGTTGCAGGGGGTTTATTCCATGATAAGACAAATTCTTTCAGTCCATATGATTCCATTTGAATAGGGCATCAAGGTTTTTCCAAATCATCTTAAGACAATCAATGGATTTGGTATTTTAGGCCTAATAGGTCAATTAGCCCTAATCAATGAGTTTTTCCCACTTATTTCACGATTCTTCCAAATAACCCCCCAAAAAATTAGATATTATGACACCCTTTTCGAATACATTAAGTATTTTGTAAATCTTAGGGTTCTAGGGCCTCCGTATAGTAGGTTCCTAGAATTTAGGCCTAATAGGGCTAATAGGGCTATTTTTATGCAATTTAATGATTTCTACTTAGAAATCTATCTTAATGGATTGGAAAATTCCTACTTTCGCTAGGAGGTATCTCTAAGACCTCTATTCTTGTGAAACCATGCTTAGTTACATTCTCCCAATCTTTCCCCTGTAATTAAACACCATTAGATCATTGTCATGCACCTAATTGGGCACACAGGACACGCCTAGGGCATGACACCAAAATTAGATAACTTTCTTTTCTGAGCTCCTCCTTCCATATGTATACTGTATAAAGGCTTCCCTTCCATATCCCTCTGGGCCGTGATGATTTGCATGGTGGAGATCTATGGGGGAGCCATTTTTCTCAAATCCACTCTGTCAGCACCAACAACTACAAAACTTACAAACCAATTTAAAAGACTAATCTAATGAACTCACAAAAAATTCAAAGATAAAAAAGAGATGCTCAAAACTATCTCTACTATATGAATACAACACATGATCTTACTATTCAATATGTCTAACAACACTCATACACACAAGTAGTCGCCTTTGCGCAAAAATAGAAAAATAGAGCTTCTTCTTGCAAATTCAAATCTTACACCACATTCACTTGCCTCAGGAAATGGGATCCTCTATGTCTAAATATGTGTTTCCCATTATAATAGGCCATTACAACAACAAACCATCATCATACTTATAAAGGAATTCAATATTGCCAAACGTTGTCATGCAACTTTTAAAAGTTGTAAATGTTGTCATGCAACATTTTGACAACTTTGACATCTTTGCATAAAAAAAACCTAATGAACTCCAATCGACATGAATAGATGTAAAAACATCCTAGAGGCCTTTTTAGGAACATTTCTAACCTTTCCTAAAATTTGAAGGCTTTTGGAGCCATTTTCCCACTTTTAGGCCAAACTAGCACTAACCTCTAACAAAGCATAAAACCACTAGGTTGGATTGATCCTAGTCAAGTCCACCCAGGGAAAAAATTACAAGACCTTCTAAGGTTAAAAATAAACACTACTGACTTGGATAAGGTTAGTACAAGCCACATCACAATTTGACATTAGGGATTAGCCTAGGTGCTCCTGCACCACTACTTTGTACTTAGGGAAGTGAGACCAACTAGCACTGAGTCAACCGATAGTGAACCACACCCGGAGTGAGTCATCCTATTTATTACTTAACTAGTTACTTAATACTTCAGAGTTAACCCTCTCTGTGGTTTGTTCCATCTTGGGTTTGCATGATAGAAAATTGGTGTTATGTTTTGTTGTGATATTTTCTTTTTTTTCTTTCTTCTCTAGAAATGTTAGAATATGTTATGTAGATAGATACTTAAATGTTTTTAAAAATTTGAGGGTATACTGATTCACCCCTCCACCCTCAGTATACTAAGCATTCAACAATTGGTATCAAAGCTAGTTCCTTTGGAAGAGTCTAACGACTCAAAGGAGATCCAGGATGTTGAACATTTTTCACTGTCATCCACCATGGATGAGAATGAGTTTATGTCCGTGTATAAGATTTGGAATCATTTGAAGATGAGAACATCTTATCAAAAAATCTTCAAATGGAAAATGAATATATCCGAAAGTTAAAAGAGAAGATAAATTTTTTTAAGACAATACACAAGGAAGTAAGAAATGAACTCAAGCTAGAAAATAAGACCATCAACAATTTAAGAGACAATAGTAAAAAGATGAAAAAACCAAAAAGCATCTGAACAATGTAGTCAGGAGTAAATTTGATGAGTGTGAAAAGTTGAAACAAGAAGTTAAGTTTATCAAGTCAAATCCTAGAAAAAAATAAGAAGAGGGAAGAAAAAGTCAAATTCAGTTTAGCGAAGCTAGATGAAATATTTAATTGTCAAAGATATTTGGCATATAAAAAAGGACTTGAATTTGATACTAGTGAATTCTCTCATAGTGAATCTAAAGTAAAGGAAGAACTAATTCTAGTTGTGTGTGTGAAAAAGTGTCACGTACCTACAAGCTGTAACACACACTTCAATAGATCCTTGATAAATCTACTTTAACAAAACTAAATGCAATAAAATATGACTAATCTAAATCAATCTATTACCTTCTAGTATTCAAGAGTATGGTTTTTCTCTCAAGTCATTACAAAACTCAATGATTACACCTGTTCTAAACAAATGATTTAAAAGAGCTATATGATTGATTTAGTATGCAAATGTAAAGTTTGTTTTTAATCCAAAGTTAATTAATGTATCTGAGAATTGAGGATTTAATCTAGAATGTAAAAGAAATATTTAATCTAGAAATGAGTATGCAAGGTTAATCTAGAGATGAGTATACAAGATTAGTCTAGAGATGGAAAATGAGATTAAGCTAAGAATACTTGAAAGAAACTAAGCTATGCATGATTAATCTATTGAATGATATTAATCGATTGCAACAATAATGAGAATAATAAAAGATTGAATGCACACAAATTTGAGCTAATGATCCAGCAGCAATTCTACAAGTTCATTTGAAGAAAATAAATGTATTTCTCGGTTGTGTAGACCTTATGGAAAGACATGTTATCAATTAGTGCCAAAACACTTAGTCATTCTTATGGTTACAGTGTTGACCGAGCTAAGTAGTTATTTGCATTTATTAATCATGTTCTTACCTCCCTCAACATTGTTAAGATGCAACAGTGGTTTTCGTACAACTCAAATAATTTCTCAGGCAGTTTGGAAAAATGAAGTCTATTGTGGGCTATGTTACTAGAAACGAGACACAAGAAATGAGAAACAAAATCGCAATGACAACATGATAAGAAATGATATTTCTAAAGCTTGCATATATATATATTCAATTCATCTTTTCTTTTCCCCAAAGATCTTGGAAGATCAGCATGCAGAATCCTATTCTCACAGTTGGATGTACCGAAATGTTGGACATCCAGTGTCGACACCCCGTATACTTTTCCTGGAAATCCATTCAGTTGGATGGTGAAAGAAGGCATTTCATTTCATTGTTTAGATGTATGAGGGAGGTAGGTTCTACCCTTTCTCATACCCTACCATTGGTTGAATATAACCCACTCCTACATTAGACGAAATTTATTATCTCACAATTTTAATTCTAAGGCATTCCTACATCGGACTTCATTGCCTACTACTCTTTCGTAGGTAGTACTCATCCCACGATAGTCTCAAGAGAATAAAAATGAAATTTATAAAATTAATCAAGTTCATGAAATATGGATTAAAGAGTAATTTTAAATTCTTATAAATTACGATTGGGAGGATTTTATATATTTGTATAGGGAATCTATCCATCTTAATTGATTTGGTGGTAAATTTGTATACTACATGTGTGTAGATGTCTAATATCACCCTTTTATGAAGTCATACTAATATAACATAAATATTATAATATTTAATTAATTACTATACTCATATAATATAATTAATATAAAAAATTAATTATAATATTTTTGTTTTATCCCATAATATAACTAGCACTTGCACTGAAAAAATGTGCAAGGGGTACACTGATAGGTCTATGATGTGGAAGAATAATGTAAGCTTAACATAATAAAAGGAAGTTTTTTGAAGTGTTGTTCTACAAACATGCTTCATTGTAGAAGGAAGGCTTGTATATAATAGATTTCAACATGGAATATTTGAATGTAAACTATTGTCGTGCTTTGCACTTTGTAGGTCCTCACAAAAAAATGCAGCATTGAAATGCATTGTAGCACATTACAAAATGTTGTATTTGTATCAATCAAAATAATTTGTTTCTTCTTTATGGAGTAGTCCATGCGAACCTATAAAATAATTTTTTTTTTGTAGAAGGAAGACTTGTATATAATAGAATTCAACGTGGAATATTTGAATGTAAAGTATTGTCATACTTTACTCTTTGTAGGTCCTCCCAAAAAATGCAACATTGAAATGCATTGGAGCACATTAGAAAATGTTGTATTTGTATCAATCAATATAATTTGTTTCCTCTTTTGGAGTGCTTGATGTGAACCTATAGGAGATTTTTTTTTGTTAAGAAAAAAAATATTGGCTTAAATGGGCGAAGGAAAAAATATAAATTGAAGTATTTAAAAAGAGGGGGCGAAAATAACATCACATACCCAAACTTAAATCGAGATCAATAGTGGTTGATGTTCTTCTTTCTTTCTAATAATGTTGTCTGGATTCTTTTTCATTTTACAATAGCGCTCCAAATAGAAAGCACACTCTATCTCAAGGCCTTGCAGGGATTTGACTCTAGAGACCACTGTAAAGGTGAGGCCTTGTCTTTCAACTTTACCAATATCGATTATGGCCATATTTAGTGCTCATCCTTGTGATTTGTGTATAATAATAGCCCATACAATGGTTAGTGGTATTTTTGTAGGTTTTCCTCAGGTTATTGGCCGTGTAGGGATAGTTTTTGAATTTCAGACATACTAAGGTGGACATTTCTAGTTATCAAATTTGACTATAACATAAGCTAGCAACTCTAGGGGCTTAGAGCCATAGGGATATGCAATATCTTTGACCTCTTCAAGAGATCCTAGCTTCTATCCATAGGTTATTGTAAGCATGATACAATTACACCCACAAAAAAGACTTCTTGGGAAAGTTAGTCATCATTATTAGCTTCAGCAGATTTACATTGTGTATTAAGCACAACACAAAGTCCAATAGGTACATTTAGCTATTTTAGCATTTTTTATTATGAAATTCTACAAGTTCATTTGAAGAAAATAAATGTATTGCTTGGTTGTGTAGACCTTATGGAAAGACATGTCATCAATTAGTGCCAAAACACTTAGTCATTCTTATGGTTATAGTGTTGACCGAGCCAAGCAGTTACAGTGTTGACTGAGCCAAGCAGTTGCAGTGTTGACCAAGAAGTTAGTTCCAAACAGTATCACCCAAGTCACCAGTGTTACCCAAGTTGCATACCATCTCTGAGTGATACATGAGGCCTGAGCACCTAGCGTCAACCGAGTGCCAGAGTTGCCAGTTCACTGTGTTTCTCGAGTGTCAGTATATCACCCGAGTGGATTACTTGACCCACATATCAGCATTGGGTCGACTTAGTACATATTGTTTCATATTATTTGATATGATAGTCACTGACTTATGAAGGTATTTGATTTGGATAGATATATATGTAAGACACTTTTGTTTTATAAAATATACAAGATACAACAACATTGAATATATGTATGGATGCGAATATGAAGAGGAAAATTGATTAGAATGCTACAACAATATAAAGGAATAGTAGAGACTCATCTATCACATTCAGGTGATCAATATTACTGTAAAGGATCTTATTCAGAAAATCAGAGTTGCATAGCAGATGATTCACTAGTTCATCTTAACAGGTGTATCAATCAAAATCCTCTAACCAGGTGGACTTAACAGTCCTTCTCGAATATCCTAACAGAGTGCATACTTAACTGTATTGTATAAATCCTTTCAAAAGGTGGACCTAATAGTCCTTATTTCTCCTAATAGGGTAGACAATCAGAAGTGGTCAATTGTAAGCCTTTACAGGCCAACTTTATTACTATAGTTCTAAATCTTGTGGGTACCATCCCCATCCCAGTTTTACTTTCTATTTGGAAGGTTTCTGGGTAACCAAATATTGTGTCAAGTGTTATGAATGTTTACTCCTTTTTTTTCCATGCATGAAATTAGATTAGTCAATCTAATTAAGGGTGAAAGTGAATAAGTTTTATTGGTTCCTGATTCACCCCCCTCCTAGTCTCCTAGCCTATAATATATTTCCAACAATTGGTATCAGAGAAAAGGTTCTCTTGTCAGAAGTTTCACAACGTGAGCAAAGATAAGAGGCAATGGAAATATACGAACTGGAGAAAGCCATTGAAAATGAAAAGATAGATCTACAAGTGGCCATGGATCAAATCAGAAAACTCAAGGAGTAGCTCTCTCATTCCCTGAAAAGAAGAAAAGATTGAGCAGTGAAAATGAATGACAGGTTACATAGAAGAAAGAATTGAAGATTTATGCAAAGAAAGAAATTATGAAGAAGCATATGTAGCCATTTAAGACCTTCTTGCAAAGAATCTCAATTTACATGAAGAAGTCAGAAAGTTGAAGAGAGAACAAGAAATACATTCAGTCAAAATATGTGAAGTGATGGAACAAAAGAACCAAGAAGAAAATGATAGAGATATGGCACTAGAAGACAAAAGATTTCTAAGTACAAGATTAGAGGAAAAATAAAATGAAATCCATCATTTTTCACTTCAAAAGGAAGATATGATAAATCAACTCAATAGTGCAAATCAAGAAGTTATCAATCTGAGGACTAAAAATGAAAGACTGCAAAATGATCTCAATACTAAAAAGAAAACCAAGGAGAGCATGATGAATTCACAAGAAATCATGGATTAGTTGATAGAACAAACTCAATTCAGACATCATGGATAGATTTGATTAGGTTAAACTGAACAAGGTGAATCCTCACAAAAAGGAGCTTAGAAGAACAAGAAACCTACATGTAATCACTGTGGTAAGTTAGGGCATACATCAAATAAGTGTTAGAGAAATGGAAAGTCAAAGTCTAATGCTAAGTGCTATAGATGCAACAAACATGGACATACCTGGCAAGTGAATGCACTAAGAAACCTAAGTTTGAAGGAAAATGTTTCAATTGTAACAAACAAGGTCATAAATCCACAGAGTGCAGAACTAAGAAGTGGAACCCTATTGAATAATTAGCTAAAGAAATTTTTGGTTGGGATTATAGCATGTGGAGTAGATGTTGTCATTGTGGTGAGTATGGGCACATTGGTGAAAATTGTGCTAAGACTCACTTTAGAAAAAGGAATCCTACTAAGAGATGTTATGTGTGTAAACAACTTAGTCATCTAAGCAAGAATTGTATGAACAGAGAAAAAGCGGATACTACTTTTGTGAAAGGAAAAGAAAAAATTTCTAAAATCAGAACTCAGATGAGCCAGCAAAGGGTAAGGAAGTCATGTGATAATTTAGACCAAAATAATGAAGGAAAAAATGGCACCCAAAATGTTGAGTTGGGTGGATCCACAATCTCCGAATAAAGATACAAGAAGATAACTGGAACTATACATACAAGCCATCATACATTAGTTTGATATATGCTAGCAAGTCCAAATTTGCGTATTGATGCACTAGGACACATTATGGTTCTAACCTAGCTACTTAGGATTAACTGAGTTAAGTTGGGTTATATGGTTTCAAAGATGGGAAGTTAGTTTTTGTCAAGCTTCCGAGTAAGCCTGGGAGAACTACCCGAGCTACGATAGCTACTAAGTATGGAGCATTTAATGAAATCTTTATGGTGAAATTTCTCATAAATGGTGAAAATGAAGGGTTATTGTTTACCAAGGTTTATAGTTTTTAGAGTGATTAAGAGCTTTTAGCAGCGAATTTGTATTTGGAAGCTTTTGTTGCAGCAAAGTTTCATCAATCCTCTGAGCATTATGGCATCTTCATCCAATATTAAGATCAAGAAGCGATTTTAGATGTTAGTAAGAAATGTCATCTGTGAACTGCCAAAGTTCAAACTTCATCCAATAATTGCAGAGGAGATAGATCCAATGGAAGCCCATTCCCAAATTCATCCTAAGGTATTGTTGATTCACGAAATTCAAAGTTCCTCTCATTACACCATTCAATAGCTAGGCACATTAGAGATGAATCATGCATATGAGGCACTTTGTGTGGATGGAAATCTAAAGCCAGAACACAAGTACCTTGAAGTCAAGGGTTTAACATATTACCTGAATATGCCAAATAACTTTATGATAAAATAAATTAGGTTTATTCTAAGCCGCATTCATGACATACATTTTTGGTTGGAGCAACCTGTGAAGATTACTAAGATGATGGTACACCGAGTGATAGGGTACCCAATGCTTGACAAACCTAAGTTGACCAAAACCCCACCTCGAGTTGATCTAGCTAAGAAGACTCTTGCTGAGTAGGATCAAAGAGACATGAAGTTGAATGGAGTCACTGACATGGAGCTAAAGTTTGGACTTCATGTTATTGCACACAAGATATACAGTTCAAGCCAACCAAATAGTGTTCCATGTGAGACTATAGACTTGGCATACAAAGTGGTGAAAAAAAATCTATCATTTGACCTTGCCGAGTTGCATCTCATACAAATAAGCAAAAAAATGGAGAGCATTTGGGAATCCAAGGCCAATCCATGTAAGTTTGGTTCACTCTTGATCTGTTTATTCTTTTATGTTCAAAATTTTTTTCCTTCAAAAGGAATAGTTGTATGGAAGAATGGCAGACCTATAGTTTATCAGATAAATGAGTTCATAGCAGAATTGGGAGACAATTTTGAAAGCATCATGGATGCTTACTTTGAGAGTTTCAAGGAGAAAATGAAGAATAGATTCAGGATTTCAAAACAATTGGTAGAAGACTATAAGAATGATATATGTTTCCTGGTTGATTGTGACAAAGTATACATTCAAGAAGTCAAGCCTAGGGTTGCATGGGTGAAACCTCTTGCATATGAGGTTAACATAGATGAGACCAGAGATATTATTGAAGATCTTGTTAATGAGCATGTTGATCCTAAAGCACCATATTTTGGTACTTATGAAGAAGCTAAGGGCAGAATATCAATGGAAATTGAGATTCCTAAAATCTTGAAGAGAGAAAGGAAAAGAATTGAGAAGTTTGAAAAGAAAAAAGGTAAGCCATCAAACTCTCCTCTTTCCATCAGTGAAAGAAAAGAGGATGAAATCAAGGTAGAAGAAGAAGAACCTAAGAAAGAAGAGGAAGAGGTAGAAGTAGAGCCTCCTAAGAAGAAGAGGCCATCCCCCAAGAAAACACCAAAGGCCTCTACCCCTGTCTTCACTACAAGAAAACCCAGGAGATCTAGAAGAAAATTGATATTGCCCAAAGAAGATGATGAAGAAGATACATTTACTTTAAGGAAGCCACCACCTACCTGAGTAGAAGGTTAAAGAATTGAAAGAAGGAAGTGGTATGTCAAATCTCAAATCACTTAAATATGCTTCAAGAACCAAAGATGAAAAAAAGATGATTGAGGATGCATTATTAGAGAAGATGGCAAGATGGAATTATGATCCATCTGAATTGAAAAGCCATATGACTGAAGACCTTCTCAAGGGAATCACCATTTAGTGGATCAATGCAGTTCAGATTAAAAAGGACATAAAAAAATAAACCTTGAAGCAAGTCATACCTACTATGACTGATAAGCAAGTAAAATATGCTATGTCTAAGTATGAGAGTAATCACACTTCAAGGTTTAGGACCTTTCAAATTTTGAGCAAGAAAATAGAGGATGTTGTGCAGACCGCAACTAAGTTATGGAAGTCCATTTTTGAAAATAGGGAAGAAGATAAGATAGAGTAAAAAAGTAAAGATCCTTATGTACATGTTACAGATGAAGAATTACCTGAGGTACAGACCACTGAAGAATCTAATGCCGAATAGATAGAAGTAGAATTGATGGGATCCCTATTTGAATCACCTATTTAGAGTATCTTATCTTCAAGCAAGGAAAAGGTCATAGAGTTGATGAAGGGTGCTCCCCTTAATACCACAAACACATAAAAGAACAGAGAAACAACAACAATTTGCAAGAACAGAAAATGGGCTTCTTATTATCTCCACAAATGTGGAATTACAAACTTTCAGAATTACAATATGAAAAGCCACATGGGCATTTTACTTACAATATTCTATAGGACAAAGCCTCGAATTATTACTCCGATCCACCCAGAACTGCCCTAGACAACACTACGGGCCTTCTTTATATAGGCAATTTCCACCGCCCGAGAAGGTTCCAGAAATCTAGCCATTAAGGCCGACTACCCTTAACATTTAATTATTTTTCACTTTTATTACAAAAAGGGTCGGCTTTGAATATTTACAAAATATGAGATTAGGTAGCCCAACTTTCAGAAGCCATAACTTTTGAACCGTAGCTCTGTTTGGCTATTATGACCAGTTTTCAGAAATGGGAGATCGCAATCTACAGTGCTTGACTCGCGAAGCACCAGTCAGCCGGGGGTTCGACCTCGATCTGGAGCCTCTAAGGTCCTGAAAATTGAGCTCAAAGATTTTTGCACCCTAAAATCTCAACAGTAATTCCTTAATAACTTCGCCAATACAGATGATCTGGCAATGAAATTTAACTGGCATTCTTATATGACTAAGACGAACCTTCACCTAAAAAATTAGAACATTCTGAGTTCAAATGACCAACTTACTAAAAATAGTAAGTCTCCAAATATAGCAACTTTGTACAAAATAGCCCTTATTGAATAGAAAAACACATATTTTTGGGTGATGCAAGATTGCTCTTACACCCAAGATGCTCCTGCATCAAGAGTCTACTTCAAGTCTAGTAGGAACCAAGCATCAGGCTCTACCTACTACTGGACCAAGCCAAACCGTGTCACAGAAGGACATTGTGAATGTTTCAATAGTTGGTACAGATTCTATAGTTGGTGCAAAGACAATTAATGACCTATTTCAACTAAATACTAAGGTCAAGGATGATGATGGAAAAGGTAAGGAAATCATTCCATCATCTAATCCCAAGGCCAAGGGTAAAGAAAAGGAAACAATTACTAATGAGGTTGACCTTGAGGAAGACATTTTGATTCCTAATTGGGATCTTTTTAGCATGATAGAAGAGCATATGGATATCCTTTGGGAGTTATGGAAGAAAAGAGGAAAATAGCAGAAGCTCCGAGCTGAGAAGAAAAGGAACAGAGTGCTAGAGGACATAAAAGGTATATTCATTGATTCACTAGAGATTGAATTCAATGAGAAAAACTCTATAATGGACCAAATTGTTGATATAGTTCACAATTTTAACATAGATCTTAGTGGTCAGGAGAAATTACAGCAGAAGGCAGATAAATTTTTTGAGAATAAGGTTCTAGAGAATGTTGCAGGTAAGATTCCAATAGATCAAGTGAAGCTAACCACTATCATTATCTCTCTAGAAACCACTATGAATAATGTTGTGGCATTATTTGTAAAGTTAAGTGACACATATAACTTTACCATGGAAATAAAGAACAAGATGACAAAGATTGACAATGATTTGAAGGTAAGTGCAAACCAGTTGGCACTTGATCCAAGTTCAAGTTCAACACATTTTGTTAAGATCAAGTATCTGACTGATCTGTAGGCAAAGATACTTAGGTAAAAAGGAAGAACAAGGGAAACCCTATCAGTTATATAGATCCAACTCCTTTCGCATATGGATGTCATGCAAAAACATATTTCTCATGCAAAGACACTCATCCATGATAATAAATTTTTAGTTGTAGAGCTTATGATGGAGTTGTCTATAGAAATTTAGATTGAGTTGCACATCCTAAAGGTATTGTAAGACAATTGGGACAAGACTTTGTCTTAAATTTTGAAGGTACATTGTGATTTCCTTTTATATTTTGGTATTACCTTGTAGATATATATTTTGCATTTGTGTCAAAAATAAGGGGGAAAGATAGGATATATATGAGGAAATACATGTATAGAGAAAAGTATATATCTATATATAGCAGAGTTACAAAAATAGTTTTGGAAAATAAAAAATAGAGTCAGTTGTAAGTGAGTTACAGAGAAGTAGTCAAAACCGAGAAATTACCCAAGCACATGGTAAGGGGGAGTTTTGATTTAGCAGTTTGATCAGAGTTTTTTTTTTGTATGATAAGTTTTTTTGTCACTAATGTCAAAGGGGGAGATTGTAGACCTTATGGAAAGACATGTTGTCAATTAGTGCCAAAACACTTAGTCATTCTTATGCTTAAAGTGTTGACCGAGCCAAACAGTTGCAGTGTCGATCGAGCAGTTAGTTCCAAATAGTACTACCTGAGTCACCAGTGTTACTCGAGTTGCATACTATCTCCAAGTGATCAATGAGTTCTGAGAACCTAGTGTCAACTGAGTGCCAGAGTTTCCAGTTCACTGTGTCGCCCGAGTGTCAGTATATCACCCAAGTGGATTACTGGACCCGAGTATTAGCATTGGGCTGAGTTAGTACATATTTTTTGATATTATTTGATATGATAGTAGCTGACTTATGAAGGTGTTTGATTTGGATAGATATATATGTAAGACACTTTTGTTTTGTAAAATATATAAGATACAACAAGATTGAATATATGTATGGATGTGAATATGAAGAGGCAGATTGATTAGAAGGCTACAATAGTATATAGGAACAATAAAGACTCATCTATCACATTGAGGTGATCAATATTTTCAAAGGATCTTATTTGGAAAATTAGAGTTTCATAGAAGATCATTCACTAGTTCATCCTAACAGGTGTATCAGTCAAAATCCTCTAACTGGGTGGACTTAACATTCCTTCTCAAATCTCCTAACAGAGTGCATACTTAAGTGTATTATCTAAATCCTTTCGTAAGGTGGACCTAACAATCCTTATTGCTCCTAAGAGGGCAGACCATCAAAAGTGGTCAATTTTAAGCCTTAACCGACAAACTTTATTACTGCAGTTCTAAATCTTGTGGGTACCATCCCCACCCCAGTTTTACTTTCTATTTGGAAGGTTTTTGGGTAACCAAATATTGTGTCAAGTGTTATAAATATTTTTTTCTTTTCTGCTCCATGCATGCAATTATATTATTCAATCTAATTAAGGATAAAAGTGAATGATATTTATTGATTCCTAACTCACCCCCCCCTCTTAGTCACCTAGCTTACAATATATGTCCAATAGGTTGAACTCTACCTGTTCAATTGGCTTTAGGTTCTTATTTGTGAGAGTCAGTAGCAATTCCAATCATGCTTTGTTGGGTCTATGTTGTAAATGTTTTGTAATACCTGAAAGAATTTTATTAAAATTGGATCATCACCATCCTGTCTAAATGTTGTATGCAATGTTACAACTGTATTATATTTGTGTCAAAGAATTATTACAACTGTGTGTGATACATAGATAGGTTTGTCCATTACATGTGGAAGTTGGGTGAGTTCTGAAATTAGAATTATAGACACACCACCAAAGGAAATGTATTTTTGGTGGGGTATTTATTCATGTAACCTACTATCAATTTTCAATAGTAGTTTTGAGCTTTTGAAACTTATCTCACTGATGAGGATGAATTGTATATTTTTTTGTCTTCTTAGAATGTTGTCAATGTTAGGCCTTGTAGAGGTTTCATTTCTCTAATTGCAATGTTGATGTGTTAGGATAATTCATTTTCCATTTGTCATTGATGAAATCATTTTGGATATGTTAGTACAACTTGTTACTGTTATGCCTTTATGATCTGGTCCCATGTATCATCGATAGAAACAATAGTGACATTTGAGTTTTTTTGTCCAGACCCATAATGCAAGCACAAAAGAAATAATTTTAGTATGACCAAATAGCGTTACATGTTTCAGTCTGGTTATATAGTGTTAGATTTTGGGTCTCAGCCGACATAGACAATTTTAGATGACATTGAAAGGATGCATACCGATGGCGGTATATAATCAAGGTGACCTCAATAGTTTTAGTTGTAATGAAATGTGATGTGATTAGTTTTGTTTATGTATGTTGTGACCTATATATATATATGAATGATTGATGTATTTAGAAATCTATTGTATATATCTTGTATTGGTAAAGTAGAAGATTGGTAATTTAGCAAGGACTATACTGTGTGGATTTGTAGATGCATACTTAATAGTTCAAACTTTGTTCTATCAATCACTACTGCTACTTGATAGAAACACTCAAGGTGTTCTTGCATAAGCCTATCTAGAACAATTCTTTTTCCTGTCCTTCTCAAGATCCTACCCTCTCCTCTAGGACCTTTCAAGCCCTTTCTTAGCTAGCCTAGGACTTCTCCAACAACACTCTATGAGTTGGTAACCTTTGTGATTCACCTTGGGGTAACTATCAACAAATTTCTCTTCAATCCCTTACTCCTTCTTGGAAGACTCCAATTGCATTTTCATCTCCTTTTCAATCACAAGTGTTTCAGGGGGTGTATTCCATGATAAGTCAACTTCTTTCACTTCATATGATTCGATTTGAATAGGGAATCAAGGTTTTTCCAAATTATCTTAAGACAATCAATGGATTTAGTCTTTTAGGCCTAATAGGTCAATTAGCCCTAATCAGTGAGTTTTTCCCACTTCTTTCACAATTCTCACAAATAACCCCCCCAAAAAATGGGATATTTTGACACCCTTTTCCAATACATTAAGGATTTTATAGGTCTTAGGGTTCTAGGGCCTTCGTATAGTAGGCTCCTAGAATTCAGGCCTAATAGGGCTAATAGGACTATTTTTATGGAGTCTGATGATTTCTACTTAGAAATCTATCTTAATGGATTGGAAAATGCCTAATCTCGCTAGGAGGTATCTGTAAGACCTCTATTCTTGTGAAACTATGCTTGGTCCTATTCTCCCAATCTTTCCCCTGCAATTAAACATAATTAGATCACTGTCATGTACCTAACTGGGCACACTAGACTCGCCTAGGGCATGACACCAAATTAGCTAAATTTATTTTCTGAGCTCCTCCTTCCATATGTACAATGTACAATGGTTTCCCTTCCATATCCCTATGGGTTGTGATGATTTTCATGGTGGAGATCTATGGGGGAGCCATTTTTCTCAAATCCACTGTGTCAGCACCAACAACCACAAAACTTACAAACCAATTTAAAAGATTAATCTAATGAACTCAAAGAAAATTAAAAGCTAAACAAAAGATGCTAAAAAATATCTCTAATATATGAATACAACATAGGATCTCACTATTCAAACCATCTAAAAACACTCATACACACAAGTAGTCAACTGTGAGCAAAAATAGAAAAATAGAGATTCTTCTTGCAAATTCAAATCTTACAGCACATCCACTTGCCTAAGGAAATGGGATCATTTATGTCTAAATATGATTTTCCCATGATTATATCTAGTTATAACAACAACCCATCGTCATACTTTGAAAGGAATCCAATACTACCAAATGTTATCATGCAACTTTTAAAAGTTGTAAATATTGTCATGCAATATTTTGATAACTTTAACATCTCTGCATAAAAAAAATCCTAATGACCTGAAATAAACATGAATGGATGTAAAAAAATCCTAGAGGCCTTATTAGGCACATTTCTAACCTTTCTTATTCTTTGAAGGCTGTTGGACCCATTTTCCCACTTTTAGGCTAAACTAGCACTAAACATTAACAAAGCATAAAACCACTAGGTTGGATTGATCCTAGTCTAATACACATAGGGACAAACTTGAAAGACCTTCTAAGGTCAAAAATAAATACTATTGACTTGGCTAAGGTCAGTACAAGCCACATCAAAATTTGACATTAGGGAATAGCCTAGGTGCTCCTGCACCATTCTCCCTAAATAAAAGACTTCAATCCATCGTTGGATTGAGAAAGTTGGAATCAATTCCCAACTTCTTAAACTATGTTTCCTTGATCCAAATGGCCTCTGCATCTCCTTGGCCATGCTGATTAGATGTTCGTAGTATGTCTTTTGTCTGGTTTTCTTGTAGGCCCTTGAATCAAGTATCTTCTCTTCCTTCTTAGGTGGTGTAGGGTTCAAGTTCAGGTTTTTCACTTCTTGTATAACCTTAGTAAGGCTTTGGTCTGGATCTGGAGTAGGCCCCTTATAGAGGACCAGATCTATAACATTGAAGACCAGAGACAAACCAATATCCTCAAGGAGCTCAAACTTTTATGCATTGTTTCCATATTTGGCCATAATAGTACATGGGCCCAATCTTATCATCTGCAACTTATGTGGTACTCCCTTATGTAGTATTTCCTTTCTTAAATGGACCATAAAAAGATCCCCTACCTGGAATTGGACTTCCTTCTTCCTTTCATCCTCCTTTTTCTTTATTTTTGCAGTGTTCTCTCTTAGAGTTTTCCTCACTATTTCATGCACCTCTTTCATGGAGTGTGGAAAGTCTTCTGCATAAAAACTACCCTTGGCTCCATCTTTTATTTCTTTAAGCTCAAATATCCCTCTAGAGTGCATTCCATAAACAATTTCAAAGGGACACTTTCCATTGGTTCTGTTTACAGTATCATTATATGTATACTCCGCATGTCCTAAGAGTTGGTCCCAAGTTTGACCATACTCCTTAGTGAGACGCCTCAATAGGTTCCCTAGGATTTTATTAACCACCTCATTTTGACCATCTGTTTTAGGGTGATATGCAGACCCAAAGGACAAATCGATTCCCAATTTGTGCCACAATGTCTTCCAAAAGTGAATCATGAATTTTGTGTCTCTATCTGATACTATGCTCAAGGGTAACCCATGGATTCTGACCACTTCTTGGAAGAGTAAGTGTGTAATGTGACAAGCATCATGCACTATCTTGAATGGGACATGTTGGTTGTATTCCTGGTCTTGTTGGTTTTCCCTAAATTTTGTTGCCTTCATGCCAATTTCTATAGAAAATCAGAAGGTTTGTCTCATTTTTTGAGTTACCCCTATGAAAGTTCTATGTTGTTAGGTCAAAATCCATTTGAATAGTGCAAAAACCCAAAAACCTAAGCCATCTTCTAAGTCAAAATGCAAAAAGGCCCTAAAATGTCAATCGAGTTTCTAATTTCGCATTACCTTTTTCAGAAACTTAAGTCATGTGCCTTTTTCAATGGGTGCCTAGTCGCTTGATCGTAGAAGCATATTCTATTTTGTTACAAGACTTGGTGATTAACTATTGTCGTGATGTCTCAGAAAGAAATAGAATATTCCTTATTTGTTATGAGACTTAGAAAAACCCTTCAGTCACGATGCCTCCCAATTCATAAACATGTCATCAAGTAATATCCAAGCAAGCTGTTAAGTCACGGTGTCGCGCAAGGTATCATGTAGTTAGTGAATTTTTATGAGACTTCGCGATTGTTTCAGTCGCGGGGTCTCCGAATCAGAGCATAGTTAAGTAACATGTTAAATGTTTGTGTCACGTAGTCTCCAAGTAAAATGATAGTTAAGTGAAAGATTATGAGACTTCATGACAAACCACAAGGTGTTTAGAATATATGGCGGTCAGGTAGTCACTGGTTTAAAATGCTAAGTCAAATTTTAATCAGTGATTGAATGACAAATAGTTAAAGGAGACACGTGTCCACAATGAGAAGAATAATGGCTAGTCATGTGGTCTCCCAAAAGGAAAAAGTCATTTGGCAATTAAGAGACTGAAAGGTATAAAGTGATATATTGTCGCGTAGTCTCCAAATTATTTAAGGCTTTTAAAATATATTCAGTGACTTAGTGGATCCGTTAGATGCAGAATGGAAAAGATCAACGATAGTCACTGAGTCTCCATAAATTTTGCATGAGTAAAAAGTGCTCACGATAATGAGATAAACTTTAGTCGCATAGTCTCTAAATTAAAATCAAAGGGTAAAGGTTAGTCATGAGGTCTCGTAATAGGAAATAAACACTCAGCGACTTAGCGATAACAGTTAAGAGTAAAGGTAACCTTTAAGTCATGAGGTCTCTGAATAAACTGTGGGTTAAGCATTTCATCTAGCGACTTTGATTCATTCAGTCACGTGATAGCTAGAAGTCAACCATGGTTACACCAAGTGAAGCAATTTGTAGAGTCGCTAGATCTCCAGAAAAGTTGAGGGTTAAGAAATGTGATCAGTGACAAGGAGACTCTGCGCAGTCGCATGGTCACTAAATATGAAAAATGATAAAAGGTGGCAGTTGCTAACATGAAAACATGGAGATTCAGTGTCCAATGAGAATCTAGACAATTAATTTCTGTATGAAAAGGGTAGCTGAGATGTCTATCGGGGAACCAATCATATGAAGACATGTCATCCTGTTCAAATTTTATAAGGGTTTTTCTAAAAATGCAGTCATATGAATTTGATTTCTTGTCACATTCATGAGCTACGGCTATGATTTCAGTTAAGTCCATAGCATGTTAACTTGAAAGAAAAATTGATTGTCTTTCTAATAATGAGCTATGTACTTGGAAAAGTTATCATAAAGAGTTGATCGCAGGTTCATTTTCACTTATCATACATCCAGAATGCATAGTAAAAAATTTCCAGGTCTTCTGTGTTCAGGAGGCAGAAATTGGTCATTTGCAGGATAATTCTTTGATTGTCAAGCTTTTTGAGTTACTAGCAGTGTGCACAGAGAAGAGTAGTGAGTTCTGAAAGGAGATTTGTTTCAATATCGGTAAAAGAGTAGGAGAAAACAGAGAAAGATGAGTAAAGCAGTCAGTGTGGCTTCTGCCAACAGGAAAAGTGATGAAGTAGATGATGATGCCAAGGGAGAAAGGAATTTCTTTGACCAATTCTTGAAGTTGTTTCTAGTGTCCACATAGAACAAGAGGGAAAATGCAAAATTGCTAGTAGATGACTACTATGAAATCAGAGATGCTCACACTCTGGGATCCACAAGTTTTTCTCTATACAATTATTTTTATAATAATTCTGATAAGGTCATCCTAGTATCAAACCCTTGGACTAGTGGTCTTGCTAGGTTAATTGTCCCTGATGTCTAAAAAGATGTAGACTTGTTTCTAGGTCTTTCCAGCCACTATGATGCTCTATCTAGGAAAATTAAGAAAAATGATGGTACTGCCCTATTGATGTTAAATAAGAATTCATTTATGCAAGCCTTTGGCCTATACAGTACCATGTCTACCCAGATAAATATTACTAAGCAAGAGGAAAGGTATTGGTTAAAACCAGGTGTTGCTAGGGGTCAATTATAGAAGCATATGCTTAAGGAGGTTAGGAACCATCTTACTCCTATACACGAGACTGCACCCTACTGGTTTAAAGACTTACATTTCTATATTAAGTATATTGCATATGCTTTATGTAGAGTGTAAGGTATAGATGGAGGAGAAGAGAAAATAAATGTTGGAATTTTGATGATGGTATTAGACTTGCAAGATGTGCATTCTAGCACCAGTTATGACTACATACAGTACATTATAGACAAAATGCATGAGGGATTTGTAGTTGTGCAGAAGAGGATGAAGGATCCCTAAGAGAAGGAACCTAGGTTCTTTCATTATTCAATCCTGATGCATTTGTTCTTGCATTTTAACTATGGGATCATGAATGTGAACAACTTGACTCCTCAAAGGATTTTCTAGGACTGACCTAATCCTATTTAGTTTTGGGTTAGGATATGGAATTATACATCCAAGGACTATGAATTTTGTGGATTTGATAAATTGATTGTATATCCATTAATGCAAAGCATGGGTATCAGCAAAACCAAACTCCCTGTAAAAGTGTTGCAGTTGTTGAGACCTTGTGAGTATGTAGACAAATAGGAGGGTGATCACAACTGGGGGGAATTATTTTTAGAAGAAAATTTTACCATTATTAGGGTATATGGATGCACACATCCACCTCATGTCCTACCCTATCATGTGCCATCCACAGTTGCTGCCATAGAGTTCATCTGGTAGCTATTGTTGACAGATAATGAACATTTTGCACCACATAGGAAGGGGACCTTAACCCCTAGACAATTTAAAATCTTTAACTTTACTATTGGTAAGGGTGCTATTGATTCGGTAAGTACATGGCTGGAAAGATGCAAGATGAGGGAAACATTATATAGGTACATTGACCTAGAAGGATTCATTGCAGGAGCTAGGAAACTCTTGACTCCTACCATCCCCAATATGAATGTTCATGGTTTTTGTGTGGATGAGGATGACACTAGAAATATCCTTGATGAAGATGAGATAAGGACAAGAAGAGAAAGAATTCAGGAATTACTGAATTTAGAGAACCAAATAAGGAGAAATGGATTTTCATTTGGAGGGTTTTACCCTAACTTATCTTATTTTGATAAGATCAAAGACATGCTTGATAATTTTTATGTACTATGTGAGTAGTTGGGTAATATTTTAGATACAAAGAAAGGAGGGAAAGAGCCAAAGTATTCAGAGTCTAAAAATGAGAGTGATAGTGATAGGGATTATGCCCGTCCACCTCAGTATGATCAACCTTAATAGAATGTTTTTTTGATGAATAGTTCCTTTCTATTAATAAATATAAAAGTTACATATTCACAAAAAAGGGGTCGGGGGATAAATAAATCACCCTGCAGAGTTCACACGGCTAAGCCGGAAACATATAACTATTCATAAAAAAAAAACCATAATGCCATTAGGCAACAAGAGCAGTAGCAACATAAGGTGGAGGATCTTTATCATCCGATCCCCACTTCTGAGTGGGATTGACAGGAGGGTCGGGAAGCGACCAACCATCATTATCATCTTCTTTTTCTTTTTCTTTGTCATCCGCCCTAGGTGGGGAAAT
>MU224555.1:198665-230025 GCA_018584345.1 Thuja plicata
AGCGAGAGCTCCAGTGGGAAGTGGCCGAATGAAGATGCCATCTCTGGTTAAGGGTATCCACCATTGGAAGATGCGGGGATAACCATCTATAACCAAGCCTTGGCTTGTAATTACTGAAAGGCATGGCTGGATACCATTTCCAATCCTTCCACCACGGCCTGGTATCCTGAATGCCAATCTTGTGAAGTAGATTGGGAGGAATAGTAGAAACCAAAAGATCAAAAGTCTGGCGATCAGAATGAGCCAGCCGAAATTGAACCCGCATATCCTCCCAAGGTCAAAGTCCCATAGAGACTCTAGAAAAAAGATCCTTGGGAGTCTGAATACCGTGTTTGAAAAAATGCAGAGCACAAGCCCCTTGATTTTTGGCCAAGGGTATGCCCTGAATGGAAAATAGAGGAGACCACCAAAGACTCTGTTGATTAAAAGAAAGCCCATTGCAAAAAGCATCCCCATCCTAGCGAAGCTAGGGATTAATCGCTTCCTAGGCTTTCCATATGCTCTTGATGATGAAGGTACCCTAAATTTGAACAGGTTCTCTCATAGTGAGAAAAGTTTGGAGGCCAAGGCCTTTCCAGGCAGGTCGATGAACCGGAAATCTGGCAGAAATGCAATGTCTGACTAGGATTTTCCATGCCTCATCGCTAGTGAGAGCTTGAATAATCCAATTTGCACAAAGAGCAAGCCCTTTCTTCTGGGTGGAAAGAAGGCCCAGACCTCCAGAATCACGGGGAAGGCAGCAGTACTCCCAAGAAACCCTATGAAACCCATGGCCATCAGCCCCAGAAGCCCAAAGAAAGTATCTGAGCAGACGCTCAAGCTTGAGATAAGAGGCCTTGGAGGGGGCCCAATAGGAGGAATAATAAACATGGGTGGCAGCCAACACTTTCGAACAAATCTGGAACTTCCCTGCAAGAGAGAGCGGCTTGCAAATCCAGTATTACAACTTTTTCTCAATTTTAGCAAGAACCACATTCCATAATTCAACAGAAGAGCCATGAAAGGAAAAAGGAATGCCCAGGAAGTGAAAAAATTCTCCATGTTGTACCCATTTCCAGCCGAAATTAGCAAGCCAAGGCGGGGCTGGAAGAAAAGACTGTCTGAAACAAAGATTTTTGCACCATTGAATGGCTGATCCAGAGGCTTTACAAAAGGTGTCCAAGCAATGCAAGGCATTGGACATGTTCTCCTCATCCTCAATAAGAGTGAGGAAGGATTCATTAGCAAAATGACCATTAACCAACTGGGAAGAAGATTCAGGGAGAGAAATACCCTGAACCAAACCAGTAGAAATAGAGTTGGCCAGCAGATACCCAAATCCTTCAGCAGCGAGCACATATAAGGTAGGAGCCAGAGGACAACCTTGCCGGATGGATCTAAAAAGCCCAAAAGTGTCAGATTGGGCCCCATTGATAGTAATGCAAGCAGAAGCATCTCCAAATAGCATTTCCACAGAGTGCGGGAAATGAGGCCCAAACCCCAGAGCTTGAAGCATAGCCAGAATGAAAGTCCACTCAATGTGGTCATATGCTTTAGCAAAGTCAATTTTGAGGAACACAGCAGCCTGCTTGGATTGGTGAGCCCATTCCATCCCTTCCCAAACTGCAATAATGTTGTCAAGAATAAACCTAGACTTGATAAAGCCAGTTTGTTCAGGACGAACAATGAGAGGAAGGAGATGTCTGATCTTGAGAGCTAAGGCTTTAGCAATGATCTTGTACGAGAATTCAACAGAGTGATGGGCCTCCAATTGCAGATATCCTCCAGATCACCAGATTTAGGTATGAATATAATATTCCCTTTTGTTAATTATGTTGCCTAAACTCTTGTTGTGAAAAGCTTCCAGGTAAACCTTGTGCAAATCAGAACCCACAACATCCCAAAGGTGCTTGTAGAATTCACATGGGAAGCCATCGCATCCTGGAGATTTATCATTGGCCATAGAGAAATCCGCCTCTTTGAGGTCTGATATGGTAAGCATTTGCTCACAGAAGGCGCGCTGCTCAACCGCAAGGCGGTTTGGAGTAACAGCAATACAAGCCTTCATAGCTTCATCCCGAGCAACTGAATTGCCCTGAGAAGCAAAGACTTGCTCATAGTGCTGTACAAAGGCCTGAAGAATAGCCGGTAACTCAATGAGGGTCTCAGATCCTTGTTTAATCTTTTGAATACTAGTATTGGTATGACGAGCTTTGAGAGCCTGAAAGAATTCCTTGGAAGCTTTGTCGCCCACTTCCAACCAATGGAGGCGGGCTTTGATTTGAGCACCACGAGAAGCATAGGCATCAGCAATTTTCTTCTCATGGCAAATCTGGGCCAGCTTAAGCTGGAGCTCTGTATCAAAAGGGTTCAATGTAAGCGCTTCAGCAGCATTACGTAGAGCCTTGGTATTAGCTTCATAGGAACGCTTTCTGAAGCAAGCTAACTGACGGCCATAAATGTGAAGAAATCTTGCAGTGCGGGAAATGGCGTCATTCCACCATTGAATCCAACCTGTATCACTATGGGGCCAAGGCTCAAGATTCTAAACTTGCAGAATGTGGGAAAGGGTGGACTTATGCGTTAGCACAGACGTGTTAAGAAAAATTTGCATCTAAGTAGCTCTCCTGGTGCAGGACTGCCAGGTAATGGTAAAGTAAATGGGGAAGTGATCTGATAAGGTAACATCTGTCAGAGGAATGACAGGTAGGCCTCTGTTTTCAGAAAAAGAGAAAAAAGATTGAGCCATTATCATATCACGATCCAGCCTCTTAAATATGCAGTCAGAACCCGCTCTGAAATTAGACCAAGTATGCCAGACCCCACCCTGTTGGCGGCGGTTAGCGTTGGGATCAAAAAGGCCTAATTTATTGTGCATGTGGTACCAGGCTTCTCTCTCCCCAGCTGTCCAGCGAAAAGGCAAAAGGCCCTCCTTGTCAGTGGCCAGCTCAACCATATTAAAATCCCCACACATAACCCAAGTAGCTGGAGGCAAGTTGTCTGCCAACCAGTACCATAGTTGAGATCTTTCAACATCATCATTGGGGGAATAAACATTAATAATACCAAAGGAATGATTATGCAGAGATAAAAAAATCTAGGTAACACGTTGCATTGGGTCAGAGGCATGCGCAATAACACAAGAATGAAGGTGAGGTGACAGAAAAGTAATGACTCCACCTCTACCAGCTTCATGCTGAGAAGAAAAGACAATGCCGTCCGGCCATATGACACGAGAGGTAGAGTGAAGCAAAAATCCTAAAATTTTAACTTCTTGCAAACACAACACGTCCAGATTCTAAAGTCTGCGATGGGTATCACGAACATAGTACTTTCTAGGGAGGTCAGTTAGACCTCTTACATTACAGGAAAGAAAATTTATAAAAACTCTTGCATGGCTTCCTTGTCCTCAAGAGAGGAGAAGCTATTCTGCAAGTAGGCTGAGGCTGGAATAGAACCAAAGCTAGGGATGTAGTCTCCAGAGGTGAACCACCTTTTATTCGGGTCTATCGTGTGTCCATCTGGACTGCGAGACCGACGCATAGCCCGAGAGGCAGGCAAGGAAGCCGCTGGCGGCGCAGGCACCACTTCTGGAGTGGGAGGTGTTGCAGCAGAGCTCTTCCCCTATGAAGCAGGGTTTGAAACAATGGGCGCCACGGGTGGCACATCAACAGGCGGAGAATGCCCAACGGGCGCATCCAAAGATGGCACAACAGCACCAGAGGCTGGTGGCATCTTAAGGCCTGAAGCATTCTGGCCTTTACGCGTAACGGTGGTCAATTCTTCTTTTTTTCCAGCCTCGATGGTTTTAACTGGTGCATCTTTAGGTGTGGGTTTCACCCGAGGGGTAACCAGAGGGCAGTCTTTTATCTTATGATCTGCCGATTGACACTGATAGCAGGTGTTGGGCAGATTCAAATAGAGCACCTTCTGCGAGATGGTGAGAGCACCAATCTGAATTTCCATAGTATCTTTGAGGTCCCTAGAAAGGTCGACCTCAACACAGACCCGCTTCTGGGGATGGGCATTGAAAAACTTGTCATGTTCCATGACAATGACCTTGCCTAGGGTCTTAGCAATAGCCTCAATAAAAGGCCAGCATGGCAAAGGGAGGCCAGGGAACTCAACCCAAACAGGAACCCTAAGTTTTTTATCGTCGGAGATAGTAAAGTCTCGAGACCACCTCTGGAAGACTAAAAGGGAGGACCTAACAGTCCAGGGACCACGGTTAAAAACTGCGTCTGCCTGGGAAGGGTTAGCAAACCTGAAAAGGAAAAACCTTTGGTAAGGTTTTGCACTCCGTCAAGATGGACCCCATCAGGGGTCCAGCTCTTGTTGACCCAATCCTTGAGGATACTTTCAGGAGGATTACAACCCACAAAATATCCAATTAGCGTATGTTTCTCTAACCATTCACATGCAGTATCAAATTCCTGAGGATTAAGGATAATATCAGGGTTACCTCGTGAAAGACCTTCGGGATGAACTTGCAAGGACGTTTGTCTAGAGGAGGCGCCATGGCAGTTCAAAGCTTCAACTCGAGCACCAGCAATAACTGCTAGGCCAAAGTTGGCCGGAGCCATACTAAAGGCTAACCCTAATGAGATCCCGCAGTAAATGCGGTATGACAGATGGATGGCTCAGAGTGGAAACACAGACAGAATGTTGCAGAGGCAGCACAGGTATAGGAGGAACAAGGCCACATCATTGACCTAACTGAGGTTGTATGACCATAATCTGAGGAAAATAATCAGACATGGGAAGAAACAACAATAGGATGAGGAAGAAAACATTGAATTGCCTCTTAAGGCATGCATTGATGAAAGGTTACTACATCAGCAACAGTTTCTAGGTGATGACAAATTTGTCAAGATGGATGAGTTTAAAGAATTTTTGAGGTGGCATAAGAAAGAAGAAATTAGGGCACAATTGAAGTCAGATAGAGAGGAGACAATTACAAATGAGGCTTTGAGAGCTTTGCAAGCCTATGACCCTGATAGTGAGGATGTCTCTCTAGATGAGGCAAGGAAAATGGTTTTGAACAGTGGTATTTTTCTTGCTAAGGGCTGGGACTTAGCCTCAATATTCATTATTGATAAAATTAGGAAGCAACCAGACCTCAAATTGGCCAGTGAGATTTAGATGGGTGACATGATCAAGTGATTTGGATATAGTCCAAAGTCACAAGCCTTTACCATGTGGAGCTTATGTCCCAAGGACTAGAAACCTCAACTAGTAAATATTCAAGAGAGCATGGTGGGGAACCAAATGGTCTGGACTGTATAGAACACTGGAGATCTTGAAATTTCTCAGATCATGACTCATTGGGCACACTTGAATAAAGACAAGACAAAACAATTGACTGAGAAGTGTAGCATTTTGATTGAGGAAACCAATGCCCTAGAAAAGGATAGGGAGTTATGCCACATAAAGATACATCAGCAAGATAAGGTAATTGTTGAGTTTTTGAAGCAACTAGAAGAGAAACCTGAAGTGGTTTATGTGCCTTCAGAACAACCTTTATAGATAGAAGAGAAAGAAAAATCAGAGGAAGTGGTTGAGATAGAAGATATGAGAAAAAAGAAAAATGAGGTAGCCCTAAATGCATTAAGATGCATTCTATAGCATAGGGTTGATATACTTAAGGATAAAACAGATGTCATCCTAAATGCTTACAATAAATTTCCCACCCTGCATAAAAAAATTGACAAGGTACATCTCCATTTTGGACCCTTATTTTGTTACTTGGTCTCCTAGCGTCCAAACATTTGAAAAAATTGCCTCTTTGCAGCCACATAGATCAGATTTACCTAAGATTGTAATAGAGGTGGAGGATGAGATCAAAAAGTTTAATATAGCCTTATCTTTTTTTAAAGGTAAGCTAAAACAGATTGAGGTTAAGTTAAGCCTATTTTCTTTGGAGTTTAATAGATTTGTTCCTCCATTGAAAGGAGAAGATGATCAAGTTAAAGCCTTGGAGGCTTGGAGGAATGAATTTGATAGCAGAATGCCAAGTAATGAGGAATTTATTTTAGGATCTGATTTAGATATGGAAGGTTTTAATAAGATTTTGGATGAAGCCTTCAAGGAAGAAACTGACATGAACAAGTTCTTAATGGATGTTAAAAGCATCACAAATGTCAAATGGGAAAGATAGATGGTACAACTACAGAGTACACAAAGTTTTAAATGGCCTACAAAATATGAAGTGATAGCTTGGGACCTGTTGACCAAGCAAAAGAAGAAGCCTGTGGTAACAGAGGAGGAAATCCTGGATGAAGAATAAAGGGGAACACTTGGCGCCTGATCATTGAGCACAGGGAGGTTAGTTATTACTGAAGATAAGTGTAAGTTAGCCTATAATGGCTATCACTTAGTCTCATAATGAATATGAGATGCTATTTGAATACTATCAGACAAAGGCACCAGATTCTAGAAGAAGACAAAGAATATCAGATTTCATTCCCTATTTTTGTCTCTCCACATTCTCATTCTTTGTCTTTTTTGTACTTTTAGGGTTAGGTTCCTTAAACCATCTGAAGCTTGTTGCATCCTAATATTAAGGATTCAAAGATGGTTAAGGATCTTTAAATAGATCAATTTTGGTAATTGTAAAAGAGATGAAAATATATTGAGAATGAGACTTTCTAGATTTGTGTCTGTGTCTTCAAGCTTTTTGAGCTTTTTATGTATTGAAGCAGAAACATTTGAATGAAATACAATGCAACTTTACTCTATCTTATTTTTGTCTCTTTACTTGATTGTGTATGCTCTTTTATGTTTAAATTTGTAAGGCATCTCTAAGCATATTGGTCACAAGGTAACTATCTAATTGCTTGCAAGTTTCTTTCAAGGAAAGAAATAAGTTTTGTGAGTAGTTTTAGGGAGCATAACAATATTTAAGGATTTGATACAATATTGTAGAGGTGACAGGATAGTTTGTAAGGCATTTTATCTGATTTGCATGTAGGTTGTAAGATACAATATTGTATAGGTGATAGGATAGTTTGGAAAGCATTTTATCTGAGTTGCATGTAGGTTGTAAGGTACCTTATAGTATTTTGTTTTGTTTTTCTGTGGATCTTCATTTATTGGTCCTATAAGCCCAAGGATAGGCACTGGTCTAGAAACTTGTTTGGTAATCTATCATCATCCAAATATTTAATATCATTTAAACCAATTAATTTTAGAATATTTGTGTAAAATCAATTGTACTCATATTAGATTATAGTTGAAGTTTGTTGATTTCTTAAAGAGTAAATCAAATAGGTTATTCCTCCTAGATTCACAAGAATTATAAAAGGAAAGAAAGATGAAATTACCTATTATGATGCTATCTGCTATCACTAAGATATTGATTTGGATTGTCAAGCTTTTTCTTAGAATAGTCATAGTTATCTGCATTGTTATATACATTTCCATATAAAAATAGAGCATTCATCACATAAGTAAAATCCAATCTAAAGATACTGTCAAGTCAATAATCAGTCATAGGTAAGACCTGCCTGAGTCAGTGGATCTCAAAAAGAAGGAGGTGATAATAGGTATCCCTAGTGTTATCAAAATACCTCATCAATAAGTGTTTTCTCTTGCTTAAGTCAGAGTATCAAAAGCATTGGGAGTAATAGAGTTGTTTAAGTATTCAAGTATCTTTAGAGGCCCTGCAAGAAAAAACCCTAACAAATTGGCAACTCTGTTGGGGAATTTAAGTGATTACAGATCATTCCAGTTGTAGTTGTCAAGATTGTTCTTTGATAAGTATTCATTCATCCCAAATCATTGGGTGGTGACTCTTAAAGAAAATCTCTGAGATTAGTGCAAAGTTGGTAAATATCTTTCAGAATGAATACTAGGTCAAGGATGAGAAGTGATCCTGAGAAAGTATTATATGGTGGAATTCCATCATCCTCAAGGATGGAAATGTCTTAAAGAAAAAAGAGTAACCAAGTTAGCATGGATGAAACCCCTCCAAGAGGTAAAGAGGGTACTCTTAGGAGAGACATGAATAGAAATCAACATTCTCATGATGGAAATACTTCAGAGTATGAAGAAGCTGCTAAAAGAGTATTAGAAACACCTACAATCACTTCTACTTCAAATGAGAGAGAAAAGACAAGTACATCTAGTTCAGATTCTGAAGATGCTCCCTCTGATGTGCTAGCAAATGAGGAAAAGTTCATCATGAAACAACTTGCCCTAGTTCAACAAATGAAAAGTGAGAGAGAAATGAGAAAGAAAAAACTTGAGCATAAGGATCTTGATAAGAGAAAAAGAAGATCTTCAAGACATCAAAGTATAAAAGATACAGAGAGGTCTCAAAAGGACCAAGAAATACTACTCACTCATAAGGCTTCTACTTCATAGAAGGACAAAGGTAAACAAAAAGATGAATGAATACAAAAATCAAGAGCCTAAGTTTCAGAAGCCTTTAACAGAGAAAATGTCCAAGTTGGATATTGACTTGGAAAAGTTGAGAATTGAAAAAGAAACCATGGAGAAAATGTTGGAAAAAGAACAAATGGAAGCTACAATAGTTGAAATGGAAAAAAAGATAGATTTTTTTGTAGTCTTCAAAGTATTCTCATGCTAGATCAGAGAATATTACTACTTCTAAAGAAAAAACCACTACTTTCAAAGAGAATGATAGTTTTCAAAGGAAGCCATTACATACTGAAAGGTATAAACAATTTAATTTTGTTGGTATCCATGGATATCCTAATGCTTTCCCTAAAGATGTGGGTGATATAGGAGAAAAGCTCCCAAAGTTTGCAGGTAATAATGTTATTTCCTGTGAAACACATTTAAGAAAGTTCATTGATTTTGTTGATGATTTAAATATCACCCATGAAGATGTGTTAACGAAATTATTCATTTAGTCTTTAGTAGAAGATGCAAGAGAATGGTTTAGGAGCCTGTCTAATGGATCTATTGTTTCTATGGATGAGTTGATTGAATTATTTAAGGATCAATATGGAGATAAAACAAATAAAGGATTTTTGTTGAATGAGTTCAATAATATCAAGAATAATTACAATGAAGAGGTTACTGAGTTTAATACAAGGTTTCAAAGAGATATGCACAAGCTATTTCAGAACATAAGGCTGGATGAAGAGGTATGTCTTGCAACTTATTGGAATGCCTTTGATTCTAAGATGGGATATACTCTTAGCGATAAAAATCCTAGAACTCTTACTGATGCTTATAAGATAGCAGTGAATATTGAAATGAACAGGAGAGTATCGGGTAAGTTAAATAGGAGGGATGACTCAAGGTTTAGTAGGAGCAATCTAAAAGAATCAGAGTATAAGGAATATAGGGCTCCTCAGAATAATAGGCCTTCTTATAATACTACATACAATCCTCAAAATAGAATGCATAACTATCCTTATGGAACTCAGTTCAAAGATGGGAAACCTGTTATTTTACCTAGAAAAGAAAAGATAGATAACATAACTCCAGACCCTCTACATAAAAAATGTTGTTCATTTTTGCAATGATGATCCTTGGTGTGAGGCTTGTGAAGCCCCTCATAACCTTGATTTTTGTATTATTTCCTTAGATTTGAAAGTGAAGAATAGGGAAATGATGAGGGTGAACAGTGTGATCATAGTATGACAAATACTTACTCATGCCATGATATAGATTCAGACAGTGAAAATGAAAATCATGACTCTTGTATTTCACAAAGAAGGGTGGAAAATCATTATCAATAGATTTTGTCTGATAGTGAAACTGAGGGAACTAATGATCATATAAGATGTTATGCTCAAGACAATAAGGATATCCCACTTATTAGAAAAGCTTCAGATGAAGAGAAAGCCAGGATAACTGCAAATTTAGTAAACAAGGCTAGAAGCAACTATCATTTGAGAAATAGGGTAGTAGGTGGTACCGACAGGCAACCATCAGGTGTCTTTATAAAAGAAAATAAGACAAACACTAAGTATGTGCAAAAAAGGGAAGGACCTGGTGAATATGTAAATAAACATAAGGTAAAAATTATTACAAAAGCCCTTGAACCAAATGTTGTACAAGAGGGAGAATTGAAAAAGCAAGAAACAAGTACTCCTATTCAAAAGATAGAAAATAAAAATTAAAAGAACAAGCTTTGAATGAACATACTGAGGAAAGTTATATCACTATTGATAAATCAAAGTCTTCAGATGTAAAATATACTCCAGTAGATATGGGTGAATGTTTGTCTCAAATGACAGTGAAAGTACCATTTCTAGAGATGATGAGAATTAAAGAACACAAGGAAAAGGTAATGTCATTGTTAAAGAGTGTGCCCATAGTAAAGGTCCAAACTCCAAAAAATGTTGGCAAGAAACCAATTACAAAGGGAAGGAAGTTGAGGTGTTAACATCTAAGATTCCTCAAGTTTTATTAAATGCAACTTCTTCCCCAAAGATTGTTGACCCATTTTTTCTCTCATTGATAATTAATGGAAATATGCTAAAAAATTGTATGATTGATTTAGGAGCATCTAATACTATTATTCCAGTGGAAATCATGAGGGAAAAGGGATTGCAGGTTGATACTCCTCATGGGAGATGTCAAGCCATGGACTCTAGAGAAGTCCCTGTGATTGGTATCATTGAGGCTATGCCTTACAAACTAGCATCCTACCCTGATCTAATAATGACTATGAATTTTCTTGTGGTTGACATACCACCACATTATGGCATGTTGCTGTCAAGAAAGTGGAGTGCTTCGATGGGAGGTAGTATACAAAGTGATTTATCATATCCTACTTTTAAATTTGCTAGAGAAAATGTTAGAGTTTTAAGAGAGAGTAGAAATCCTCACATGATAGAAAGATTTGAGGATACTGACATTAATTGTTGCATTGACATGGACATGGAGAATTTTAGAATACAAAAAAATGAACTTTCTTATCAGCATGAAGAGGTTGACCCTCTAAACATAGAGTTAATTATGCAAGGAGATGGTTTGTGGAAAATGTACTTTGATGGGGCTTTCTCAAAAGTGTTAGAGTATATAGTTATCTTCACTTATTAATTATATCATGTTGATATTAATTATTAAGTTAGTCATACTCTATTTTTCACTTAAGCTTTCTCTTAGGTTAGCTTTTTCCCTTTTTAGGGTTTCATTCACCTTTAAGGTTGAACGCTTGTAATTATTGTTTATTACTTTGGAAATACATTTTTCTCTCACTCCGCTGAGATTTTTGAAGGCTGTGCTTCTCTCTTTGTGGTTTCCATTAAGCATCAGGTTATTTTCATGCAGGTGTTCTTGGCATTCTATGAAGTTGGATTTCTCAACTTCTTGATGGTATTAGAGCCACCCTATCGCTGCCTGGTTTGAAGGTTTTTTGAAGCCATGATTCAAAGATGAAAGCCACTGCTTCTCTAGGGTTTTTTTGTCATTTTGAAGGAGGCACTATTTTTTGGATCCTTTTGAACCAAAATGGACTCCACCATCGCGCTCAGAAGGCCCGGGAGAGTCGAAATATGTATAAAGTTTGACATTTTTGGTCACAGTGACCTTTGGGAAATTTTTTGGCCTCCTAGGCTGTACGATGCACATTTCAAGGAAAAAAATATAAAAAATGCATTTTTTCTTCAATTTTTAGGGTAGCTAGAGTGTGCCACCACTGCGCCACCCCGATGCCACCCTAGTGCCACCGCAGCCCGACCCCTGTCAGCGTGCCACCTAGCGGCTTCTGCAGCCGCCCTCAGCGGTGCTGCGCCCAGGAGCCACTCGGCCACCACCAATGCCGGTGGCCCACCACCGGCCCGCCACCATAGCATGCGGGTGATGGTGGTGACATCACCCCCCCCGAAAATTTTTTTCTGGCCAAAATTCAAATTTTCTGGCGTGTTTTTAATTTTCTGGTGACTAGAAAATTTTTTCTAGCAACCCATCTGACAGCTGTCAAATTTTACCTTGGCAGCTGTGACGGTCATTTGGACGTCAAGTTTTTAATCATCTTTATGTTTTTCTAGAGAGTTGTTGTTCAGAGGGGCACTTGGTTTTTCGGCCATAACTTAAGCATATGGTGTCCATTTTTTTAAAAAAAAATATCACTGGAAAGGTGTTTTTGAGCCAGACGTGATGATGCTAGTCTTGATTGCTAGTTCAGCCATTTGAGCTCCTATTTTTGGAATTGAAGTAGAGTATTCAGTTTCCTCCATCTTTGCATATTGCATCTAGGTTTTCTTCTCATTTTTTGTGCTTTCAGTAATTATTTCTTTGTTATACGGGGGATAGAATCATACATTATGGGGGGGTGCTTTTTCTTTCTGTCATTTAATTTCAGAAAATGACCCTTCTACTTCCATATTTTTCTTCTCTCAATGTCGAACCCCTCTGTGGCCTGGCTGACACCGCATAATTACCATACCTAGAAAGTACACATGACAGGGCTACTTATGTCACGTGGCTTATGGTCATGGCTAGATGAAAACCAACCTGTCCTACAGTGTCCTTTTGAGGTTCTTTAGTACAGGAATAAAATGGATGAAGCCATGGGCTTGATTGCACTAAACATCTCTGATAGTCTCCTTTTTCACCTGGATGGTTTGACCACTCCTAGGGCCATTTGGGGAAAGTTTTCAAATTTATTTGGTACAGTGAATGATTTTTGGGCACTACAGCTTGATGTAGAGCTGACCACTTTGACTCCTACCATCTTTCCCACTATGGAGGACTTATTGATGAAGTTCTAATCTCTGCGCTCAGTTTTGTAGGGATGTGGGAGAAACAAGACAGATGATGAGTGTATCTTCTTGATACTCTCAAAGTTGAGAGGATAGTATCAGATCTTTTCTTATAATTTCTACTCCACCATGGATGCTTTGGGTACTAGACACACCACGCCTACATTCAAGACATTCTATGATCGGTTGACATGGGAACAAGCAAAGATCCAACAGATGGATGCTTCTAGCTCTTCTAGCCAAGCATTGGTTGCTCATTCTTCATAGGGGAAACCAAAATAGAAATCCAAACCAAAGAAAGATTCAGAAGACAATGAGTATTCCTCCAAACCTGCACAGAAAAACTATTCAAAACCTCTAGCTAACCCTTCCAGGGATAAATCTTCTTCAAAGTCTACTAAGTCTACCTCCAAGACTAAGAAGAAATCAGTTGAGACCTGTAGTTTTTGTGGAAAGGATGGACATCCTGTTTCTAGGTGCTGGAAACATTTGGAGGCTTTAGAGGAAGCCATGCAGGAGCATCACATTTCAGCTCCTCAGTCCACATCCTCCCCTACAAGGAAAGGTCATGCTCTTACTACATGAGCTATGAATTCTGGGCCCACCTAGATTCTTGATTCTGGTGCCTCTCACCACATGAATCACACTCAGCAATTAGTCACCTCACTTGCTCCTTGTGCTACTTCAAAGATTTCTATTGGGGACTCATCTCATCTTTATGTTTTGGGTTGTGGTTTTGTTGCATTAGCTGGGGGTTCTCTTCAGGATGTTCTTTTTGTCCCTGACATTTCGACTAACCTATTGTCTATCTATCAGATTTCCCACTCTGGCTCTAGTTAGACAGTTGAGTTCTCACCACATGATGTGGTTATTTAGGACTTACATGATTCTAATATGATTGTGGCTACTGGAAGTGTTGACACTGCATCCTGACTATACAGATTTGATGGATTTGAGTCTTCTACTAGCATAGGTTCCTATCTTATAGCACATGCAGATTTAGTGAGCAAACTTTGGCATGAGTGTTTGGGCCATGTCAATTACAGATATCTTTAGCATATGAGCACACATGCACTTGTTATTGGGCTTCCACAGATTACTTGCACTGATGGGGTTTGTCAGGGTTGTGTTCTTGGAAAACAAGATAGGGATCCTTTTCCTCACGGATGGGCTACTCGTGCTTTGGCACCATTGGAGTTGATTCATAGTGACCTCATGTCATTTCCCACTCCTTTTTCTGGTGCCATATATGTGCTTACTTTCATTGATGACTTCTCCAAGTGCACATGGGTGTAATTTTTAAAGTACAAGTCTGATGTCTTTGATTCATTTTGAGTCTTTAAGACATTTGTGGAGAAGCAATCTAGTCTTTCTATTCGCCAGATACACACAGATAATGGGGGGAGTATGTGAACCAAGCTTTCAGGGATTTTTTCTCTAAACATGGTCTTCAATATCAGTTTTCAGTGCCCTACACCCCTTAGTAGAATGCTGTGGCAGAGAGAAAGAATAGAACACTTCAAGAGATGGCTAGTTGTATGATACAATCTAGGTCCATGGATTCATCTTTTTGGGTAGAGGTAGTCAATTGTGCCAACTATATTTAGAATCAGATGCCTCATAAGGTAGTTTAACATATGACTCTTGAGAAGGCTTGGTCTCATGTCAAGCCTGATGTATCTTCATTCTGAGTTTTTGGTAGTGAAGCATGGGCATTTGTGTCTGACGCTTAGAGGAGAGCGATGGAGCGAAAGAGCTGACACCTCATTTTTGTTGGCTACTGTGAGGATGTTAAGGCATACAGGTTGTTTGATCCTGATTCTAGAGAGGTCTTATTTCAACGGGATGTCCAGTTTGATGAGCGCCTTCTTGCAGTAGACACCCCACTTCCAGAGTCTACTTCACTTACCACTACTCCCTCATCTCTTCTAGTTTTGTATCAGGATGATGAGGATGATGATCTTGGTGATCCCCATTTACCTCCACCACAGGATCCTCCACTAATGCCTAGATGGGCTCGTGTTATAGTTGATGCTGCAGGATTGATGCTGCAGGATCTCTAGCTGGTGACCCTTCCACTTCTCGTTGCACTTGGTCTCATATTGTGGGTTCCAGTCTTTTGATTCATGCTATTTGTGGTGATCCTCAGACATTTGCAGCAGGAACAGGACATACTAAGTGGGAAAGTGCTATGGAGGAGGAGTATTCTTCTTTGATGAAGAATCACACTTGGGATCTTTGTTCTCTTCCTAAGGGAAGAAAGTTAGTGTGATGCAAGTGGTTGCATCGTACTAAGTTTATTGCTGATGGTTCCATTGATAAGTACAAGGCACGTCTTGTTGTGAAGGGTTTTTCATAGGTTGAGGGTTTTATTACACTGAGACATTTTCCCCTATCACCAAGATGAACTCTATTCACCTTGTCTTATCCCTCACAACTTCTCAGGGATGGCCCATTTTTCAGATGGATGTGAAGAGTACATTCTTGCATGGTGATCTTACTAAGGAGATTTACATGGAGCAGCCTCAGGGATTTGTGCAAGATTCCTCCTTGGTTTGCAGACTTTGGTGTTCTTTGTATGGTCTCAAATGGGCCCCTCGGGCTTGGTATGAGAAGATGGATTCCTTTCTACTTTCTACAGGATTCACACACTGTTATTCCAATCATACATTCTACATTCAACATCTTGAGGATGAGGTTTTGATCCTTGTGCTATATGTCGATGATCTTCTCATCACAGGTAGCTCATCTTCTATGATTCAGGATGTTCAGTGTGCATTGATGGAGTAGTTTGAAATGATAGACCTTGGTCTATTACACTTCTTTTTGGGTCTGCAGATTGTTCAGTCGCTTGCTAGGATCCTTTTTTACTAGCAGATGTATGCTCTTGACATGCTTTGGTGCTTTGATATGGTTGATTGTAAGCCTGCTCCCACACCTTTTCAGTCGGGTGTTACTTTGTCTACCTCTTTCACTTCACCTTCAGCGGATTCTACATTATATTCATAGTTGGTTGGCAGTTTGTTATACCTGACACACACTCATCTTGATCTTTCCTTTGCAGTTGGTCTAGTCTCTTAGTTCTCACATGAGCCTCATGAGAGTCATTGGCAAGCTGCCAAGAATATTTTGAGATACATTCAGGGCACACTTATGTGTGGCATTCATTACACATCAGGGGCTCCTCACATTGTTGGCTACACTGACTCAGATTGGGCTGGTGATGTTGATGATCGAAAGTCTACTTTTGGCTTTTTTTTTTTGTCTTGGCTCTGGTCCTATCACATGGTCATGCAAGAAGCCAAATGCTCACACACTTTCATCTATAGAGGCTGAGTACAAAGAATTAGTACATGCTAGTCAGGAGATTCTCTAGCTTCGATAGTTGATGACTGAGTTTGGCTTTCCTCCTGATCATCCCACTATTCTGTGGTGCAATAATTAGAGTGCTATTCACATTTCCCGCAACCCAGTGGAGCATCAGTGCACTAAACACATTGAGCTTCATATGAATTTCATTCCTCAACAGATTTAGGATGGTGTTCTCACTTTGGAGTACATTCCCACTGACGCATAGGTTGCTGACATCTTCACAAAACCTTTTGCATCTCCGCGCTATCTTCAGTTGCGTTCTATGCTTGGGGTGACGGAAGTTGTCCTTGGGGGGTCTTGTTGAGGCCTTCCTTCCTTCATGTTTTTTTTCAACTTGTTTGTTTTATCTCTTTTTGGAGAGGGGTTTTTTCCACTGGGTTTTCTCCTTTATCTCTGATTCATAGAGATTTCCTTGTTTTGGGTACCTGATCAGACCTTGTTGCCGGGACCCATTTTCCTACTTTCATAGCTGTGCTAGGTTAGCTTACCTCCTGAGCTTCGCTTAAGGGGGGGTGTTAGAGCATATAGTTATCTTCACTTATTAATTATATCATGTTGATATTATTTATTAAGTTATTCGTACTCTATTTTTCACTTAAGCTTTCTCTTAGGTTAGCTTTTTCCCTTTTTAGGGTTTCATTCACCTTTAAGGTTGAACGCTTGTAAATATTGTTTATTACTTTGGAAATACATTTTTCTCTCACTTGGCTGAGATTTTCCAAGGCTGTGCTTTTGTCTCTGTGGTTTCCATTCAGCAGAGGTTATTTGCATGCAGGTGTTCTTGGCGTTCTATGAAGTTGGATTTCTCAACTTCTACAAAAAGAAGGATCAGGGGCAGGTGTATTGTTGATTTCTCCATCAGGTACAAATTTTAAGTATTCATTTCTATTAGCCTTCCAATGTACAAACATTACTATAGAATATGAGGCTTTGTTTTTAGGACTTGAAATGGCTATCAAGCATGGTATAAAGTGTTTAAAGGTTTATGGTGATTCTGAGTTGGTAGTAGCTCAAGTCAGATCCAAATATGCTGTAAAGAATGACAGATTGAAAATGTATAAGTATGCTATTTGGGATCAAATTGAAATGTTTGATGCCTTTGACATTATTTGGTTAGAAAGGTCAAAAACTATAATGGCTGATTTTTTAGCAAATGTTGCTTTAAAAAATGAAGATTTGACCTTACATGGGGTATCAATACTAGAAGTCAAAACAAGACCAGTTGTTTCGGACAACATATACAACTGGCAGGTTTTCCAAGATGATCAGGATATTCTAAGGTTTATGCAATGTCTAGACCATTATGAGAACCAGAGTATAGATTGTAGTACTTTACTAGAAAATAATGATGGAAAAGAATACATTTTGGGGAATGAGGTTGTCCAGTTAAGCTCTAATTAGATTCCTAGAGGTTTGCCTAAGCTTGAAGCATTTTTTAGTAGTCAATAGAATGATATATCAAAGTTAAGCAATGCAAAGGTTGAGAATTTAGAAGAAATAAATTTAGGATCTAAAAATAGTCCTCAAATAGTCTATATTGGAAAAGGTTTGGACTCTCATGTAAGAATAAATTTGATCAAGTTGTTGAGAAAATATAAACATGTCTTTGCTTGGTCCTATCAGGACTTGAAAGCATATAGAGAGGACCTTTTTCAACATGAAATCCCATTGAAATCAGATGTGAAACTATTTAGGCAAAAATAGAGGCCTATTAACCCCTTGTTGGCTTCAAAAATGAAACAAGAATTGATGAAACTAAAAGGTGCTGGGATAATCCGGCCAATCAGACATTCAACTTGGGTATCAAATTTAGTGTCATTCAGAAAGAAAAATGGTGATATCAGACTATGTGTGGATTTCAGAAATCTAAATATTGCTTCATTAAAAGATAACTATTCCTTACCTAATATGGAAGCAATGTTGTATAAGGTGGCTAGTTGTGAATTGCTGTATATGATGGATGGTTTCTCAGGTTACAACCAGGTCCTAGTTAAAGAAGAAGAGTAGTACAAAACTGCATTTAATACTCCATGGGGGACTTATGTGTATATCAGAATGCCATTTGGACTAATAAATGCAGGGGCAACTTTTCAAAGGGCCATGGATGTTTCTTTCAAAGAATTCATTGATTTATTCATAGTTATTTATCAAGATGATTTGACTACATATTCTAAAACAGCTGTGGATCACTGTGATCACTTGGGTAAGATTTTTAATAAGGCATTGGAATATGGTGTCTCACTAAATCCCTAGAAATGTCATTTTGTAGTAAAAGAGGGAAAGTTGCTCTGACATATAGTATGTAGGGAAGGGGTAAGAATAGACCCTGAGAGAGTGGAGGCAATTCAAAGGGTGACTGCTCCAAAGAACTTAAAAGGTGTACAATCTTTCTTAGGAAAGATTAACTTTGTCAGAAGGTTCATAGAAAATTTTTCAGAGATTGTTAAACCCATTGTAAAATTGCTAAAGAAAGATGCCAAATTTGTTTGGAATGAAGAAGCTCAACAAGCATTTGAAAAAATAAAAAAAGAAGTACAAGAGGCTCCAGTTTTGAAATCTCTAGATTATATGAAGCCTTTTTCTTTGTTTTCATTTGCATCATTTCATACAATTGCTGTTGTTTTGTTACAAAAAGATGAACAGGGATTTGAACATCCAATTGCTTTTTATAGTAAATCCTTGCAAGCTGCAGAGCTTAATAATGAAATAATGGAAAATCAGGCTTATGCCTTGGTAAAAGCTATGAAATCTTTCAGGCCATACTTGGTTTGTGCTAAGATACAGGCTTATGTTCCTCATTCAGCAGTAAAAGATATCCTTACACAGTTAGAGGTAACTGGTAAGAGGTGTAAATGGATCACTAGAATTCAAGAATTTAACCTTGAGATCCATATTACAAAATTGATAAGAGGACAAGGTCTGGAAAAGCTTATAACAAAAGAAAACTTGGATCTAGTATAGATAAATCAGACAAAATGATCAAACTATTACAAACATAGAAAGGCAACCATTCTATAATGATATTATATTCTTTCTCAAAAATGCTAAGTGTCCTGATTATTTGTTAGAAAATCAGAAAAGAAGTCTGAAATTGCAAACTCAAAGATACACTTTGATCCAAGGTGACTTGTTTTGGAAAGATAAGAATGGTGTACTATTGTTATGCCTTGACAAATACCAAGCTAAGAAATTTCTGAGTGAAATGCATGAAGGAGAATGTGGGGGTCATTTTTCTGCTAAGACTATTGCCCACAAGATTTTAAGGGCTGGGTATTATTGGCCTACTTTATTCAAAGATACTTATGAACATGTCAGGAAATGTGAGCCTTGTCAAAGGTTCTCCAATAAACTAAAATTTTTAGGTGCTTTGTTGCTAAATCCAGTAAGTACTGAAGCTCCTTTTACTATGTGGGGAATTGATTTTATTGGTGAATTTCAAGAGAAATATAGTGGAGGACACAACTGGATATTAGTTGCTACAGATTATTTTACTAAGTGGATTGAAGCCATCCCTACAAAGAAAGCAACAAGCAGGGTAGTTACTGAATTTCTCATGGAGAATATTATAACCAAATTTGGTATACCTACTAAGTTAGTAATGGACAATGCCATGAGTTTTAGATCAGAAGAAATGACAAGTTTCTTTGAAAAATATGGGATTACAATATCATATTCATCCTCATATCATCTGAAAGCTAATGGACATGCTGAGTCCAGTAACAAGAGTATTTTTAAAATACTGAAGAGAACTCTAGAAAAGAATAAGAGAGCATGGCATACTAAGTTGAAGCTAGCACTTTGGGCTGACAGAATAACAGTGAAAAAAACAACTGGTAAGTCCCCATTTGTGCTGGTATATGGTCTGCAAGCAAGATTTCCTATCAACAATTTATTTCCAATATGTCAGTTTATACAAGAAGAACATTTAGATGTTTATGATAATATGTAGAATAGAATGACTCAATTAATAGAATTGGATGAAGTAAGAAGGAATAGACAAAAGGAAAACATGAAATTGTAGAAAAAGATGAAGTATCTTTTTGATAAAAGAGCTACTAAGAGAAAATTCCAATCTGGTGACCTAGTTCTCCAATGGAATGCAAGAGCAGAAGATAAAGGAAAACACAAGAAGTTTGAGTCTTTGTGGTTAGGGTCATTTATTATTTTAGAAAGTTTTGGAAAAGACTCTTACTTATTCAAGAACATGGAGGGAGAAAATTTTGAGTTGCCTATGCATGGGAAATTCCTGAAGCCCTTTTTCAACTGAGAATGAGAATTTTATGCACAAGTAAGTATTTATCATACTGTGAGTACTTTCGTGTAACTACTGTGAATAGTTTCCCTTCTGTTTTAGGTTAGTTGGCCTTCTCATCATTTTTTGAAAGGTCTGCAACTAGAGATTCTATGGTTCTTTGCCATAAACTAGGTTTAGTCAATCCTCAGGTAGAGCCACTATTGGTTGTATTCTTGGTCTTGTTGGTTTTCCCTAAAGTTTGTTTCCTTCATGCCAATTTCTACAGAAAATCAGAAGGCCTGTCTCATTTTTTGTGTTACCCCTATGAAAGTTTTGTGTTGTTAGGTCAAAATCCATTTGAATAGTTCAAAAACCCAAAACCCTAAGCCATATTCTAAGTCAAAATGCAAAAAGACCCTAAAATGTCAATCGATTTTCTTATTTCACATTACCTTTTTGAGAAACTTAAGTCATGTGCCTTTTTCAATGGTCGCCTAGTCGCTTGATCCTAGAAGCATATTCCATTTTGTTACAAGACTTGGTGATTAACTATTGTTGGGATGTCTTAGAAAGAAACAAAGTATTCCTTATTTGTTATGAGACTTGGTGAAACCCTTTAGTCATGATGTCTCCCAATTCAGAAACACATCATCAAGAAAAATTCAAGCAAGCTGTTAAGTTGTGGCTTCGTGCAAGGTATCATGTAGTTAGTGAATTTTCATGAGACATAGCGATTGTTTTAGTTGCGGGGTCTCCATATCAGAGCATAGTTAAGTAACATGTTAAATGTTTATGTCGCATAGTCTCCAAGTAAAATGATAGTTAAGTGAAAGATGCTGAGACTTTGCGACAAACCACAAGGTGTTTAGAATATATGGTGGTCAGGTAGTCATTGGTTTAAAATGCTAAGTCAGATTTTAATCAGCGATTCAGTGAAAAATAGTTAAAGGAGACACATGTCAACAATGAGTGGAATAAAGGATAGTCGCGTGCTCTCCCAAAAGGAAAAAGTCATTTGGCGATTAAGAGATTGAAAGGTATAAAGTGATATATTATTGCGTAGTCTCCAAATGATTTAAGGCTTTTAAAATATATTCAGTGACTTAGCAGAGCCGTCAGATGTAGAATGGAAAAGATCAATGGTAGTCGCTGAGTCTCCATAAATTTTGTATGAGAGTAAAAAGTGCTCACGAAAATGAGATAACCTTTAGCCACATAGTCTCTAAATTAAAATCAAAGGCTAAAGGTTAGTCATGAGGTCTCATAATAGGAAATGAACACTCAGTGACTTAGCGATAACAGTTTAGAGTAAAGGTAACTTATAGGTTGTGGGGTCTCTAAATAAACTGTGGGTTAAGCATTTCATCTAGCGACTTTGATTCATTCAGTCGCGTGATCGCCAGAAGTCAAGCATGGTTAAGCCAAGTGAAGCAATTCATAGAGTCGCTAGACCTCCATAAAAGTTGAGGCTTAAGAAATGTGATTAGCAACAAAGACACACTCCACAGTTGCGTGGTCGCTGAATATGAAAAATGATAAAAGGCGGTAGTTTCTGACATGACAACATGGAGATTCAGTGTCCAATGAGAATCTAGACAATTAATTGCTATATGAAAAGGGTAGCTGAGATGTCTATCAGGGAACCAATCATATGAAGACATGTCATCCTATTCAAATTTTATAAGGGTTTTTCTAAAAATGCACTCATATGAATTTGATTTCCTGTCACATTCATGAGCTACGGCTAGGATTTTTGTTAATTCAAGAGCATGTTAACTTGAAAGAAAAATTCATTGTCTTTCTAATGATGAGCTATGTACTTGGAAAATTTATCATAAAGAGTTGATCACAGGTTCATTTTCACTTATCATACATCCAGAATTGCAAAGTGAAAAATTGCTAGGTCTTTTGTGTTTAGTAGGAAGAAATTGGTCATTTGCAGGATAATTCTCTGATTGTCAAGCTTTTTGAATTACTAGCAGTGCACAGAGAAGAGTAGTGAGTTCTGAAAGGAGATTTGTTTCAATATCGGTAAAAGAGTAGGAGAAAATAGAGAAAGATGAGTAAAGTAGTCATTGTGGCTTCTACCAGCGGGAAAAGTGATGAAGTAGATGATGATGCCAAGGGAAAAAGGAATTTATCTGACAAATTCTTGAAGCTGTTGCCAGGGTCCACATAGAACAAGAGGGAAAATGCAAACTTGCTAGTAGATGACTACTATGAAATCAAAGATGCTCGCAAAATGGGATCCACAGGTTTTTCTCTATACAATTATTTTTATAATAATTTTGATAAGCCATCCCAGTGTCAAAACCTTGGACTAGTGGTCTTTCTAGGTTAATTGTCCCTAATGTCTATATAGATGTAGACTTGTTTCTACGTCTTGCTAGGAACTATGATGCTCTGTCTAGGACAATTAAAAAAAATTATGGTACTGCCCTATTGATGTTAAATAGGAATTCATTTATGCAAGCCTTTGGCCAATACAGTACCATGTCTACCAAGATAAATATTACTAAGCAAGAGGAAAGGTATAGGTTGAAACTTGGTGTTGATAGGGGTCAATTACAGAAGCATATGCTTAAGGAGGTTAGGAACCATCTTACTCCTATACCTGGGACTGCACCCTACTACTTTAAAGACTAACATTTCTATATTAAGTATATTTCCTATGCTTTATGTAGAGTGTTAGGAATAGATGGAGGAGAAGAGAAAATAAATGCTGGAATTTTGATGATGGTATTAGACTTGCAAGATGTGCATTCTAGCACTAGTTATGACTACATATAGTACATTATAGACAAAATGCATGAGGGACTTCTAGCTGTGCAAAAGTAGATGAAGGATCCCAAAGAGAAGGAACCTAGGTTCTTTCATTATTCAATCATGATGCATTTGTTTTTGCATTTTAACTATGGGATCATGAATGTGAACAACTTGAATCCTCAGAGGATTTTCTAGGACCGACCTAATCCTATTTAGTTTTGGGTTAGGATATGGAATTATACATCCAAGGACTATGAATTTTGTGGATTTGAAAATTGGATTGTATATCCATTAATGCAGAGCATGGGTATTAGAAAAACTAGACTCCCAGTAAAAGTATTGCAATTGTTGAGATCTTGTGAGTATGTAGACACGTGGGAGGGTGATCACAACTAGGAAGACTTCTTTTTAGAAGAAAATTTTACCATGATTAGGGTATATGGATGCACACATCCACCTCATGTCCTACCCTATCATGTGACATCCAGAGTTGCTACCATGGAGTTCATCTTGTAGCTATTATTGACAGATAATGAACATTTTGCACCACATAGGAAGGGGACCTTAACCCCTAGACAGTTTAAAATCTTTAACTTTACTATTGGTAAGGGTGCTATTGATTTGGTAAGTACATGGCTGAAAAGTGGCAAGATGAGGGCAACATTATACAGGTACATTGACCCAGAAGGATTCATTACAGGAGCTAGGAAACTCCTGACTCCTACCATCCCGAATACAAATGTTCATAGTTTTTGTGTGGAGGAGGATGGTACAAGAAATCTCCTTGATAAAGATGAGATAAGGACAAGAAGAGAAAGAATTCAATAATTACTAAATTTAGAGAAGCAAATAAGGAGAAATGGATTGTCATTTGGAGGTTTTTACCCTAACTTATCTTATTTTGATAAGATTAAAGCCATGCTTGATAATTTTTATGTACTCTATGAGCAGTTGGATAATGTTTTAGATACAAAGAAAGGAGGGAAAGAGCCAGAGTATTTAGAATATGAATATGAGAGTGATAGTGATGGGGACTATGCCCATCCACCTTAGTATGATCAACCTTAACAGAATGTTGCAGAGGCAGCACAGATACAGGAGGAACAAGGCCACATCATTGACCTAACTAAGGTGTCACAGCTAGATGATGTAGAAGAGCCTGCCACTAAAAGGCAAAAGGTTGAGCTTGGTCAGACCTCCTCTGTTAGGAAAGAGAAGAAAGGAAATAGAACAAGTGCTCTTATTCCTAGAAATAGGTTGTATGACCATAATCTAAGGAAAATAATTAGACAGGGGAAGAAACAACAATAGGATGAGGAAGAAAACATTGAATTGCCTCTTAAGGCATGCATTGATGAAAGGTTACTACATCAGTAGCAGTTTCTAAGTGATGACAACTTTGTCAAGACTGATGAGTTTAAAGACTTTTTGAGGTGGCATAAGAAAGAACAAATTAGGGCACAATTGAAGTTAGATGGAGAGGAGACAGTTACAAATGAGGCTTTGATAGCTTTGCAAGACTATGACCCTGACAGTGAGGATGTCTCTCCAGATGAGGCAAGGAAAATGGTTTTGAACAGTGGTATTTTTCTTACTGAGGGCTAGGAGTTAGCCTCACCATTCATTATTGACCAAATTAGGATGCAGCCAGACCTCAAATTGGCTAGTGAGATTCAGATGGGTGACATGATCAAGGGATTTGGATATAGTCTAAAGTCACAATCCTTTTCCATGTGGAGCTTATGTCCCAAGGACCAAAAGCCTCAACTAGTAAATATTCAAGAGAGCATGGTGGGGAACCAAATGGTCTGGACTATACAGAACACTGGAGATCTTGAAATTTCTTAGATCATGACTCATTGGGCACACTTGAATGAAGACAAGACAAAACAATTGTCTGAGAAGTGTAGCATTTTGATTGAGGAAACTAGTGCCCTAGCAAAGGATAGGGAGTTATGCCACATAAAGATACATCAAAAAGATAAGGTAATTGCTGAGTTGTTGAAGCAACTAGAAGAGAAACTTGAAGTGGTTTATGTTCCTTCAAAACAACCTTTACAGATAGAAGAGAAAGCAAAATTAGAGAAACTGGTTGAGATAGAAGATATGGGTAAAAATAATAATGAGGTAGCCCTAAATACATTAATATGCATTATACATCATAGGGTTGATATACTTAAGGATAAAATAGATTTCATCCTAAATACTTACAATAAATTTTCCACCCTGTATACAGAAGTGACAGGGTACATCTCCATTTTGAGCCCTTATTTTGTTACTTGGTCTCCTAGGGTCCAAACATTTGAAGAGCTTGCCACTTTGCAGCCACATAGATCAGATTTACTTGAGATTGTAATAGAGGTGGAGGATGAGATCAAAAATTTTAATATAGCCTTATCTTTCTTTAAACGTAAGCTAAAAAAGATTGAGGTTATGTTAAGCCTATTTTCTCTGGAGTTTAATAGATTTGTTCCTCCATTGAAAGGAGAAGATGATCAAGTTAAAGCCTTGGAGGCTTGGAGGAATGAATTTGATAGAAGAATGCAAAGCAATGAGGAATTTATTTTAGGATCTAATTTAGATATGGAAGGTTTTAATAAGATTTTGGATGAAGCCTTCAAGGCAGAAACTGATATGAACAAGTTCTTAATGGATGTTAAAAGCATCACAGATGTCATATGGGAAAGACACAAGGTACAACTATAGAGTACATAAAGTTTTAAATGGCCTATAGAAGATGAAGTGATAGCTTGGGACCTATTGACCAAGCCGAAGAAGAAGAAGCCTATGGTAACAGAGGAGGAAATCCTGGATGAAGAATAAAGGGGAACACTTGGCGCCTGATCATTGAGCACAGGGAGGTTAGTTATTACTGAAGATAAGTGTAAGTTAGCCTGTAATGGTGGTCACTTAGTCTCATAATGAATATTAGATGCTATCCTAAATACTGTCAGACAAAGATGCCAGATTCCAGAAGAAGACAAAGAATATCAGATTTCATTCCCTATTTTTGTCTCTCCACCGCCTGTACATTCTCATTCTTTGTCTTTTCTATACTTTTAGGGTTAGGTTCCTTAAACCATCCAAAGCTTGTTGCATCGTAATATTAAGGATTCCAAGATGGTTAAGGACCTATAAATAGATCAATTTTGGTAATTTTAAAAGAGATGAAAATATATTGAGAATGAGCTTTCTAGATTTGTGTCTGTGTCTTCAAGCTTTTTGAGCTTTTTATGTATTGAAGAAGAAATATTTGAATGAAATACATTGCAACTTTACTCTATCTTATTGTTGTCTCTTTACTTGATTGTGTATGCTCTTTTATGTTTAAATTTGTAAGACATCTCTAAGAATATTGGTTACAAGGTAACTATCTAATTGCTTGCAAGTTTCTTTCAAGGAAAGAACTAAGTTTTGTGAGTAGTTTTAGGGAGCATAACAATATTTAAGGATTTGATACAATATTGTAGAGGTGACAAGATAGTTTTTAAGGCATTTTATCTGAGTCGCATGTAGGTTGTAAGGCAACTTACAATATTTTGTTTTGTTTTTCTCTAGATCTTCAATTATTGGTCCTATAAGCCCAAGGATAGGCACTGGTCTAGAAACTTGTTTGGTAATCTATCATCACCAAATATTTAATATCATTGAAACCAATTACTTTCAGAATATTTGTGTAAAATCAATTGTACTCATATTAGATTACAGTTGAAGATTGTTGATTTCTTATAGAGTAAATCAAATAGGTTATTCCTCTTAGATTCACAAGAATTATAAAAGGAAAAAAAGATGAAATTCCCTATTATGCTGTTGTCTGCTATCACTAAGATATTGATTTGGATTGTCAAGCTTTTTCTCAGAATAGTCATAGTTATCTGCATTGTTATATACATGTCCATATAAAAATAGAGCATTCAGCACATAAGCAAAATCCACTCTAAAGATACTATCAAGTCAGTAATCAGTCATAGGTAAGACCTGCCTAAGTTAGTGGATCTCAAAAAGGAGGTGATAATAGGTATCCCTAGTGTTATCAAAATACCTCATCAATTAGTGTTTACTCTTGCTTGAGTTAGAGTATCAAAAGCATTAGGAGTCATAGAGTTGTTTAAGTATTCAAGCATCTTTAGAGGCCCTGCAAGAAAAAACCCTAATAGGAAAAAATGTGTCATCTTATTGAAGCTGTCTAATATGACATAGATACTGTCCAATCCTTGGTTTATATTTGGCAATCCCACAACAAAATCTATGCTCAAGCATTTCCAAGGTCTACTTGGAATGGGTAGAGGTTGATAAAAGCTTTCATTAGATGATGTGCCTTTGGCTTCCTAACACACTACACAACACCATATAATTTCTGATATCCAAATTCTTTTTTGGCCAAAAATAGAACCTTTGCACTAACTCTTAGGTCTTTTTGACACCCAAGTGACCACTAAGTGCACTATTGTGCTTTTCTTGAATCCTTTTTCCCTAATTAATCCTATAGGGACACATAACTGACTTCCTTTAAAAAAAAAATTACTTTGCATAGTATATTCACAAAATTCACCATGAAAATGATTTTTATGCTCTTTACATACTGTGTATATCTCTGCAAAGTCTTCATCTTTTGCATATAAGTCCTTGAAAATCTCAATACCCATGCTCTATAGTTGTACTTCTTGTAATGTCATAATTATTCTACTAAGTGCATCATTCACTTTGTTCTGCAATCCTTTCTTTTGTTTTATGTTGATGGTGTAATCTTTCAAGTATTCCACTCATTTCATGTGCTTGTGACTAATCTTGTCTTGTGAATTCAGAAAGCTAAGTGCTTGATTGTCTGAATATACCACAAATTCATTTGGAAGTAGATAGTGCCTCCATTTCCTTAGTGCTTGGACTAGAGAATACATCTTTAATTCATTAGAAGAATACTTCCTCAGAATCACTGAGATTCTCACTGTGAAAAGCCACTGGTCTCCCTTCTTGGCTTAAAACTGCCCTAATAGCAACATTTCTAGCATCACACTCAACTATAAAAAGTTTCTCAAAACTTGGTAATGTCAAGATGGGTTGAGTGGAAATATTCTTCTTCAACAACTCAAATCCTTGGTTAGCTTTCTCATTCCATACAAACTTAGTTTTCATCCCATCTTCTATGGTCTCTAGCATAGGAGCACAAATAACACTAAAATGTTTAATGAAATTCCTATAATATTGAGCTAAACCATGAAAGCTTCTCACCTCTGTTGTAGTTTTTGGAGTAAGCTAGTTTATGATGGCTTCCACCTTGCTTGGATCCATCTTGAGGTTTCCATGAGACAACACAAACCCAAGATACACTAGCTCCTTCTTTAGGAATTTACACTTATCAAAATTAATCATTAGCTTTTCTTCCTGCAGTCTCTTGAATACAATTTGTTGATGCCTTAGGTGTTCTTCTTTATTCCTACTAAATATTAGGATATCATCCAAATACACTACAAAAAAATTACCAATGAGTCCTTGAGTACTTTTTTCATAAGCCTCATGAATGTGGATAGGGAATTTGATAGCTTGAATGGCATCACAAGCCATTCATACAAACCTTCTATAGTTTTGAAGGAAGTATTCCATTCATCTCCTTCATTGAACCTAATTTAATGATAACCACTCTTTAGGTCAATCTATGTAAAGTACTTTGCTCCTCGTAAATAGTCCATTAGGTCTTCTTTCCTAGGAATATGAAACCTATACCTAAAGGTGATTCAGTTAGTGGCTCTGGAATTAGTGCATAGCCTCCAAGTTCCTCCCTTTTTGGGTGCTAGGATAGTGGGTATGACATATGGGCTGATACTCTTTCTAATGAGGCCTTGGTTTAGGAGCTCTTAGATTTGTTTAAAAATTTCCTCATTTTGTTGAGGGTTCATCTTATAAGAAACCTTTTTAGGAAGGGTAGCTCCTGTGATAAAGTTAATTTGGTGACTAATAGCTCTCTTAGGGGGTAGGATTTCTAGTTGTCCATCACTGACAATGTATTTGTACTCATTAAGTAGCTCTTGTACTTCCATAGGAATTTCTATCTTATTGATTATCTTTTTTGCATCTTCTTCATTTGGCTTCAAAACCAAAGCATATGATACTCTCTCTCTCCTTCTTATAGAACTTCTAGGAACTCATTCTCACTCACCAATAGGATATTAGGGCTTGGGATTTTCACTTCTCCCTCTTGTTGGAGATTTGATTATGAAAAGTTGATTGATTTTATGTTTGTCATTAATGACAACATATAATACATAGTAGTACTTCTATATGTACTTATCAAAGTGATGAAATGAAGACCAGCATGGATAGATACATGTTTTTGACATGTTTACTATGCTATGTTCATACACGTAGACTCAGATATGAAGATTCAGTTAAGATATGTAATTCTGTTATTGACGGTTACAGTTCTAGAGGAATAACAGTTTAAGGCCGACATATGTAACATGTTGATCAAGTTGCACCTATCTTCTGGATATGTGTGTGTATATTCATGATGAGTTATGAGTTTTTGATATTAATCTAAATGTGCCAAATGTGTTTCAAGAAGATTGCAAAGTTATGGTTAAATTGATGAAGCTGACTCAGTGAAGCAACGCGTCTATTTAGTTATTACTTGCACAGTTGTAATTATACTTGCACGCTTAGTGGAGCTGACAAGGATGTTAAGAAGAGTTTTCCTATAGGTCTCATGATCTCATACTTAGTGTATGTACTTATAGAAGGTCATTTGTGATAAGAAGAGTTGCAAAAGCTAGAGATTAGAAAAGCAGAGAAAAGTGTTAAAGTAGTAGAGATATATTTATCATATGTTGATAATATAGATATTGAAGTTGAAGCTTTCAGAATATAGAGAAGATTGTTGTAGTGATTTACAAGAGGTTAAATCATCGGCGAACAAAAGGAATTGATCAGACAAGAAGTGTCACAAATAGTAGTTCACCTTGTTGATACAATGTGTATCAAATAACCAGAAGGTTGTAGCCTTCACCACTTGGACAGTGAGTCCTTGGATAGTGAGTCCTCCACCCCTAATAGGGTTATTGTAAAAGACTCCTAACAGGTTCCAAACCTTAACTAGGTCACTATACTACTGCATTGTAATGTACAACTCCTAACAGGGTTGGAAGATCTTTTAACAGAGATCAGTATAAATAGTATAGTTCTTTGTGGGCACTAATTCCCACCGGGGTTTTTACCATTTGGTTTCCTTGTAACCAAATTGACGTGTTGTGTAAAGTGTTATCTGTATGTTCATTTACTTTGTATCAATCTGGATTAATAAATATAAGATAAAGATTTAAAGTTGTAGATAACTGATTCACCCCCCCTCTCAGTTATCTCTAAAGTATTCTAACAATTGGTATCAGAGCCAAGTTCCTTGGAGAGAAAGCCTAACAACTTAAGGTAGATCAGATGGCATACTTTAGAAAATAGAGCCCTAAGTTCAATGGAGAGAACTATCTAGATTGGAAGAACAAAATGATAACACATCTACAGTGCATTGGATTTGAGATCTTTGAAATTGCTACATAAGAAGTTGTAATTCTATCTCTGAAAGACCTTGCAAAGGACAATTCTACTAGAAGATAGAAGGAAACATTTACCAATAATGCAATTGCCAAAGAAGCCCTAATCAGCACCTTATCTGACAGTGAATTTTCTGAAATCAAGAAAATTGACAAAGCTTATAACATATGGAAGTATTTAGAAGACATGTTTGAATTAGATGTTAAAGCAAAGAATGCACGTAGGAAGACATGGAAGAAGAAATACAATAGTCTTGAGATGTTACCAGAAGAAAACATTAGAGCTTACAATAAGAGGATAAATGACGCAGTATCCAAAATCAAGAACAATGGAGGAGAAATTTCAGAAGAAGATATAATGGATAAGTTATTAACTACTTTGACATCAGAATATGAAAATAAGATCAGTATTCTAGAAGAAACTATGCAATTCTCACAAGACTTCAAGAGAGATACTTTGATCAACAAAATCTCTGCATTTGAGATATCAAGATTGAAGAATGAACCTAAGAATGAAACAGCCTTCAAAGCATCAATCCACGGTAAGAAATCCTCACACATCTCTAGTCATAATGAGAATGAAGAAAATGATGAAGAACTAGAAGAGATAATTGCCATGATTTCTAAGAGAGAAAATAAAGGAAAATGAAAGTATGATGGAAAACTTCCATTCAAGTGTTTTTCATGTAATAAGATTGGTCACTTTGCATCTAAGTGTCCCACAAGAGTCAAGAAGTTCAGATCTGATTACAAACCTAAATATAGGAAGGAATGTTACCATGCTG
>MU224555.1:235831-255888 GCA_018584345.1 Thuja plicata
TCTAAGTCTATCTCTTTACTCTTTCCTTCAACTTTATCTTTCACTTCCCTAGTCTTCTCTTCCACTTGGTCCACTTTGTGTTCTAGTTGGGCCAATCTCTGTCTGAGAAATATATTCTCTTCTTCTTTCTCATCCAATTTATTTTCAAGATTCACATTTTTCACCATTGTAGACTCTCCTACTGACTCTTTTGGTTGAAACATTCACTACAAGCCAAATCTTATTGTCTATGATACCAATCTAATAGAAAAACTCAAGGTGTGCTTGCACACGCCTATCTAGGATGCTTCCTCTTCCTAGCCTTCTCAAGATCCTACCCTCTCCAATATAATATTTCAAGACCTTTCTTAGCTATCCTAGGACTTCTCCAACACCACTCTATGAGTTGGTACCTTTGTGCTTCACCTTGGGGTAACTATCAACAAAGTGCTCTTCAATTCCTCACTCCTCAGAACACTCCAAGTGAATTTGCATCTCCTTTTCAATCACAAGTGTTGCAGGGGGTGTATTCCATTATAATAAAAATTCTTTCACTTCATATGATTCCATTTGAATAGGGCATCAAGGTTTTTCCAAACAATCTTAAGACAATCAATGGATTTGGTCTTGTAGGCCTAATAGGTCAATTAGCCCTAATCAATGAGTTTTTCCCACTTCTTTCACAATTCTCCCAAATAACCCCCCCAAAAATTAGATATTATGACACCCTTTCCAATACATTAAGTATTTTGTAGCTCTTAGGGTTCTAGGGCCTCTGTATAGTAGGTTCCTATAATTTAGGCCTAATAGGGCTAATAGGGCTATTTTTATGTAGTCTGATGATTTCTACTTAGAAATCTATCTTAATGGATTGGAAAATGCCTAATATCACTAGGAGGTATCTCTAAGACCTCCATTCTTGTGAAACTATTCTTGGTTCCATTCTCACAATCTTTCCCCTGTAATTAAACACCATTAGATCACTATCATGCACCTAAATGGGCACACAGGACTCACCTAGGGCATGACACCAAAATTAGCTAACTTTATTTTCTGAGATCCTCCTTCCATATGTACATTGTACAATGGATTTCCTTCCATATCCCTTTGGGTCGTGATGATTTGCATGGTGGAGATCTACGGGGGAGCCATTTTTCTCAAATCCACTATGTCAGCACCAACAACTACAAAACTTACAAACCAATTTAAAAGACTAATCTAATGAACTCGCATAAACTTCAAAGATAAAAAAGAGATGATCAAAAATATCTCTACTATATGAATACAACACATTATCTCACTATTAAATCTGTCTAACAAAACTCATACACACAAGTAGTCGACTGTGAGCAAAATATAAAATAGAGCTTCTTCTTGCAAATTCAAATCTTACATCACATTCACTTTCCTCAGGAAATGGGATCCTCTATGTCTAGATATGTGTTTCCCATTATTATAGGTTGTTGCAACAAGAAACCATCATCATACTTTGAAAGGAATCCAATACTTCCAAATGTTGTCATGCAAATTTTAAAAGTTGCAAATGTTGTCTTGCAACATTTTGACAACTTTGACATCTTTTCATAAAAAAATCCCAATGACCTCCAATAAACATGAATGGATGTGAAAAAATTCTAGAGGCCTTTTTAGGCACATTTCTAACCTTTCCTAAGCTTTGAAGGATTTTGGACCCATTTTCCCACTTTTAGGCTAAACTAGCACTAACCGCTAACAAAGCATAAAACCACTAGGTTGGATTGATCCTAGTCAAATCCACCTAGGGAAAAACTTGCAAGACCTTATAAGGTCAAAAATAAATACTACTGACTTGGCTAAGGTTAGTACAAGCCACATCACAATTTGACATTAGGTATTATCCTAGGTGCCCCTACACCACTACTTTGTACTTAGGGAAGTGAGACCAACTAGCACTGAGTCAACTAATAGTGAACCACACCTGGAGTGAGTCATCCTATTTATTACTTAACTAGTTACTTAATACTTCAGAGTTAACCCGCTCTGTGGTTTGTTCCATCTTGGGTTTGCACGATAGAAAATTGGTGTTATGTGTTGTTGTGATATTTTATTTTTGTTCTTTCTTCTCTAGCAATGTTAAAATATGTTATGTGGATAGATACTTAAATGTTTTTAAAAATTTAAGGGTATACTGATTCACCCGTCCACCCTCAATATACCAAATGTTCAACAATTGGTATCAAAGCTAGTTTCTTTGGAAGAGTCTAACCACTCAAAGGAGATCTAGGATGTTGAACATTTTTCTCTGTCGTCCACCATGGATGAGAATGAGTTTATGTCCTATATAAGAGCTGGAATCATTTTAAGATGAGAACATCTTATCAAAAAATCTTCAAATGGAAAATGAATATATCTGAAATTTAAAAGAGAAGATAATTTTTTTTAAGACAATACACAAGGAAATAAGCAATGAACTCAAGCTAGAAAATGAGACCATCAATGATTTAAGAGACAATAGTGAAAAGATGAAAAAGCCAAAAAGCATCTGAACAATGTAGTTAGGAGTAAATTTGATGAGTGTGAAAAGTTGAAACAAGAAGTTAAGTTTATCAAGTCAAATCCTAGAAAAAAATAAGAAGAGGGAAGAAAAAGTCAAATTGAGTTCAGCGAAGCTAGATGAAATATTTAATTATCAAAGATCTTTGGCATATAAAAAAGGACTTGAATTTGATTCTAGTGAATGCTCTCATAGTGAATCTAAAGAAAAGGAAGAACTGATTCTAGTTGTGTGTGTGAAAAAGTGTGGGGTACCTACAAGCTGTAACACACACACTTCAATACATCCTTGATAAATCTACTTTAACAAAACCAAATGCAATAAAAGATGACTAATATAAATTAATCTATTACATTCTATTAGTCAATAGTATGATTTTTCTCTCAAGTAATTACAAAACTCAATGAATACACCTGTTCTAAAAAAATGATTTAAAAGAGCTATATGATTGATCTAGTATGCAAATGTAAAGTTTGTTTTTAATCCAAAGCTAATTAGTGTATATACTAAATGTGGGCCTCTTTAGCTTTCCATACACTTCAACATTTTCCTTATTCATCAGTCACATATAGGAATGAATATAAAGTTATCCATCTTGCATGCCTAGATGAGCCGACCTGTTGCCTCCTATCTAGATGGGGTTTTGAGTAGCCCTTAGAATTCGATTGTCCAACAACTGAGACCAATTAGAGAATGGAGGATTTAATCTAGAATGTAAATGAAATATTTAATCTAGAAATGAGTATGCAAAGTTAATCTAGAGATGAGTATGCAAGATTAATCTAGAGATGGAAAAGGAGATTAAGCTAAGAATACTTGAGAGAAACTAAGCTATGCATGATTAATCTATTGAATGATATTAATCTATTACAATAATAATGAGAATAATAAAAGATTGAATGCACGCAAATTTGAGCTAACAATCCATCAGCGTATTGATACTCCAAAAAATATGCATTCTTCTCCCTTTTGAATGAGAGACAAGAGGGTTCTTTATAGAATACCAGAATCCATCGACGGTCGAGATTGAACGACATGAACAGTGGAGATTGAAATAGAGTCTAGTTCAGAACGGTAAGTTTTCTTGAGAGAGATAGTCAACTATTGGCTTTTGGAGTGAATGAAATTGTTATCTGGTTTGTTGCACTTTCGAATTACAATTAACTTAGATTTCCATTTCTGAACTGAAGTGAGGATTTTGGAGGGATTATTTGATTAAATAAATTAAATATGACCTCATAAATGCACTTTCTCAATTATTTGAATAATTAAATTCAATTACTGAAATGAGGATGTTTATTTAATAATCAAATTTTATTTAATTCCTTTTTATGTATTTTAGCTAAAAGGGTGAATTTAATTTAGTTAAAATGCTAGGACTTTGTAATTTTATTAATTCGATCATAGGGTTTATTTAGCCAATTTTAATTGATATTTAGGAATTAAAAATGATATGTGATTAATACAAATTTAGGGTTTTCTACATTTGACACTTAGGTCAAGTAGAGTTAGTACAAAATTAGGATTGCCTAGTAGCATAGGAATTTAATGATTCAGAAATTTGATAAATGCAACAAAATTGGTTAGGGTTGCAAGATGCCAATTTTGGGGTATTACATTTTGCCCCTCTTTGAATTGATGTGCGAGTAGCACATTGATTCAAAGAATAGTTTGATGTTTGAAGCATAGAAGAATATTTTAGATTGATTTTGAGAATCGATGATGTAAAGATCAATTGATGAATTTTTTCAGAGCTATCTCTAGCATGGAGCTTAACACTCCAAAGTCTAGGTTAGATTTTCAAGACGCCGATTAAGTAGAGTTTCTGAATCATTTCCAGAATGAAGCTTGATCCTCAGGGATCTAAGTTAGATTTCCCCAATACCTGGTAGTGAGATTTTGAGACCCTTCTCTAGAATGAATCTTGACTCTCAGGAATCTGAGTTAGATTGCTTAAATACCTAATAGATTATCACCTTTCAAAAGAATGTCCCCATAATGAGGTGTTAGCACTTTTTCTTGTATCTCAACCTTAAATGAATAAAAACTCTTTTATAATAAGAGAAAGGCTAATTTCTAAGGACTGGATAAGGTCCTTCTTCGTTTTCGAGCTCGACAAATGCTCAGGCAGGTTTTACCTCTTAAAATTGTTGTTAACACAGTATTTGTTGATGTGGACACTGATTGGTTATGTACCTTTACTGAACCAACTTATGAATTATCTTGGAGATGACCAAACATATCCATAAACAAGATATTACCATGCAAATCATAGTTATAATCATAACAACAACCAGTGATACAAGGATTCTCATCCTTCTTCCTTTTCTTTATAGGAGGGACAACCTAAAAGATTCACTCTTCAAGGAATCAATAATATGGACAGTGTCCTGCTGACAAAGGTCCTTTAACAAGTTCAGCTTGTATGTTCTTAGTAACAGAGTATTTTAATTGATTTCATTTTGATAACTTAGAACATCTGAGACATAGATTGATAATCAAAAAACTTTCTAAACCAGTGCCTATCCTTTGGGCTGCAGAGTCAATAATAAGCAAAGATATCATAGAAACAACATACACTAAACTGCCTTATAGTTCAAACAATTAGGATAGGTTGCCTTACAAACTATCTTGTTACCTCGAGACTACTATATCAGATCCTTAAATAGAATAGTATTCTCCTTGAAATCATTCACAACATTTAATCCTTTCCTTGAAAGAAACTTGTAAACAATTAAATGGTTACCTTATAACCAGTGTGTTACAGAATACCTGATAAACTTTAACACAGAAAAGCATACATACAAAGTAAAGAGACAACAGTAGAAAGGAGTAAAATTGCACCGTATATTATTGATGTGATCCAGCTCATTCATACATGAGAGATTACACAGCTCGAAAAGATAAACATGAACCAGAATATCTGAGTTCTGTAGTATATTATCTCTTTCTTCACAAAATGTTCTAGAAAATCAAAGACCTTTTTTCATTACCACATTCTAGCATATATAGGGTTTCTGACCACCTTGGAATCCATTGAGGATGCAACAAGCTTTGGATGGTCAAAGGAAACCCTAACCCTAAAGTACAGAGAGACAAAAAAGAGAGAAAAAATGGCGAAAAGACCCAGTCCTGGTAGTATTTATGCTAAATTTGGCTGGTTGGGCATACCTTCTCACCTATAATCTCCTTTTGCATTAAATGTCCACCATGCTCTGAAAAGTACAACATCATGCACTTACCTCATTCAATGTTTTAAAAATCTCTTCGCTCTTAAGCTACCTTTTCCCGGGTGAAACATCACTTCCCAGGCTTTCACCTCATCGTCCTATGGCCATTGGAAGTCTTGAATATTTTGTACCTGCACCTATGAAAATTGAGCCATAACTCTATTCATACACAACATACAAGATTTCCCTTTTCATATTACCGATATTGAAACAAATCTGTCTCAGATATCAGTAAACTCTTTGTGCATGGCTCTCTGCAATTAAAACCCCTCTGATCAATTCTGGAACATGAGAAAATAGGAACCATGGCTACTGAGTGCTCATAGCGTTAAATTTGCCACCAATCATTCAAATTTAAAATCATGCGACCACGCGACTGAACATTAGTCTCTATGTCGCGAGAAAATGACCTTGACCACAGTTAAATCTCCAGACTTGGCGACAATATATCCTTTTACTCCTTGGTTAGCCCGAGTTCAGATCCGGCGACATCCCGACTGAGTGGAATCAAAGTCGCGAGAAGTTACCATTAACTCATCCTTTTTCTTGCGACTTACTACTGACTGTTACCTTAGACCGCTACAGCTTGTCTCCTTGTCGCTAAATGTTAACTTTTCACTTTGAGACCACGCGACAACAGCAAGTCGCCAAGTTGGGAGAACCAAGCATGAGCCCCTTGACCTTTATCACAACAGTTTTTATGTGCCCCTTATCACAATAGTTTTTATGTGCCCCTTCTTACTTCTAGTGACCACACGACATGCCCTAATCGCCAAGTCGGGAGGAATTTTCACTTAAGGAACCTTGATCTCCAGATAATGCGACCACTGTCTGATCCTTTTCTCTTTTCATCCAACGGCCGCGCTAAGTCGCCAGAACCTTGAATATACCCTTAGAACATCTAGTGACCTCACGAATGAAAGGAACCATACCAAGTCTCTGAGTCACAGGACCCACTTTTACCCTTCTGGCGACTAGGCGACCACCACTCAACATCCACCTGGCCCATGACACATGTCACCTGACTACTAGCTCTTTCTTTGCACACTGGGAATCTGAGTCACCGTCCCTTTCTGGCGACATCCCGACTGAGTAACACTGCAAACATCAAACTGTTAGTCACATAGTCTAAGCAGGTATCTCTTAACCATCATTTGTTCTGGAGACTACGTGACTGAAGGAAAAGCTAACCGTTAGCTGCGGCATGATCCAGTGACAACGCGACAAAGGGTAAGCGCGAAGTCGGAGCACATTTTACTAACTGTGGAAAACATCACGCGATCACCCGACTAATAGTGGGCCTCGTTCTTTTACAAAGCTTATGACATGGTGATCCCGCAACAACCCAACTAAGAAGAGATTGCAAAGTCTCAAAAAGAAGAAGGAATATTCTATTTTTTAACGAGACTTCGCGACAAAGGAAAACGCAGAGTTGGGAGACAGAATGGAATATTCGTTGTGTGTCACGCGATCACCCGACTGAAGACCTGGGTGCCACCTGTTACAAAGGCCTATAAAATGAATTTGGTGATCACGCGACTAAAGAGAGGTAGCCAAGTCGGAAGACGTAGAGGGAATATTCCAAAGTGTTATCAGACTACGTGACATAAAGGAAACGCAGAGTCGGGAGAAAGAAGGGAATATTCGCTAAGGACTAAGCGACAAGGCGACATAACATAAAAGGCACATGTCTTAAGTGAATGAAAAAGTAATGCTGAAACATAAGACATGACCTAGGGTGTCAATGCATCTTTTAACAATTGGACAACTAGGGTTTTTCAGGGTTTATGAACTTGACAAGGCTTAGACATGAAAAACCTGAAACTTGATAAAGAAACAGACAAGGAACAAAGGGAACTAGCAAAAATAGGAAATACAACCAACATGAGGCTTGATCTTTAGGAGTCAGGGTTAAATTTCCCCGATACTTGTTCATTGAAAGATAGCCAATAGAGATTTTTAGGAGTATCTCCAGAATGAATCTTAGTCCCCCAAGATCTAGGTTAGATTTCCCAGATATTAGTTAAAAGAGCTTTCAAGGGTCATCTCCAGAATGAAGCTTGACTCTCAGGAATCCATGTTAGATTGCCCCGATACCTGGCAATGATATTTCAAGAACCATCTCCCAAAAGGAGCTTGATTCTTGGGAATCTGAGTTAGATTGCTTAAATACCTAATAGATGAGATAACAAGATTGTAAGGAATAGAGATGCCCCTAGTGATTTAAAACTGTGGAATACCCAGTTTTGACTGTGAAGTACAAAAATTGAACATGCTCCAAGTGATGAGATACCTCTAGCAACAAGGACTTTTCTAGATCATATCAGATTGATTAAAATAGATTCAAAGTGATTAAATGATGTAATCATCCTGCCTCCTTTGGAGTGAAATGGAAAGATGACACGTCATAATGGTGATTGAAAGAAAGAAATCATAGATAGATGTTGAATTGAAGGTTGAGGAGAACTCAGAATAGATGTTGAAAGATTCTAGAAGACTCAGAAGCAATTTTGAGCAATTTTGAGGTCCAGTTGACCAAGTTTGACCAGGGTTGACTAGAGTTGACTTTTAATGAAAATTTTGAAGATTTTGAGAAATGTTGATTGGATATGATGCTGACAAGAAAGAAATGTCATAAATTTGACTACACAAGCATTCAATCGCGTCAGTCCCAAAAAATTTAAAATGCAATTTTGAGCTATATAGAAGTGTCAGATTTTGATTTTGATCCTGAAAATGGATTCAGAGTGATCGATTTAGCCAATGGTGAAATTTTCACACAAAATAGAGCAATTTTGAAAATTGAGAGCAAGGATCGAACACATGTGCAGTCGTGATGAAGCCAGAACGGTGAATAAGAACCCCTCATTGTACAAATCCAAGAGAAAATAATGAAGTGACCATCAAAACACTGTCGCGATGCAAGTCTAAAATGAAAGTGCAATCCTACACTAAATGCAATCCCTAGGAAATGGTTGTTGGACCCATTGAATATTTTTCATCATAGAGAATTTTTTGGAACATCGAATTTGATACAATCCTTACTGGTGGCACTGCAACCATAAGAATATGAATATGACTTTCATTGGATTAGATATGGGAAACTAACGTAAGCATCGAGGCACCAAAGCTGAGATGACCTGAACATTGTTTCCAATTTGATATAGCAAGAGTACACTAGGTATTGAGGCATTCAAAGCCAAGATAACCATGAGTGCAATCTTGTGTAAACAAATAGAGCAATAACAGTCAAGGAGATAGTTCCAACCTCACCTTGGCGTACAAATAAATAGGATCGAGGGATGTGAGGCTTTTCTACCTTAATTCAGAAGCTCTTATCACATACATCTTGGTTATTTGACATTGCTAGATCATCGGGACCACACCAACAAGCAGTAGACAAAGAAAATATTAGTGAAATCAATGAGAACATGCAACATACAAAGAAAAGTTCAACATACTTCAACCAGTTTCAAATTTTTCGGATGTGTACATGTATAGAGGTGTTGAGAAACACCATTGTGCTTGTGAGTGCGATGTGTTTGAGCGCTATTGATCTATTTTTTACATTTGTGATATCCAATGTGTGTTGAGAAATACAGATTCATCCAAAGATAGTGTTAAGAAACACTTTTGATTGTGGTGTTGAGAAACACCTATTTGTGTCAGTAGTGAGTTGTCTTGCAGAAATGACAAGATTACTGACTATGGTGTAATTCAAAGATGTGATCAAATTTTGGGTCCCATACCCCTAGTAGCAAACAAAAATGACTGAATTAACTCATGTTGCGAGGAAAAATTCAATTTGATTGCCCCCAGATTATGATTCTGAATCGATGTCAAGCCAGAAGGATTCTCAGAAGAACCAAAATGTCACAAAAGTGACTGAAAGCTATGTAGAAACTGAGGCAAAGGATTGCCAAGATGGATTATTGATAGATAGAGTGTTGAGTACAACTCCAACTTTAATGTATTGATGTCAAAATGTAGATGTACACTGCTTGCAAGAAAATCTCATCAGTACGGTGACAACAGATAGATGAGTGAGAACCACTGGTGACTGATGCGAGATAAATGTTCAAGTAGAGCGATCTTAGTACTAGGTAGGCATCAATAGGAAGATGTAGTGAGAACCAATGGTGAATAATGTGAAAGAGATCCTGAAAATTAATAGGATAGTTCCCCCTAGACTAGGAAGGTTGTCCCTAGAGTACGACCAGTTTAAATCCATGGAAGTTAGTGTCTCGAAGGAAACCGAGAGCATGTGCATGAGAAAACAAAAGCAGGAAAGTAGGAAAGCAACTTTAAATAGCCAAGTGATGCTGCGATAGCTATAGCATTGCAGAACAAGAGGCTCCTATTTACCAAGTTTTCACATTCTTGGCAGGAATTCTTTTTTAGAGATTATTCTTTTCTCAAGCAAAATCACATTGGTTTTCCCCCAATGTCTAGCGAGGTATAGGTTATTATAGATGGATTAGAAAGTTGATGGATGAGATGAAGAGACAATGGAGGATGAAGAAGGTGAATGCAACCCTCAAAGATAGTCTCCTCAAGATTACCCAAGCTAGGGAAAAATTAATATAGCAATGTAGGTTCATGGAGTGGTGCTGGATAGCATATAGGATGGTGACCTGATGTCATGAAAAGCATGTGGTCTAAAAGAGTGGACATGTCAATAATTTTTTGAGAAATAATTTTGCAATTTGTTTTCTTCATTTTGATCAAGACTAAGGGGTAAATTTGATAGGATAGGATATAGCTATGATAGCGCAATTGGGATAAGGGTGATGGAGGTATAAGTGATTGTTTTTGGGTTATGGAAGGAATGCTCAGATATAGCGAGTATAGGTTCAAGATAAGCAAGATCATGATAGGTATCATGGATGAGAGAAAGTGAATAGGATGATGGAAAGGATAATGGATCTCAAGATGCATGTGTATTCATGGATAGGCTCAACCTTGTCAAGATCAAAGGTGTAAGAGGGAGTACATGAATTCTCATGGACTAGCTCGATGTAAGATATGATGGATAAGATGACATGGAAGGAACTTTCCCCCAAATGAAGAGTGCGAGTAGGAGGGCTTATGCATGACACCTATTTGCCAAGTTTTCATCATGGTACTTATCCAAGGTGCCACAAGAAGTGGTTCTCATCATAGAACAGATTGATTTATCTTTACTTTTTATACTAAGGTGTCTGTTTACCAGGATTTCACCAAGGCACTTTTGTCTTTTTTTCTTGTTTTTGTACTTTTGATTTTATGGAGGAACTTAAGCTTCTTTCTCTTTAGATAGTGCTCCTCTAAAAGATATGCTATGATGGGCCAAGGCCGCTGAAAGTATGCTCAAAGATGTTGATAGGGTGATGGTAGAGAAGAATGATATGGAGGATAAGGGAGATGTGATCCAAGGATTTATGCAAGGGATTGGATAAGAGGAATGGAAGGATATGAGATGGATGGGTAGTAGGTAGGTGAAGGATATTAGATAGGGTATTGAAAGGTTTGTGTAGAGGTAGATGGGAATGGTGATAAGATCAACATTGACACACACCTTGAAGGGTAGTTGGCAGATGGAGGGAAAATGGATGGAATAGCTTGAGGCTTTGATGTATGAGTGGATATGGATCTTGGTACACAAAGACCCAAGATGGATGGAAAATGGGGTGAAGTATTCAAGGTAATGGAATTTGGGACATGAGGACCCAAAATAGAGTTAGAATATGGGAGATTTTTAGATGGATATGAAGTGGAAGACTTTGGAAGCTTGGATGCCAATTCTGAATTTTCATTTTTGTTCAAGTTTTTTAAGAGAGACTTGGGAATCCACATAACATTTGATTTTATTTTTGTATCCAAGTCCTTTAGAAGAGACTTGAGAATCCACATAGTTTTTGACTTTCCTTTGTTTTTGGGTGATTTAGAATGCAATTCATCCATGATGGATTTAGGAACCCATATTTTATTTGATTTTAATCTTTTCTCAGTTGTCTCTTGTGGTTTCTTCAGTATTTATTTTTATTTGTAGTCACATGTTGATTAGATTTGACAATGATTTTAATATTTAAGTGGATTCTTGTATTTCTGATTTCTTTGTTGCACATCCAAATTACTTCCAAAAGACTTGGGAACTATGGAAGAATAGGGCTGATATGGATGGTTCATATGGATGGGTTAATAGGGAGAGTTCGAGGATTCATTTCTTTGTTGATCCTAATAGGAGATATGGTAAGTGGATGACAAGCTAGTAGGGATAGGTATGTTAGATGGAGGGATATAAGGACCTAATATAGATGGAAGGTTTTATGGTTTTAGATTTGGGATATAGGGACAAAGAATGGACTTGGAGGATAGTGAAGGCACATGGTTATGCTTGAATGGAGAGAGATAAGGTGTTGAAGGGATATCAACATCTTTAGTGTGAGCTACATGGCCATGACTCTTCTCTTTAGAATTAATCTCTATATCAACAAGAGCATGAGTAGCTTTGATAGGAGCCTCTAAAGCTTGAGGGGGTTTATTTTTATGCAAGAGATATATAGGAATGATGGTTTTTGGATATGGAAGAATATGAAAAGAGGATGATGGGATGCTATGATCATGACAAGGATCATTAGATGGTTTAGAAAGGGTACTTTTCTCTTGATTTTCAATAGGCTCAATAGAGATGGTGGAAAGGATATCTTGATCTTGTTTGGGAGATGGATAAGATATAGGAGATGTAAAAGTATCTTCTAGGAAGAAATGTAAGGGGATGATACAATCATCACAAGACACTTTTGATATGTGACTTTGGTCGACCATTGGATAAGGATAGATGGTGTCTTGATCTTGATCATTACTGATATTTGTTTCTTCATACTGTGGGTTGACCTCTTGACACAGAGCCATTTCTAAGGATGAGGTAGGAATTTTTGTCTGTATGAAGGATTCTGGAAAGGATAATGGAGCATGATTTTTAGTAGGAGTGATAAGCATTCATGCACATGGAAGCTTTGGGTCAATGATATTTGAAGCCTGAGAAAGACTTACAGATGTAGGTTGATTATCTTGGATATCTTTTAGAGGTAGTCCCTCAGGGTAGACATAGACATCATTGGGCTTAGTTCTTGATAAAGTTGATGTGTTTGGTTTTGAAGCTTTAAGAGATTAAGGAATGGTGGAAGAAGTAGATGTGATATGAAAACCATTGCTAGACAAGGATTCTTGATATTGATCATGCTTGAGATTAGATAAATCAGTAGGCTTTTCCACTTTGATTATGCCATCATCTATAAGATCTTGTATTTTATGTTTCAACTCCATACAAGTTGACATTTTATGCTTATTTCTTCGATGATATGCAGAATAGGGACTAAAGAATCTCAATCCACGTCATGTGGATTGAGGTAATGTGATGAGATTATTCTCAAGAAGTTATTATAATGTTGATTTATAAGATTGTCCCAAAGGAGTAAAACCTCTCTCTAAAGAATAATTAGATGATTCTTGACTTGCAATATCTTTCTTTTGCGGATAGAAAATACTTTCATCTAATTCTATCATAGTTTCATCTACATTCTCTTGATCAAAGATAGGATTTTCATAAAAGTATTCTTGATCAAAGATGGGTTTAAGTGCCTAGATACCTCTTTTCTTGATGTGGACTTATTTAATTCCTGGAGTTCATATTTCAAAGTTTCAAGCTATTTTTCTAAAGCTTCCATAAGAATCTCTTCTTTCTCATTGTTAGGACCATAATATTTAGACCATTTGCTTTTAGACATTGTAAGATTGGCTTGATGCGCTTGCTGAGAAGATTGTAAGTAGAGTGAACTAGGAGTATGCTTAGAACTATGTCTCAAGATAAGTGCACAAGAATAAAAATAGGTGAAGTATACCCGGCATGAGTCGTCAAAGATAAGGTTATAACATCTGAGAGATGACTATCATATCGCAAGGTATGACAACACAATAGAACAAGTAGGTAGATAAGAGACAAGACAAGTTCAAGCAAGAATCCTGTAGTTCTATACCCAAGACAACTAGTTGTAGACTGCGTACAGATAGGAAAACATGCAGACAAACTCCAAATAGAGACTAGACTGAGTAGAGTGACAAAGGACAGACAATAGATAGCTCACTGATAAGGCAAATTTCTAATGATTTCACAAGAAGAAGTACTTTCTCGTGCAAAGATTTGGAATGGCTCGCGTGAGACTTTGTTGCCTGGCATGAATAAATGTAGAACTGATATGACAGACTAGTAAACCAAATGACAAAAAACTATCAAAACATCACGTGAAGATTCATAGAGCCTCATGTGAAGGTATGCACTGAGTGGAATGAATATTGCAAAATTTTGCATGAAGTTTTTCTGAAAACCAGGTGAACTTTGGCAAAAAATGACAATTTGGACCATTTTTCAAGACATAACTTGGTTACGAGACATAGATTGGATTGTTCTCTGATAGAGTACTTAGTTTTTAGACTAGTTTGGATAGTTTCAGATTGACAAGTTGTCATTTGGATGTTTAGAAACTAGTTATTGATAGGCATAGAGTTTGGACTTTCAAAAAGTTGTGATACAAGAACTATTTGAAAACAATTCAGTCGAGGACAAGGCAACTCGAAAGAATAGGGGATTCTTGACAATTTTGGAAATTTTGGACATTTTGAGACTTGAAAAAGATACTCATTTATCCCTAAAAGAAAATGGTGGAGAAGACAAAACCTTTGCCTCACAACTTATGTGCATGCGTGCACCTCACACAGTCATTTCACCCCTTGGAAAGTGCCCGTGTTTTTGGTGTGTAGGACTCAATAATATATATTCAAAGGATAACCTTGAATAACAGGCAAGTTTTATATACTACCTTCAAACATCTAGGTGCATGCCTATGGTGAGAATCTATGGGAGAGAATCTTTCCCCTCCCTGCGCAAAGATTATGCCCCCTTTTAGAGGTGAACCAGGTAGGAAAATAGATACAAATTTTTTTAATAGGCTTCCATTCACATTAACCTCTGGTGGCCTCGCAAGATAGGTTGAGACATAAAGCCACACCGACACCTGTAACTGTACACCCTTGAGAAGTAGGGCTAGGAGCGACACCGCTCAGTACAACAGACAGGGCTTCCTCAAGATGTTTGACATCAGGGATCAAGAGGAAGAAATTATCATGGCTTTGGAGTCTTTCTCTCTACAAATAAAATTTATTATAGTGGGGTGGAATCACCAGAAAAAGGTGTGTACCCACTTGGGTCATTCCCAGAGGTTTAACTTTCGGTAGGTCTGCTAAAGGTGACTCAGACTTGGTTTGGTTTCAAGGGTCTAACTTTCTGATTTTCCCAAAAGGGAAAAGAGCATACTCCACTACCTCTACACTTCATCCAAACAAACTAGACATGTTTATCACCATGCTAACTCCTCTTTAAACAAACCTAAGAGCTTCTAGGTTTTTTTTCTCTCAAAGAGAGAAGATCATACTCCCCTCACTAAAGGATATGCCAATCGATTTGTTACCTTTCCTTTCCCCCCCAGGTATCAATCCCTTAGCAACATCTAGGTCTCAAATTCATTCATGGGCATCACTTCCATGTAATGAACAACCTAATACCCTATTCTGTTTTCAAGACCCTTAAGATATTTTAATAAGGCCCTAATTAGACTATGTAAATAAAGCATTGAAAATAGACACAACGTTTGGGTGGGTTTGAAATTATTTGACAAACATCCTTTGACAAGAATCCTAAAATCAAGTAGTCTGTAAGTTTTCATATCTTTTTTTTAAATATTCTTCAACATCTCCTCCTACAGACCACTAGTTAAGCTATATTAGAAATAAAACCAGAAAACCACATCAAACAGAAAATACCAGTAATCAGAAAATAGAGATATAAAATTTGCAAATTAATAGCCTTTGATGGAAAAGTTCATGTAAAGAACTAGAACATACCATGCAAAGAATTACATGGACAAGAAAAAATTCACGCAAATGCATGTGAAACTTTGTGTTAGAATTCACTGTAGAGACGTATGGACGAAAAATAGAATTGACAACAATAGTGAAATATGAGGCCAAAAATTGAATTTTCTGCCCCACAGTGGGAACTAGAAATGTATATGCTAAATGTGGGCCTCTTTATCTAGCCATACACTTCAACATATTCATTATTCATCAGTCACATACAGGAATGTATATGAAGTTATCCATCCTACATGCCTAGATGAACCGACCTGTTGCCTCCTATCTAGATGGGGTTTTGAGTAGCTCTTAGAATTCGAGAGTCCAACAACCAAGACCAATCTAAGAACCAAGGATTTAATCTAGAATGTAAATGAAACATTTAATCTATAAATGAGTATGCAAGATTAATCTAGAGATGAGTATGCAAGATTAATCTAGAGATGGAAAAGGAGATTAAGCTAAGAATACTTGAAAGAAACTAAGCTAGGCATGATTAATCTATTGAATGATATTAATATATTGCAATAATAATAATAATAATAATAATAATAATGAAAGCTTGAAAGCACACAAATTTGAGCTAACAATTTAGCAGCGATTCGATACTCGTAAAAATATGCATTCTTCTCCCTTTTGAATGAGAGACAAGAGGGTTCTTTATAGAATCCCAGAATCAATCGATGCCCGAGATTGAACAGGATGAACGGTGGATATTGAATGAGATTCTAGTTCAGAATGGTAAGGTTCCTTGAGAGAGAGAGAGAGAGAGAGAGTCAACTATTGGCTTTTGGAGTGAATGAAATAGTTAACTGGTTTGTTGCACTTTTGAATTGCAGTTAACTCAGAGTTTCCATTTCTGAACAGAAGTGAGGATTTTGGAGGGATTATTTGATTAAATAAATGAAATATGACCTCATAATTGCACGTTCTCAACTATTTGAATAATTAAATTCAATTATTGAAATGAGGATGTTTATTTAATAATTGAATTTTATTTTATTTCCTTTTTATGTATTTTATCTAAAAGGGTGAATTTAATTTAATTAAAGTGATAGGAGTTTGTAATTAAATTAATTTGATCATAGGGTTTATTTAGCCAATTGTAATTGATATTTAGGAATTAAATATAGTATGTGATTAATAAAGATTTAGGGTTTTTTTCATTTGACACTTATGTCAAGTAGAGTCAGTCAAAAATTAGGATTGCCTAGTACCATAGGACTTTAATGACTTAGAAAGTCAATAAATGCAACAAAATTGGTTAGGGTTGCAAGATGCCAATTTTTGGGTATTACAATTTAGAGTTTATTTTAAAGAGCCAAAAGAAATGTGTGAATTACTTTTAAAGACCAAATTGAAATGTGTGCTAAGTTATCAAATTGAAAACAAACTAAGAAATTAATAATACTCTAAATGCTCAAAGGAAAGCTAGAATGCTAGAAAATGTTGCAAAATAACATAATAAAAGCTAGGATCCTTTGTGAAGGAAATGAGATTCTCTTCTATATAAATCTCACTTGAATCAATAGTTGATATTGAAATCCAAACAATGGACAAGATTCGATTTGAAGATGCACAATCCACATGCATGGTAAATGATTGGTTGAGAGAGTCAGTTAACTAAACTGATTGATCAATGATTTACGAAACTTCCAAAATATTTTTTCGTTTAAGTAGATTGTTTCAAAAATGAGAAAGAGATAAGAATAAGTTAACTAAATAAAATAGTTTTGTTTCCAGTTTGAGAATCAATTAACTCAAATTGATGACATAATATGCATTTTTAAAGATTTAAATGATTTTAAATATATTTTTACTCAACTTTATTAATTTAATTCCTTTCTTGGTTTTTATTGACAATTTAGTAATTTATTTAATCAACATATCAAAATATCAATTAAATAAATAATTTAAGGTTTATTTTAGAATGTAATATATTTTTAGGAAATAATTAATTAATCAAGTGCGGTGATTAATTAAGACCTAGGGTTCAAGTCAGATCATCTTGAAGTTGATAAATTGCCTATTTAGTTTAGGACTTAGAATAATCAAGATTAGGGTTTCTTGATAAGAGATTGAAATTAGGGTTCTAGGGTTTAGATGACCAATTTAGGTCATTACATTTTCCCCTCTTTGAATTGATGTGCAATCAACGCATTGATTCAAAGACCAGTTAGCGATGAGATGAAGAATAATCTAAGCTTGATTGGCCAAAGATCGATCAAAAGATATAAAATATAATTCTCAATTTTATTTGAATCAATGAAATTGAACATCTATCAAGAACTCTTAAACCTTTTATTGGTTTGAACAAATAAACAGTTTGGTTTGAAGCGATGAAATTGATTACTGTTAAGAGTTCTAATTAGCAAGAAAATTGGCTTGATTTGAAGCAATGAAGCCAATTTGATCAATATATCTGGTTTCAATAATGAATATCCTATATAAGACCAATTTTGTCTTATTTTGAGTGTATTCACCATTGTATAAGACGATTGATTAGGTTGCCTTTGATTTAAGATGATCTCAACTTGATTTGATGTGATAAAGTTGAGATGCCCCAAGTGGTGGGGTCTTGATTGATGATGTGATCACTCGAATGTTGATGTCCTAATCCTTCTCCCTCGGGAACAAAATCAAAATAGGGCTAGGTTCCCCAGTGATTAGAAGAACTTTGATTGATAACATGATGCACTTGAATAAGATGATCTAATTAGAAAGGGGTCCCAAGTGGTTATGACATAATCTGCACTTGATGGCAGTTCTTGTTGACCATATTTGACTAAAATTGAGGACATGAGGATTGGATGAAAGAAATTATGAGAGATTTCCATTGGTTTGGAGTCCATACAGACTAATTGTGCAAGTGATAAACAATCAAAACCGAGAAATCAAAGCTCAAATTCAATGGATTGTGGAAATCTAATCCATTTAATTGATAAGCTACAGTTCACTGAAAAAGTCAAATGTCAAAAATGCAAAGTAAAATGATTTCAAATTTCAATTTCAATCGAGAAAATATAATCAGGACAGTCAAATTATCCAAGGGTGTCATTTTCACATCAATCAACCCAAAACTAACCACTTGGAAAAAGGAAGATTGATCAATTAGAGCCTCAAATCCTTCACATTGGAGAGTGATACATATAGTATGCAGATTTCAACACCATACAAATGTAATGCAAAACTACCATGAATGTAATCTAAGGTGTAGTCAATGAAATTTAGCCTTGAAACTTTTCATCATCGAGCATTTTCGAACATCAGAGTTGCTATAATCCTTACATGGTGCCACTACAACCATAAGAATATGAATATGACTTTCATCAAATAATATATGGGAAAATAATGTAAGCATAGAGGCACAAAAGATGAGATGACCTGATCATTGTTTCTATTTGATGTTGCAAGAGTACACCAATATTGGGGTATTCAAAGATGAGATAACCATGAGTGTGATCTTGCATAAATAAGTAGAGCAATAATAGTCAAGGAGATAGTTTCGACCTCACCTTGGCATGAAAGTAAACATGATCGAGGGATGTGAATATTTTTTGCCTTAATGCAGGATCTCTTATCACATATACCCTATTTATTTGATGTTGTACAATCAACATGACCACACCAACAAGTAGTAGGAAAAGAAAAGATTAACAAAAATCAATGAGAATAGACAACATACAAAGAGAAGTTCAACATACTTCAGCCAGTTTCAAAGTTTTCATATGTGTATATGTATTAGGTGTTGAGAAAAACCATTGTTCTTTTGAGTGCGATGTGTTTGATTGTTATTGATCTGTTGTTTACATTTGTGTTATGCGATGTGTGTTGAGAAACACATATGTATCCAAATAGGTAGTGTTAAGAAACATTATTGATTAGGGTGTTAAGAAACACCAGTGTGTCAATAACAAACTATCCTACATAAATGATAAGGTAACTGACTCTAATTGGTTCATCGATTGATCAATGTAGGTTCCTTTCCCCTAGTAACAAATTAAAACAAAAGATAACTGACTTGACTCATACTGTTGGGACAAAGCCAATTTGATTTCCCCCAGACAATTAATCTAGATTGGTTTCAAGCCAGGAGGGTTCTCAACAAAACCAAAATGTCACAAAAGTCACTGAAAGCTTATGCACAAACTAAAGTGAAAAGATTGCCAAGGCTGAGAATTGATAGATGGAGCACTAAGTACAAGAGGTGTCTGTTAAGCAAGTTTTCACCTACTTGGTAGAGATTTTATTTTTTCTACCATGGTGCCTATTTACCAGGTTTTCACCAAGGAACTTTTTTCTATTTTTCATTTTTTTCTATTTTTTTTTTTAATTTTTCTATTTTTGATTTTTTTTTATTGATGCAT
>MU224555.1:258748-277642 GCA_018584345.1 Thuja plicata
GAGACAACTCAATTCATTGTGAATTGTGTGGGGAGAAAAGAAAAAGAGGATGTTAGAGAGAAACTGATGAAGAACAACTTCATATAGTACTAATCAATCAAGTTGAGGAAAGAGCTAAAGTTTTCTGTGGACACTGAGTAACAGAACATAGCATCACCGAGCAGAATCACAGAGGAGAAAAGGTATGTAAAGAGATATATTGATCAGAATATTTTATGAGATTACAATAGATCTGAAAATCTGCAAGTATAAGTTGTATGTGAAAAGATCATACTATTTTAGTTTAAGCATTGATTCAGAAAGTCTCTTAATGGAGCGGGATTTAAAAATCCTTTCTATAATGAGATACATCCCAAGGAGTATCAAATTTTTTTTGATCATGAAGATAGCATGAGATGTCAGATACCTACTGACAAGCCAAGTGAGTGTTTGATCAAGGATGGTAGCATACAGATGCTCGATATCAAGTGACAGACTAAAATTTTAAATCCTCTAACAAGGTCACACCTAACAGTGTGTTTGTAACGTTTAATAGGGCTGGATCTTCATCGAGCTCACTTTAGAAGAGTGAAAATTTTGGGTTACCAGTCCCAAGTGATTTTTCCCTTAACAGGGTTTCCACGTTAAAAATCCATGTGTCAATGTGTTTATGAGTCATTACTTTAGTGTTTTGCATTACACAGCTTAATTGGATTGATCGGTATACTTTAGATAATTTACTATCTTTCAGTAAATTCATAGACTGCTAATCAGTAAACTTACAGTAGAAGGTTTTACAATGCATCCCGAGCAGTAGTAATTTGATAAAAGTATTTGGAGGCATTCATATTATAGGACTAAAGATAACTAGAGGCTTATAATTGTGGTATTAATTTTTTGGGTTGATTATTGGAAATATTTTGAGGCCACTGATTCACCCTCCCCCCTCTTAGTTATTACTAACAATTGGTATCAGAGCTTGTGTGCTTAGAAAAGGAGGTTAACATGTCAAATAAAAAGATCACAAGATGAACATACGAGATGTGCCCAAGTTGAATAAAGACAACTTTGCATCATGGAAAAGTAGAATAAGACTCCACTTATTAGGTATTGACAATGATGTTACTCAATACCTTGATACTGAATACGTGTTTCCTATAGGACCTCATAATCTTGAGAAATTAAGAGAAAATCATGAGCATAATTTCATGTTGATAGAACTCACCACATCACTCTCTGATGCTGAGTTTGAAGATGTCAAAACCTGCACCTCTGCTAAGAAAATATGGGATAAGTTGAAGCTGGTACATGGAGGAGATGTAAATGTAAGAGAAAAGGCAGAAAACCTAAGAGGAAGGTTTGATGATATAAGAATGAAAGAAGGAGAAAACATCACTCAGTATATCTGTAGAATAAAAGAGGTAGTAAATTCTATCCGAGGAGTTGGAGGTGTACTTGAAGAGGAGACACTGGTAAGTAAAATCTTAAGAACCTTACTGCCTGTATATGCTATTAGAGTTTCTATTATTCAATAAATGAGAGCAATTCCAAACAATACAGTTACTCTAGATAGTCTGATTGGTAGATTGATTTAATTTGAGATGAATAACTTTGACAATAGTGTTTTACCATCTATGGAATCTGCATTTAAATCTTCTTTGAAAATAAGCAATTCAAGTCATATACATGCTATTAGAAATGATAGTGATAGTGAAAATGAGGATCAAGGACTTGATGAAATTGAGGCACTAATGGCAAGAAGATTGCAGAGAGGCAAAGGAAGATACAAAGGTAAATTACCACTTGTATGTTTTAATTGTAAAGAAGTTGGACACTTTGTTGCAAGATGTCCGAATAGAAGAAAAGATGACATAAGTAATGATAGATCATATGATAAAAAGTTTGATAGAGGTGATAACAAGGATTACAGAAGCAACTGACAACCTGAAAGAAGGGATACCCTAGACTAAAAGGAAAAAGGGAAGAAATATTGTTACCTAGCCGAAAAGAGAACTGATGCCACCGACACCAAATTAGAAGAAGACATCAAGATGGTATTTGTAGCCATGAAGGATGATTCAGATGAAGAGCAAGAAAGGTATGTAGAAATTGAACTCATATCTAAAGTTAGTAAAAATGATGTCTGGATCATAGATAGTGGTTGCACTCACCATATGACTAGTGATAAACAAAATTTTGAGACTGTTGAATACTATAATGGTGGATCAGTAAGAATGGGTAATGATACACCTTGTCCAGTTGATGGTAAAGGAACTATACTATTGAATAACCTGATTAAATGTGAAAATGCTTACTGGGTAAAAGGACTGAATTACAATTTGTTAAGTGTTCTATAGCTAAACAATTCAGGTCATAGAGTAGCATTTGAAAATAAGAAGGCAAAGATCTTTAATGAATCAGGAAGGTTGATTGGAACCGGTGACCAGACAAAAGGTAACCTTTTCTATTTTGATGACACTAACACTACTTGTTTGATGGCTAGAAAAAAAGACATATGGTTGTGGCACAAAAATATTGTGTCATGTGAACTTTGGCAACATGATAAAGGTAGGCAATAAAAGGAATGTCAGAGGCTTACCGAGCATGACAAAGCCAGAACATATCATGTGCAATAATTGTAAAAAAGGTAAGATAAAAAAGTATGGTTTAAAGAATAAAGGCCATACATCTAATGCAATTCTAGAATTATTCCATACAGATCTATGTGGACCCATGAGGACAAAGAGTTATTATGGAGATAAGTATTTTATTCTCTTTGTTGATGATTTTTCTAGAATGATGACAGTCATGTTTTTAAAAGATAAATCTGAAGAATTTAAGATGTTTAAATGGTACAAAGAAATGGTAGAAAAAAAAAGTGAAAAGAATTTGAAATGCTTAAGGTCAGATAGAGGAGGGGAATTAACTTCAGATGAATTCACTAACTATTGCAATGCTCATGGAATAGAAAGATAGGTTTCTACACCGAGAACACCACAGTGAAATGGTATTGTTGAGAGGAGAAACATATCAATAGTTGACTGTGCAAGAACATTGATGATAGAGAAAAAGAATCACACAAACTTTATGGAGGGAATTTGTTAGTACTTCTGTCTACACATTAAATAGAGTAAAATTGAAGGACACAAAGAAGACACCCTATGAGATTTGGTATGGTCACACACCCAATGTAAGTTACTTTAGAATATTTGGTAGTCAATGTTATATTCTGAAGGATGATAGAAATGGAAAAATTGACTCCAAAAGTGAATAAGTTATCTTTCTAGGGTACTCAACCAAAAGAAAGGCCTATAAGTGTCTTAAAAAGTCATCTAACAAAATCATTGAAAGTGCAAATGCGAAAATAGATGAATTTGCAGAAAAGAATGATATAGAAAGTAGAAAAGAGCTAGAGGACTACAACAGGTTTGTTTATATAGAACCTAACACTCTGCCTGAGCAACAGTGTGTCACTCCTGAGCATTAGAACATTGAAACTGAGCATCAGGCTGCAATTACCAAAAATTAGGATAATCCTCAAGATAATGTTCTGAATGATGAAGATCAGAATGAAGGCCAGGAAGATGATTAGAATGATGAACAAAGAGATGGACCAACACTTTCCAAGTATGTCAGAAGGCATCATCCACAAAATCAAATCATAGGAGACAAGAAGGATGGTACAAGAACAAAAAGTAAGTCACTAAATTCCAGATGTTTACATTGTGATTTTGACCCTAAATCTATTAACAATGCACTTGATAATGAAGAATGGGTCAGTGTCATGACTGAAGAGATTGAACAGATAGAGAAGAACAATACATGGATACTAGTATCGAGACCAGATGACAAGAATTTCATCGGTACCAAATGGATATTCAGAAACAAGCTGAATGAGAATGGAGAAGTCAAAGGAAACAAAGCAAGGTTAGTTTGCAATGGGTATGCACAAGAAGAAGGTATTGATTATGGAGAAACCTTTTCCCCTATCGCTAGACTAGAAGGAGTTATAATTCTACTTGCTTATGTTGCATACAAAGGATTCAAGGTATACCAGATGGATGTAAAATCTACATTCCTAAATGGAATACTGGAAGAAGAAGTATACATTGAACAACTAGAAGGGTTTGTTAATCCAGACAAGAGGAATATGGTATGTAGACTACATAAATCCTTGTATGGATTGAAACAACCACCGAGAGCCTAGTATGAAAGACTTCACTCATATCTCATAAGCATAAATTTTATAAGAACAAGTGAAAATAGCAATCTATACTTAAAAGAAGATACCGATGGTAATATTCTGATTGCTGAAATTTTTGTTGATGATATCATTTTTGGGGGAAATGAAATGTTAGGCAAATCCTTTGCTAATGAAATGAGAAAAGAATTTGAAATGTCTATGTTTGGAGAGATCAAATTCTTTCTTTGTGTACAAATTCTTCAACAAAATGAAGGCATATTTATCACTTAGTCTAAATACATAAAAGAAGTGACAAATATTTTCAAGATGGAAGATTCTAAACCAATTGGAACACCGATGGCTACTAGATGTAAGCTGACAAAAGAAGACAAATCTAATGAGGTAAATCAAACCTTATATAGATCAATGATTGGAAAACTAATGTATGTTTTTCATACTAGACCAGATATAGCACATGCAGTTGGCATAGTTGTAAGATTCTCTGCCAATCCCAAAGAATCACATAGGACTGTTGTCAAGAGAATTCTGAGATATCTGAAGAACACCAAGGACTATGGCTTATGGTATAAAAGAGAAGGAAATTTCAAGATACAAGTCTACGCAGATGCTGATTGGGCTGGAAACATTGATGACAGAAAGAGCACAACTGGAGGACCATTCTTCATGGGTGACAGACTCATCACATGGATCAACAAGAAGCAAGGATGCATCTCTATGTCTACTACAGAAGTAGAGCATGTTGTTGCTACTGCAAATTGCTCCAATATTGTATGGATCAAAAAATTACTTGATGGTATGCATATGGAGATTCTTGAACCAGTAATCATTTATTGTGATAATATCAGTGCAATTAACATTTCTAAGAATCCAGTCATGCATGCTAAGATAAAGCATATAGCTATAAAGTATAACTATCTGAGAGAACAGGTGCAAGCAAAGGAAGTAATACTAGAATATGTTCAATCAAAGGAACAATTAGCTGATATATTCACCAAGCCATTACCGAAGGATACATTTGAGTACCTGAGACAAAGACTAGGGGTCCAACCCCTGTGTATCAGTCAGTAAGCTAACTATAAGGTTGCATCAGCCTACAAATAATCTGAAGATCATTCATGTTGATGCAAAACCAAGATCAACAACAATAGATAAATCTGTATGTAGCAAGGTACAAGTATATACCGAACACTAGAGACATTGTTATACTGATGGATAGGGAAATTGAAGGAGCATGTTATGAAAAGGCATGGAATATGACATAGATTTTTTTTGGCATTGTTGTCAAAGGGAGAGATTATATCATTATCATCAGTGAAATATAAAAGGAAATATTATCTCATTATCCTAAGGGAGAGATTGTCTATCTAGGGAGAGATGATTCCATTGTCACATATGAAATATCCATCTAAGGGAGAGAAGTAACAAAGGGAGAGAGATCCAACAAAAGATTGCTCTCAAAGGAAAAAGAGATTATTAAGAAGAGGAACATTCAAGGAAGAACACACATCAGAACAAAGATATCAGATGATACATCTATCTAGTGAAGGAATTAAAGATTCAAGACAACCACTCTGCAAGAAACAAATCAAAGCTATTTTTGAGCTTACCGATAGTTAGACATTTGTAATAGTTACAATAGGAAAGCTTGATGAAACTATATATTTCATTTTGTATTAGTGATAGTATAGTATGATAATGTAGTATGTTTCCATTAATGCCAAAGGGAGAGATTGATGACATGTAACTGATTAAATGTTTGAAGATGTTAAGTTGATCACTGAAATGCAGAAAGATAATGAAAGACATTAAATTAGTTAATGGATTGTATTGTCATTGATGTTAACTTGATATAATCTAATCGGTTATTATCAAAGTGTCAAAGACTTCAGAGAAGCAAAGAGATAAAGATTATGATTTTAGTAATGCATAAAAGACAAGCATTCACAATGTGACTAAAAACACCGATGGTCAACACTAACGAACAAAGATTACTGAAATTCAAGTCACAGTGATGCCCGAGAAAGAACATCAACGATCTTTACCGAAGAGCATTACCAACAAGAAGAATCAAAAGAGTAATTGATGACCAGTATAATAGTGTAAATTGACGGAGAAGTGCAAGGAGAACTAGAGTATTGACCGATGCTAACAAAGAGTTAAACATCAAAATTAACTTGAGCTCAGAAATGAAAAAATATATAGTTGGTAGAGCTAAATATAGAATTAACTAGTAGTTATCATTGTTTTCATCAACAAGATAAAGCCAGAGATAAGTAATGTATTTAAAGTTGTTTTTTCCAGTTGGCAAGAAGATCACTACGAGATAAAATAGGATTTTTTCTTTAAATCTAATTGGCGAGAATTATGGATCACGCCAAGATCAAGAAAGTCAAAAATGTATCAATGCTAATATCATGTCTATAAAGAGACAACTCCATTCATTATGAATTGTGTGGGGAGAAAAGAAAAAGAGGATGCTAGAGAGAAACTGATGAGGAACAACTTCATACAGTACTGATCAATCAAGCTGAGGAAAGAGATAAAGTTTTCTGCAGACACTGAGCAATAAAACATAGCATCACCAAGCAGAATCATAGTGGAGAAAAGGTATATAAAGAGATATATTGATCAGAATATTTTATGAGCTTACAATAGATCTGAAAATCTGCAAGTATAAGTTGTATGTGAAAAGATCATACTATTTTAGTTTAACCATTGATTCAGAAAGTCTCTTAACCGAGCAAGATTTAAAAATCCTTTCTATATTGAGATACATCCCAAGGAGTATCAATTTTTTTTTGATGCTGAAGATAGCATGAGATGCCAGATACCTGTTGACAGGCCAAGTGAGTGTTTGATCAAGGATGGTAGAATAGAGATGCCCAATATCAAGTGACAAACTAAAGTTTTAAATCCTCTAACAAGGTCACACCTAACAATCTGTTTGTAACCTTTAATAGGGTTGGATCCTCACCAAGCTCACTTGAGAAGTGTTAAAATTTTGGGTTACCGGTCCCAAGTAGTTTTTCCCTTAACAGGGTTTCCATGTTAAAAATCCATTTGTCAATGTGTTTATGAGTCATTACTTTAGTGTTTTGTATTACACTAGATTGATTGATCGGTATACTCTAGATAATTTACTGTCTTTTGGTAAGTTCATAGACTGCTAATCGGTAAAGCTACAGTAGAATATTTTACAGTGCCTTTTGAGTAGTAGTAGTTTGATAAAAGTATTTGGAGGCATTCATCTTATAGGACTAAAGATAACTAGAGGCTTATAATTGTGGTACTAAGTTTTTGGGTTGATTATTAGAAATATTTTGAGGCCATTGATTCAGCCCCCCCCCCTCTTTTTTATTACTAACAAGAAGAAGACTAGTGTATTTGACCAATGAGGTCAAATTCCCACTATTGGAAGGGCTAGTCTGTGATAAAGGGAATCAGTTCCCTTGCTATATTATGTATAATATTTCCATGCGGCTAGAATTTCTTATACGTCATTGCATATCTAACAACTTCCTTTTCCATGTCTAGCCAATAATAACCCACTAACAATAGCTTTCGGGCCAGAGTCAGACCATTAGAGTGAGAGACACAAATACAATCATGGACCTCAGCGAATGTACGTTTAGAATCCTCTTTTTTCTAGACACCTAAGAAACACACCATCTAGTCCTGATTTATAAATATCGTCAACTATGAGAACATACTATGAAGAATTACAAATAAGGTTTTATTGTTCCTTGTGGGTAAGTGCATAGGGATGACCTATTGGCGTAGGTAGGGATAGACATGTTTGTAGCGGGATGACTCCTATTCAATGATATTACAAACTATGTGGGAGTCAGGGGAGTTGTAAGCAGGGAAATGAAGTTCTTCCACTAGGAACTCGTAGCGAAAGTCTTCCTCTTATGGTTGTGAGGATTCTAATGTAGCCATTGCATCAGCTACTCTATTATATGTCCTTGGAACCTCCTAAAATGTGATGTGGGTAAAATATTTTTTGAATTCATCAACCATTCTCTAATAAGGCATGAGTTTATCATCCTTGGTTTGGTAAACATTGTTAGTTTGTTTGATGAGCTGGGAGTCACCATAGATGTGTAACTCAGATATGTTCTATTTGATAACTAGTTTGATTATATTGACCAAGGCTTCATATTTAGAAACATTACTTTTACAAGGGAACAATATCTTGCATGAATTTGGTATGGAATATCTCTAAGGTGTGATGAACAGGACACCTGCACCTGAACCCAGTTGTGTGAAAGATCTATAAAAGAATATTTTCCAAGACCTGTGCATTATGTGCAAAATAGAGCCGTCTAGAAATTTAGAATTGATGGAGAGATCATCCTGTAATGGAGCATCAACCACTTGATCTATAATTTTTGATCCTTTCTTTTCTTTGCACACAACATATTTGATGTCAAACTCACTGAGGAGCATGACCCATTTGTCTAGCGTGCTAGTTAAAGTTGCTTTACTAAAAAGATATTTCAATGGATCTATCTTTGCAACCAGATTTTTAGAATGAGCTAACATTTAATGTCTCAAATTCTGAGATGCAAATACAACCACAAGAAAATATTTCTATATCACTGAATAATTCATCTCATACCAGATCAAGGTTTTACTGATGTATTAGGTAGTCCACTCTTTCTTGTTTTCATCTTCATGTGCCAGGAGTGCCCCAGTGATGTTGTTGTGGTAAAGATATATAGGATCAATGGTTTTCTTGGTGTAGGATTCATCAACACCACTAGGTTAGCCAGTTATGCTTTGATCTTGATCAAATTTATTTTTATAGTCTTCATCCCATTGATATGTGACTCCATTATCTAGATTTTTTGTGAATGGTTGTGACTTGTCTTCTAATTGTGAGATAAATCTCTTGATAGACTAAATTCTCTCTTGTAGTGTCCTCATCTGACTAATTTTATTAGGTGGTGGCATCTCTAAGATTGCTTGTACCTTTGTAGGGTCTACCTTGATTCCTTTTGTTGAAACAATGTATCCCAATAGTTTTCTAGAGGTTACACCAAATGCACACTTCTTTGGGTTTAGTCAGAGTTTGAACTGCTCCATTCTATTGAGAATTTTACCCAAGTCCTATAAGTGCATGGATATTTCCATAGTTTTGACAAGTGTATCATCCACATAATCTTTCATGTCTTTATGCATCATGTCATGGAAGATTGTTGTGACAACTCATTGATAAGTAGTCCCTATTTTTTTCAATCCAACGGGCATAAAATTCCAGTAGAAGGTGCCCCAAGAACATGTGAATGTAGTCTTTTCTTGATCTTCTAGAGAAATTTTTATTTGATTATATCTAGAGAAACCATGCATGAGAGAGTACATTTCGTACCCAACTGTCATATCCACAATCATATCAATGTTTGGAAAAGGAAAGTCATCCTTTGGATAATCCTTGTTAAGATCCCTGAAGTCAGTGCAGACTCAGATAAATTTGTTTGTCTTTGATGCCAGTACAATGTTGAAATCCACTCTACATAATCAATAGCTCTAATGAACCCATCTTTGAGTGGCTTTTCAAGTTCCACCTTTATCAACAAAGCAACATGAGGGTGCATTTTTGGAGCTTCTATTTCACCTTTTTGACACCTGGTGCAATAGAAATATGGTGCATAATTAGATCTGGATCTAAACCAGGCATGTTTGAGTAACTGGATGAAAGTTTTTTTTTTTCTCTTTAAAGAACTCAGTGAATTCTTTGAGCTCTTGTGTTGATAATGAATGTGCTATACGAATGATGTGTGGATGCTCTACTGTTCCAATATTCACAAGTTGTGTTGGTTCAATTAGTACTGACAACCATTCCTAGAAGTGAATAGGAAGGATATCAAGTACCTCACCCTTTGGCACCTCAAAGAAGTTTTCACCATCAGATGCATCTTTTCTTTTTACTATTTTGTGTTCTGAAACTATCGCAATGTGGTTTTCGCCTTCAGAACTTCTTTTCTTTTTCATTTTAATTTTATGACCAAGGTACTTGATATATGTTATAGTCATATTCATGCTAGGTTCATTAGAGGAAGAAGTTAATAGTTCAACATCATTTAGGTAGCATGATAGCGCATACTCATTGGGAATGTAGGGATGTTTATAGTTTGCACTTGAAAGCCCTAGTCAATGAGTTCAAGATGTACAAGTGACAATGGATTGATAAGTTCAAGGTTGTTCATAGTAAGTGAATCATAAACCTAGACCATTAAGTAGAGACATAAATCAGTACCATGTATAGATGCGTTCAAATTAGTTAGAGCCCTAAAGGCATCTTCAAAGGCCATGTTAGGAATTAGAGGATCTAACTCATCAGATCTAGATCCTGAACCCTCACCTACCTCAAATGGAGTTACATATTTTTGTACCATATCCATCTCTTTGTCTTGACTTTCCTCTGAAAGACAATTGAACTCATACTCATGAGATTCTATTTCAACATAATCTACCATATCTAGGATATGAGTGAAGTCCACTTGTTGCCTCTACTTTGGGTGAGCTCTATCTAAGAACTCTACTATGGTTAAGTCTTTATTTTCTGTATCAGGATCTTGCTGAGATGTGGTGACCTCAAAAATAATTGAGAACCATTGGTGATTCCTTTGAGACATGTTCTTTAGTAGCATTGATCTGTAGTGTTTTTCTTCTTGTTCAAAAAGGAGAGACAATACACAGGGAGGAATAGGATATAGATATTCATCTTCATCATCGGAATCATCCCACTTGCAAGCGGGTATGTAACCGCTTTGAATTATTGTGTTGAAAGCCTCTTTGTTTTGTTTTAGTTCATCTAGACAGATCATGTCTTTCTTTTCTTTGTCTAGATAGGCTTTTTCTTTCTATGCCTTCTTGGATAAGAAAATTAGGCTAGTTGTGCCTTTAAACTATCAGTATTATATAGAGATAGGTTCCAAGAGTCCATTTTTGTTACATCCAAGGGGTCCTTTTCCTGGATAACCCATTTTTTGATCCAGTTCATACCCCACTCCATAGATTTATGGGGATATTTTACATTATATTACTTTATTATTCTCAGGCTCCCTATATAGCCATTCTAAAATGGCTTGTTCTTCTTTTGCATCTTCTAATGGTATGATTTCTTTAACAAAATCACCATCATATATTGCCTGAGCAGGTGTTGATTTTATCTCTTCTTAAGGTCTTGTTGGGACTGAAAAAAGGAGTAAGGGTTTTTGAAGTACCATGTTAAAATTTTGTATTTTGACCCCCTAAAGTGCTTTTTGAGTCTATCTGCCCTGATGAGATCCTGAGGTCTACCATGCATGTCAAGTACTCATCACTCTTGTTTAGGCATTTGAAGACATCCCAGTTTGTCAGTTTCAAGTTTCAAGTTGTTTCGTGATGTCTTGTTTTGAGCACTTGTCAAAGTCTGCATTTGTGCCTAAGTGTCAATCTGTTGTAATAGGCCTAGTTTGCCTTTGAATATCTTACACCTAGAAATATTTCATGACCCGCCACTTTGGGGATGTTTAGTATGTATATCAGAGAATCTATGTTTCAAATTCCAAGTCATTTTGATATGTTTTGACTAGTTTTCAAACCCCTCAAAGTTGGTAGTTTGTTGTTGTCATGCATTGTGTAATTGATCAGAATTCTGAGTAGCCCTGTTTGACTGACTGTGAATTTTGACCTTGTGACCTAACTGAAAAAGTTCCTTTTTAACTCCATTATAGAGGTCAAATAATTTTTGAGTATCCATCTTCAAGTTATGAGAAGTCCATTTGGTCAGTTTGCTAAGCCCATTCCATTTGCAGTTTCTAGCAGTGTGCCAAACTGTCAAATGCAAATTTCTGAATGACCTACTTTGAGGTCTTAAAATTCCACACCCGGTTGAGATAAATGGATAATTGAAAGATCCCCTATATTCTAGGCATGGAAATGTGCTATCCTGATGATTTTCAAGTCATGATGAATCCGTTTGTCCAATTTGCCAATCTGATTCTGTTTGCAGTTTCTAATAATTTGATGCAGATCAGTTGCACAGCTTGGTTGGAGGCCCTGTTTGTGAGGTTATATCTTGAATACCATGATTGGTCACATCAGGAAAATGGCTGCCATGAATTGTAGACCAAATTTACTTTCCATTTTGCAAGGTTTCAGATCCTGAGGGTTTTGTTTGCACAATTTTCCAGATGCTTTTCATTTGCAGAAATTGTTATTTCTCATTTGTTCTTTTCTAAAAGTTCCAAGTGGCTACTTTTGAGAGGCCACCAAAAGTATCTGGATTATTTTCAAGAGGTGTCCTTCTAGATCTGTATTCTCCTTATCACATACTTCCAGTATCCAGAGGCTCAAATTCCCAGGAGGTCTTTTGACATGTTTTCAAAGTCGAAACCAAATGCAGTTCATTACTATTTGAGAAGTGTAATTTGCATAATTGTTGTAAAGAGGCGACTTGGGCGATTAAAATCTTTGGAATTGTTGGGTTTTGTTAGTTGCTGCTTTTTATTATGGAAGAATGTCAATCATAGGATGTGTGTGCCCATCGCCATGTCCCGGTTACTAGATCTTGTTAGTTTTCTTAAGGCAGCCCCAGAGGCCAGTTGTCATTAATGTGATCATCCTACAGAGATGTGGAATGAGTGAATGACATATCATTGCAAGACTTGGAAGATGCTGGTTGTGTAGAGTTTGATGAAGTTAACTTTGTCGAGCCTCTTATGTTGGGCACTGTTGCTTGTCAGTACTATCTTAGTTACAAAACTGTGTCACTCTTTATAACAAATACTCTCAATACATTATTCCATGTACTCTGTGATGCTTCAGAATATGATGAGCTTCCTGTCCGCCATAATGAGGAACATATTAATGAAATATTGTCAAAAGAGGTGGAGAATGAGGTTGATAAATATAGTTTGGATGATCCACATGTAAAAACCAATCTACTACTTCAGGCTGATTTCTCACGGCTAGATTTGCCCATCAATGATTATGTCACTGATCTAAAATCTATTTTGGACCAAACTATATGAATCATTCAAGCTATGATTGATGTATTTTCCAATAGTGGGTGGTTTAAAAGTGCCCTAAATTCTATGCATCTTTTACAAATGGTTGTGCAGGGGTTATGGTTTAAAAGGAGTCCTCCTTGTGGATGTTACCAAGCATGACAAATGATCTGATGAATGTTTTGCGGCAGGAAGGTATCACAGAAGTGCAACAGTTGTTGGAATTCAACAAAACACTCCAAAGGAAAAAATAATCCAAGATGCTCAAAGCACCAGATCTAGCATTAAAAAAAACCCCAAGATCAGGTGGTACGTCCTGGCAGAAAAAAGGATCATTATGTTGCCAAGCACATCACAATGTTGAAGTTGGTCCATGTGGCAGCCAGTGCTGAAGGATGAGTTACAAAAGCATGTTTTAAAAAGGATTTAGAAACTATGCAAATGGTTTGCATTTCATAAGGCTGCGCATTATACCAATTTTTGAAAGCTGAACATGTGGAGATAAAACACAAGAAGCCAGCGTGAAGTAAAAAACATTGCAAAAGGAAATCGCAAGTGCAAAGCAAATTCCACAACCTTTGCGAGCGTCCTCCTAGCCCATGTCAAAATAGATTTGTTGATAAGGCTTTAGTAACTCTCAAGCACAATACAATTGGCAGGTGTGAAACTAGATTTGACAACCTTTTCCAGCATCCTCCCTACCTTTTGTCGGCATTCTACATGCGAATGCAAATCATGGAAGTGTAGACAAGGCATGTGACTATTTGCAGGATGCCTCAAAGATATGCCATCTCATGAAATGTGATGATTGTGCAGTGGTATTTGGGGAATTAAAAACATTTGCAAATGCATTGTGCAGGTTGTGCAACATTTATGAAGACACCTACGATAAACTTCAAGGAAGTTGTAATGTTTCAAAGCATCTAAAATCAAATACAAACAACGATACCCTGTGCAAGAAACATTGCTCATGCAAAATGGAGTTTGAATGTTATTAAAAAGGAGTTTTGATGTTATTGGCAGGTGTAAAGTTTGAGTAATACCCTGTGCAAACATAAGATAAGAGGGGAAAATGCTGCATATGGGTTCCATTCCCATAGACAACACACGGAGATACCGAGTTACAAGTCCAAGACACGAAGAAAATTGAGCACTTCCAGGCATTTTTGTGCATAGGCAATAAAAATGAGATATCCCACATGCATAGTGAATGGGAGTTTTGTGAATTTTTTATACTTTAAAACTTTTATTATTGTTTGAAATAAGAGCTAAGGCTCTTTGAGAGGCACGCCCATGCTAGAGATCTTAATGCGTGGTGGGGCCCATGTAATTTTGAACGAAAATACACTAAGTGCTTTAAAACCTTCAGATGATATATCCCACATTGATGCCTCAGAAGGATTTCAAAATCCTTATATGCAACAAGCCACAATTTGATATATGAAGAGAAAGAGGAGACTATGGGTGTGCGCAGGAGCTGGGGGCTTGCCTCAAAAATTGTGCCTGAGGAGAAGACACCCAAAATTTTCACGGAACCCACAGCGATGATGTGGCAGATGACTGGGCATAAGAGGCTGCATGTTTGGGCATGAATATCAAGGTTGCCAAAATTGACGAATGGCTTAATGGCTTTGTGAAAAATTTGCAAGGAAGATAAGCTTAAGCCATTAAGCCATTGGTCCATGTGGCACAAGTGACAAGTGGCACCCAGTGGACTAGTCAGCAAATCAGAGGACACCACATGGTGCTTACTAGGTGCCAAGTGGCGCAAGTCAAATGTAGTTCAGAGGCACCAATGAGAGATCAAAATGTGGCACCAAGTGGATCTGTGGACCAATTAGAGGGTGACACTTGGTGCATTCTAGTGAGATGTGCAGATTTAAGATATTTTTAAATTTTAAATCATTTCAACAAGTGGGTTAACTAGTGAGCAGCTTCAACAAGATCTAAGGGCTGACTTAATGGCTTAATGGAAAGATGCTCACCATCTAACCATTAAGCCATTGGTCCATGTGGCACCTCAGACACATGGCGCCCAGTGGATCTACAAGCCAATCAGAGGCTGCCACGTGGCATTTTTTGGAAAAGGGTATTAAAATTATATTAAAAAGCTATTGAATACGTGCAATGTAAAATGAGATTGAAGCATTAAAATGAAGTATTATTCAATAGTCAAACTATTGAATTAATGCATAATTTCAAATATTTCAAAGTATTCAAAAGTTCAAAACTGAATATGCACGGGAGATGGAGTTTGTTAGGGATGATTCAGGGGGAAAATTTTGTCCAAACTATGAAGTGTTGTATGTTGTCGGAAAGGTCTCCAAAAGGAGATCATGATTTTGTAGACCAATTGAGGTAAAATCAAATCAGATTTTCACAGTTTCAGTCTGAGCATTTGTAGATATTTTTTGGGGACAGAGAGGTGTTGGTGACTGAGTTTTTTTTCCTTTCTCCTATATCTGGTTTTTTCCTCAATTGTAACAGGGGATGATGAATTCATAGCTGCATAGCAGACTTCAGATTATGGTTTAGTATTGAAGCTTTGTGTCTTTTTGAATGTTTTGAAGCAGAATGACATTAATAAAATATAGTGGAATCTCCAGTTTCAGATCTGTGATGTCTTTTGTATTTTTGTTCATGCTCTTGTATGTTTGGTCTGTAAGGCATTCTAAACATGCTGGTTATAAGGTAACTATCCAGTTACTTATGAGCTTCCTTCAAGGAAGGATTCAGTCTTGTGAGTAATCCCAGAGAGCAGGGTATTAGTATGAAAATATGATAGATAGATGTGAAAATGAAAAGATAGTGTGTAAGGCACTCTATTTGGGATCTTGTTTATGTTCTTATTAATTGGGTTTCTGTCGATTTACATCTCATTGCACTCTTTGCCCGGGATTAGGCACTAGTCTAAGTTCTGAAAAGTAGTTCTCATCATCAGTCATTCAAATATTAAAATCTTTATTTCTGTTATTTGAACTCCATGTATAGATAATTGTATTAATTATAGTTCATTTTGATGATTCCTTAGAGAGTGAATCAACTAGGTTATCCCTCCTTAAAAGGAAGAAGGATGAAAGCCCTTGTATCACTGGTTTTTTCTATATTTGCAATCATAGTTTTTCTGGTTAAGCTTTGCATTTGGTTGTGCTTGATCATTTGGAAGGTGTTTCATCAGTTGGTTTAACAAAGATACATAGAAAATCAGTGTCCACTTTTATATATACTGTGTAATCAATAATCATTAAGAGGTAAAACCTACCTAAGTATATGTGGAGCTCAAAAATGAAGAAGGATCTTATCCAATCCTTAGCAATTAAGCTTTTCTTGTATCTGAATTAGTATTAGGAGGCATAGTGTTCAAGTAGTCATTTCAAGCACTGTGATTCATACAAGAAAAATCCCTAACAAAATGTCGACTCTGCTGGGGATAAATTTATTTAAAGATCATATTTAAAAGGTATCCCAAAATCTGGTTGTAGACAAGTATTCATAACTACCAGAGAAAGAGTTTTTCCCATCTGAGTCCCCTAAAAAAATGGTGACTCTACTGGTGATGTGTTAGAACTTTTGTTTTATTGAAACCCAGAAATTGTAATCTACTGGAGAAGTGAAGTTTAAAAGCTCATAGGAGCTAATCATATGTTGCTTCATTTCTAGACTAGATTGTGAATCCTAATCCCATACATGTTATGGGTGGTGACTCTGTTTGAATTCAGAGAATCCTGGTTATTTTGTGCCAGTGTAATTTGTGATTATCAGTTGTGATTTGATGTTTAATATCAACAAGTTTAAGATGTATGTTTCCTTGCTTTGCTGAATCAATACCAGGATCTGATTTCAAGAAAGAGTGTCAAGAAAAAGAATCTGAAATTTGTTCAGATCTCTGCAGTGAAAGGAAGGAAAAGACTATGTGCCTTTTCTGGTTAGAATGAACCTAGAATTGAAAATAATTTGGCAAATAGCTTTTTCTGTTTGAAAGTTCTCCTCTGCAAGGAGATGGCGACTCTGTGAAGAAAGAACCTTATGAAGCTACACAAAAGGTTGTAAATATGGAGTGTTTCAAGTCAAAAAGAAAAGAGAATAGTTGCTGCAAATTTCATCCAGGTAATCCTCTATTTTATGAGAAAGAAGAGTCCCTTACAAGGTGAATAAGTCACTAGAAAGAAGGGAAAACAGATTGAAGTCTTGCCATACTTCTGTATTGAAAGTTCAGATTTAGAAATCAGAAGTATGTTATGTTTTTTTTCAAATAAGTGATGGTTTTGAAATCAGATAGAAATCTTTTTCAAGAATAGAATGTATTGTTGAATAAATAGTTCAAATGGAAATTTCAACTCTCATGGAGCAAGATATGTTTGCTAGGTCTAAAAATTGTGAGCAAGATTTTGAAATTGCTAGTAGAAAAAAGGATATTGCATTGATAGATCAAAAGATCGAAGAAAAGGCCCTATTGATTTTGAGAGAAAGGGTAGGAGATAGAAAAAAGGAAGCAACATATTCATTTTATCAAAGGTTTTCTAGTGCAGTTGATAAGCTTATAGCAGATATTGACTTTCCAGAATTAGAGTGGGTGCAATTATTTTTAGAACTTTGTGTGCCTAAATCAGTCAGGTGGTCAGCATCTCTTAGAGAAGAGGCATTTGAACGTGTTAGAAGATGGATAGATGAAATTGAAAATGTTCAATCTAAATTTAGTTGTGTTGATTCTAAGTCTACTTATGCTGAAAGTGTTGATTACAATGCGGACAGTGAAGCCTATGAACAACAAGACAATGCGGAAGAATCCATAACTGGAAGTGACTCCGTTGAGTTTGTAGAGTTTCCTTATTTTCAGTATGTAAATGATGATTTCTTATTTCAGCCTGAAAATGATTCATGTGAACAGCAAGAGATTGAGTATGATGCATATGAAAGTGATAGTGACTCTCTCGCACAAAGTGATATAAACCAAGAAGTCTTGTCTTTTGTTTCCAGCAAGGAAGATGTATTCAGCATTGAGCAAGAGATCAAAGAAAATGGAAAAGAAGTTCAATGCCCACTAAGTAGTGAGCAAATTTTAGAACTTCTAGACAGTAGAACCATTGATTGATGATACTTATTCACAAGATGCTGATACGAGTTTGGATCAGCAAGTTGTCTCTAATTTTGTGCAATCAGATTTTTGTTTTGAGACATTCTTTTTTAGTTTGCAAGGTGTTGAGGTAAAAGAAGTGTATTCTTTGGTGCAAACTAATGTTCAGAATGTGGATGTTTTCTGCCATGAGAGTGAGATGGAATGTTCCTTCTTCCAGCAAGTCAGCAATAGGGAAGGGTGTGATGTTTTGATGTCACACTATGATCAGCATGCACAACAGTTTAATGACTTTTTTTTGCCAAGTAATGATAAGTTTTTTGATTACCTTTTGTTTGATATGTTGAAGATTTAGGTCAACATTTTTGATCAAGTGAATGGATATGATAGCCTCAATTTACCTTGGATGTTTGGAGATGAAAATCATATGTTTTATAGAGTTAAGAGATGAATCTTGTTTTGGGGCTTTGAGACTTTGTAAATAAGATTCATGTTTGTATATTTGCTTTCTTTCCTAGGTAAAAGCACAATAATCTGTCACCCTTTTACAAAGGAAAAGGACAACAACACCAAAACTGTAAAACTTCAAGGGCATAAAAGTCACATTTCTATTGAGAATTTGAAGATGATGTAAACTGATG
>MU224555.1:278326-293893 GCA_018584345.1 Thuja plicata
AACTAGCAGAAGTGCAAACTTCTGGATTTTTTATGTTTTTGGAGGTTTGGCTGCCACATGGCATGCCACCTAGGTAGACTCGGCCGAGTGGGACTCGGCCGAGTCCTACTTGCCCTCCCATTGGCTCACGCATGAGCCAACTTGGCCACGTAGGCGCCATTCAGTGCCACGTAAACTCGGCCGAGTTAGACTGGGCCGAGTTTGACTCGGTCGAGTATGACGTGAATGAGCGGCCAAAATTGTCCTTAGGGGTGACAGATTGTTGTGCTTTTACCCTCCCTTTCATTCATGTGGTGTGTTTCCTTTCAATGAAGAGGTTCCCTATTTTTGGAGAAGTAAGTGGAAAGAGAAGAGAGAGAAAGTGAAAGTAGAAAGTCTGATGTCCTTTTTGGGTGGTCTACTATACCATGAGAATCTGAAAGTTCTTTGCATGCCCACATCCATGTAAAAACCAATCTACTGCTTCAGGCTCATTTATCACGGCTGGATTTTCCCATCAATGATTATTTCAATGATCTAAAATCTATTTTGGACCAAACTATATGAATCATTCAAGCTATGATTGATGTATTTTCCAATAGTGGATGGTTTACAAGTGCCCTAAATTATATGCATCTTTTACAAATGGTTGTGCAGGGGTTATGGTTTAAAAGGAGTCCTCCCTATGGATGTTACCAAGAATGACAAATGATCTGATGAATTTTTTGGGGTAGGAAGGGATCACAGAAGTGTAACAGTTGTTGGAATTCAACAAAACACTCCAAAGGTAAAAATAATCCAGGAGGCTCAAAGCACCAAATCTAGCATTAAAAAAGACCACAAGATCAGGTGGTACATCCTGGCAGGAAAGAAGGATCATTATGTTGCCAAGCACATCATAATGTTGAAGTTGGTCCATGTGGAAGCTAGTGCTGAAGGATGAGTTACAAAAGCATGTTTTAAAAAAGATTTAGAAACTATGCAAATGGTTTGCAATTCATAAGGCTACGCATTATACCAATTTGTGAAAGCTGAACATGTGGAGATAGAACACAAGCAGCTAGTGTGAAGTTTAAAACATTGCAAACGGAAATCACAGGTGCAAAGAAAATTCCACAACCTTTGCCAGCGTCCTCCCAACCCGTGACAAAACAGATTTGTTGATAAGGCTTTAGTAACTCTCAAGCACAATGCAATTGGTAGGTGTGAAACCAGATTTGACAACCTTTTCCAGCATCCTCCCTACCTTTTGTCGGCATCCTCCATGCAAATGCAAATCATGGAAGTGTAGACAAGGGATGTGACTGTTTGCAGGATGCCTCTAGGATATGCCATCTCATGAAATGTGATGATTGCGCAGTGGTATTTGGTGAATTAAAAACATTTGCAAATGCATTGCGCAGGTTGTGCAACATTTATGAAGACACCTGCGATAAACTTCAAGGAATTTGTAATTTTTCAAAGCATCTAAAATCAAATACAAACAGTGATACCCTGTGCAAGAAACATTGCTCACGCCAAATGGAGTTTGAATGTTATTAAAAAGGGGTTTTAATGTTATTGGTAGGTGTAAAGTTTGAGGAATACCCTGTGCAAACATAAGACAAGAGGGGAAAATGTTGTAGAGGGGTTCCATTCCCATAGTCAGCACATAGAGATAGCAAGTTGCAATTCCAAGACATGAAGAAAATTGAGCACTTCCAAGCATTTTTGTGCACAGGCAATAAAAATGAGATATCCCACATGCATAGTGAATGGGAGTTTTGTGAAGTTTTTATACTTTAACACTTGTATCATTATTTGAAATAAGAGCTAAGGCTCTTTGAGAGGTACGCCCAGGGTGGAGATCTTAATGTGTGGTGGGGCCCACATAATTTTGAATGAAAATACACTAAGTGCTTTAAAACCTTCACATGATATATCCCACATTGATGCCTCAGAAGGATTTTGAAATCCTTATATGCAACAAGCCACAATATGATATATGAAGAGAAAGAGGAAACTAAGGGTGTGCGTAGGAGCTGGGGGCTTGCCTCAAAAATCATGCCTAAGGAGAAGACACCCAAAATTTTGGTGGAACCCGCAGCGATGATGTGGCAGATGACTGGGCATAAGAGGCTGCATGTTTGGGCACAAATCTCAAGGTGGCCAAAATTGATGAATGGCTTAATGGCTTAGTAAGAAATTTGCAAGGAAGATAATCTTAAGCCATTAAGCCATTGGTCTATGTGGCACAAGTGACAAGTGGCACCCAGTGGACCAGTCAGCAAATCAGAGGACGCCATGTGGTGCCCACTAGGCGCCAAGTGGCACAAGTCAAATGTAGTTCAGAGGCACCAATGAGAGATCGACATGTGGCACCAAGTGGATCTACGGACCAATTAGAGGGTGACACTTGGCACATTCTAGTGAGATCTACAAATTTAAGATATTTTTAAATTTTAATTCATTTCAACAAGTGGGTTAACTAGTGAGCAACTTCAACAAGATCTAAGGGCTAACTTAATGGCTTAATGGAAAGATGCTCACCATCTAACCATTAAGCCATTAATTCATTGGTCCACATGGCACCTTAGACACATGGTACCCAGTCTACAGGCCAATCAGAGGCTTCCACATGGCATTTTCTGGAAAGGGGTATTACAATGATATTAAAAAGCTATTGAATACGTGCAATGTAAAATGAGATTGAAGCATTAAAATGAAATATTATTCAATAGTCAAACTATTGAATTAATGCATAATTTCAAATATTTCAAAGTATTCAAAAGTTAAAAATTGAATATGCACCGGAGATGGAGTTTGTTAGGGATGATTCAGAGGGCAAATTTTGTCCAAACTATGAAGTGTTATATGTTGTTGGAAAGGTCTCAGAAAGGAGATCATGATTTTGCAGACCAATTAAGGGAAAATCAAATCACATTTTCACAGTTTTAGTCTAAGGAATTGTAGATATTTTTTGGGGATAGACAGGTGTCAGTGATTGAGTTGTTTTTCCTTTCTCCTATATCTAGTTTTTCCTCCATTGTAATAGGGGATGATGAATTCATAGCTGCATAGAAGACTTCAGATTATGGTTTAGTTTTGAAGCTTTGTGTCTTTTTGAATGTTTTGAAGCAGAATGACATTAATAAAATACAGTGGAATCTCTAGTTTCAAATCTGTGATGTCTTTTTGTATTTTTGTTCATGCTCTTGTATGTTTGGTCTGTAAGGCATTCTAAACATGCTAGTTATAAGGTAACTATGTAGTTACTTATGAGCTTCCTTCAAGGAAGGAGTCAATCTAGTGGGTAATCCTAGAGGGTAGGGTATTAGTATGAAAATCTGATAGATAGATATTAAAATGAAAAGATGGTTTGTAAGGCACTCTATCTGGGATCTTGTCTATGTTCTTATTAATTGGGTTTCTATCAATTTACATCTCATTGGACTCTTTGCCTGGGATTAGGCACTGGTCTAAGTTCTGAAAAGTAGTTCTCATCATCAATCATTCAAATATTAAAATATTTATTTCTATTATCTGAACTCCATGTCTAGATAATTGTATTCTTTACAATTCATTTTGATGATTCCTTAGAGAGTGAATCAACTAGGCTATCCCTCCTTAAAAGGAAGAAGGATGAAATTCCTTGTATCATTGGTTTTTTTTATATTTAAAATCATAGTTTTTCTGGTTAAGCTTTGCATTTGGTTGTACTTGATCATTTGGAAGGTGTTTCATAAGTTGGTTTAACAAAGATACATAGCAAATCAATGTCCAATTTTATATATACTGTGTAGTCAGTAATCATTAAGAGGTAAAACCTACCTGAGTATATGTGGAGCTCAAAAATGAAGAAGGATCTTATCCAATCCTTAGCAATTAGGGTTTTCTTGTGTCTGAATTAGTATTAGGAGGCATAGTGTTCAAGTAGTCATTTCAAGCACTATGATTCATACAATAACAATCCCTAACAGGTCTCCCATAGGACCTCAGTGATGTGGGAAGAAATGTGATTGATAGGACTGGTTGCAATATGTATCCACCCATACCAGTTTCCTTTATTTTTAGCTTATTTTCCATTTCTTTCATTAAATTGTTGGTTGACTCTAAATCCTCTTTGTGATGTGGGATGAGAGTATCTCCTGCTTGCCGTAGTGCATTGCATGCATAGCTAGAGTCTGCAGGAATGCTGACTTTGATGCCATTGAATGGAAATTTAATGCTCTAATGGTAGGTAGATGAAACAACTTGCATGTCATGAATCTAGGGTCTTCCAAAGAAGATGTTGTAAGCTAATGGAAGATCCAACACCTGAAAGATGAGCTCTTTGTCAACTTGTCTTACTCTGATAGGGAGAGTTACGAGACGTTTAGAAGATCTCTCTTGTTTAGCGTATGCCTTTATATAAATTTACTTCTTTGGATCAATGACATACTCTAAAAATCCTAATTTTTTAATTTACTTATATGTACAAGTGTTCAACCCCATGACTCCATCTAACAAGACTTGTTTGACAGGATGCTTATTGAACATGACTTCAATGTGCAAGGGAAGATTATGGGGATGGGTCAAGGAGTTATCATATTCTTTTGAAAATGATAGGTAGTGTGGTGAAGTAAAATGAACCACCATAGATTGAAACCAATCCAGATCCAAGTCTTTGGGGACATTGGAGGTTGATAAGGCTTTATCTAAGATTTCTCTATGAGCTGGAGAAATCTTGAGCAATTCAAAGATCTAAATCTGGGCATTTGTTATTTTAGCACTATAAAAATTTTCATGGTTCCATGGTTAGTTTCAAGTGGTTTTAGGCCTATTTGTTCATGCTTTATGTCTCTATGCTTCAAACCATTGCTCATTTTTATGAAAAACCCTAAAACCCTAAGTCTTTGTGGCTTGTTATATTTTTAAGTTACCTTTTCATGGCCGCTTAAGTCTTAATTTTTCCATGTGCCCTTTTTCCTTGTCTCTTAATCTTGAAATCATGATTAAATATTCCATTTGGTCTAGCAACTTGGTGTGGAAAGGATATCTCTTAATCTCAGAAGGGCAGGCAATATTCTCTTTACATTCAAGGACTTGGCATGGTAGGTATCTCCTGATCTCGTAATGTTCATGATTAAGTCACTAGCATCTAGAAATCTAGCGATGAGGGAAGGACTTAACATTTTAATTATTGTCTGTGAATCTTGTAAGGTGGAAGTCAAGTCTGGAGATTCAATGAGGATCATCGATGTAGATAAGATTAGAGGGATTTTAGTGGATCTCATAATCTAAGCCGAGTTAAGACATGTATTCAGTGATTTAGATATAGCTTTATCTCTGAATCTCACAATCAAACTATGGTCAAGGTTTGCTTCTAGAAATTCAAAGATAGCTTTATCTCTAAATCTCAAGATATGACTAGAGTTAAGAGAATTGTCAGAGACTAAGTGAGAGTTGTTGATGCAAGACAAGATCAAGGGTTTATGTAAAATCTCCTAAAAAAGATAGAGCTAGGACTTTTATTCAATGATTCAGAGATAAGTGTTATCTCTGAATCTCAAAATAAGAATAAAGTTAAGGAAATCATGTAGAGATCATGACATAAGCATTGTATCTAAATCTTGGAATAGACCTTGTGTTAAGTCAAGCCTTGTGAGATCTGGCACCTATCATTGATTAAAACCAAGATGTCTGGCTTGTGTTGAATCTCCTAATAAAGTCAAAGTCAACTAGAGTATTTAGAGATGAGGAGATGTAAATCCTAGATTTGAAAAGATGCAGACATGTGTCTAAGAGGCTTAGATGATCTAGGGTTATCACTGAATCTTAGAATGGAACTAGAGTTAAGAATTTTTTTTTAGCGACTTAGAGATAGCCTTGTCACTGAATCTCGAGATCTAATGCCAGCTAAGAAAAATGTATTGAATGATTCGATGATGCGATGCCAAGTGTCTATTCTTCAAAGATGTTAGCAGCCAGCTTTGTCAACTATTAGATGTTTCTCATCCATCGGTGGGCGTGTTTCCTTAAAGCAGGAAATGCTCAATTTTTTCTCTTCAAGTAATTGCGCCTGGGTGAGAAGTGGCAGTTTGTGGGACCTGGACGGAGATCAAATAAATTTAATGACCAATGAAGTCAAATTTGATCATGTGGTCACCGCATTGCCTCAAGTAAGAGATACATGGGTTTTATTCATCGAGGCATTGCACCGTGGTGATGCATGGTAGTTGGCGGGATCGTGTCAAGGATAAGATAAAGTTAAAATTAGACAAGTTAGGTTTGATTCAAAGGTGGGCACTTTTCCTGGAAGGAAAGATGAGAATAGATTAAGCATTAAGGCATTGTGCCTAGTTGACATGTGTCTCATTTGATTGATGGGATAAGTGGGGCCGAAGAAATAAAGTTACTTGAGATCTCTTTTGATCTAACGGTGGACGCGAAGCCTAAATGAAAAAGGTGATTAGAGATTATTGTTTGAGGCATTGCAATGAAGTGCACCATGTCTGATGAGATTGTTGGAGCCTGAATAGCTTAAGGAAAATCTACGGTAGCATTTTAAAGTTGTGAAAATGATTAATCTGGGCTGTTGATTGAGATTTTCACCCCACTTGTAGTCATTTTAACATGAATTCAAATATTTAAGTGTCTCTATCAGGGTTTTTAGGTGGTAAGCCATGTCATGTATTGTTGGGATAATAAATGGATCAATCTAGTTTTTGGATCATATATGTGTAGTTGTAGGGTGTTGTGTGGATGGAGATTGGGTGGTTCAGAGTGCATTTATAATGAGATGTGACTTTTGGGGTTTCCTAGTGAATATTTTCATATCTTATGAAACCCTAGGTCAGATCTTTGTCCTCTCTGCCATTGTTATGTGCACTATTCTATGAAAATCCTGAGAAGTATGGAAGTTTCATATCATATTGTACTCATGATGGAGTATGAAGTGGGGTTTCTTCTTGATTAAGGCATGAGAAATTGGTTGGCAGGGAAGATTGGATCATATCTTTTGAGAAGACCATTCAATGAAAGGAAGGAGTTCAATAAATTAGATTAATGAAGAAGGATAGGTGTCAGATAGGTGTTACCTTTAGGGTTTTTCTTCTTCTATATATCTCCTTCTTTTCTCTGTTGTAAGGCTTTAGAAGTTTTTGGATTCCAAGTGTTGCCTCCAATCTTTAGTCCCAAGGGGATATATCAGGCTATATCATATTCTATTTGGATCGAATAGAAACTTTCAGATCTTTTGCACATTATTGAAGTGGTGTATGTTTTAGATCAGTTATGTACATGAACATGATTCATCATAATTAATACAATTTTTCCAGTTTCAAGTCTCTCCTTGGTGTCTATCATTTGAGTTTTGAATCTTTTGGGTCACTGCATAGAACTTCTCTATGTGTATGTTTTATTCCCTAGTTTTGATCTAGGATCAAATTAAATCAACTTTGGATAAAATCATAGACTCTTTAGGTTTTTCTATAAAAGGATCTTATAAGTAGTGGTTGGTCTAATTTGATTGTGTTTATGGCTTTGAGTCTTTGACAATAGTTGGTTCATGTTTTTTCTATCTGCATTTGAGACATTTCCCAATGGATAAGGAGTTGATCAAGGATTAGTACATTCTATTGAGATACATGTTTGGTTGGTTTTGGGCTATGTTCTATAGTTTTAATACATCAAAACCATTTTCAAAGTCCTTTATGTTTTGTGGTTGTTGATTGTGGTCCTTCCTGATAATGGAGAGTTAATGAATGTTTGCTTAGCATTTATCACTTCTTACTATCATTTGTTCTTCTAATCTAGAGTGATAAAGAGTTGTAAATAGTTGTATGTTATTTGGATTAGGTCCACCTGCCTTAGTTTAAAAGAGCCAAAAGTGCAGCGGGCAGTCTTGTCTCTATAGTTGGTCTAGTTACCTTACAAAACTTTCATACTTAGAGCTAACCACTCCTAAAATTAGTCTCAAGCTATATTGGTAGCTTTTTAAAGTGTAAACATTTTCAAACCACCAAAAAATGGAGACTCTACTAGGGAGTGAGTTATAGAGTCATGTGCTAAAAAGAAAATATTCATCATGTTTTATAAAGTGAGTCAAGTTTGTTCTATATGTCATTGCAAAGTGTCTCAAAGTCCAAGTTCTTAAAGATTTAGTTATACTATCTCATAGTGGCGAGTGGAAACTCTGAGTTCTCTATTTTGCACCAGTGTGCATTGTTTGGAGAAAGACAAATCAGAAAGGTGGACTTGGAGTGAAGATGCAGTAGATGTTTAGACTCTTGTGACTATGAGCATAGTCAAGAGAGGAATCAATATTAGACCCTATTGGGGGTTTGTTGTGAGTATGCTATGTTAAAGAAGGATAGAGTTGAGGAGTTCTCAACTGATTCAAATCTTTTCCTCTGCAAAGGGGTGGCAACTCTACCAAAGTTTTAAAGGGTGATTTGGAGAAGACTTGAGATCTATATTTTTGCAATTTCTAGAGCACATCAAGGTGTTTCATTTTTCAAAGTTGTAAATTCTTCCTTATTTGAGTGATCAAGTCAGATTTGATCATGCTGTCAACATATTGCCTCGATCACGAGGTGCATGGTTTTTATTCATCGAGGCATTGCACTGTGGTGACACATGGAAACTAGTGGGACCGGGTCAAGGATAAGATATTGTTAAAATTAGACAAGTTAGGTTTGATCCAATGGTGGGCATTTTTCCTTGAAGGAAAGATGAGAACAGATTACCATTAAGGCATCGTGCCTAGTTGACACATTTCTCATTTGATCGATGGGCTAAGTGGGGCAAAAGAAATAAAGGTAGTGTAAATCACTTTTGATCTAATGGTGGGAATTTTTAGGACTGTAAAATATCTTGGCTTCATGGTGTCCTCCTAAAAATTTTCTAAGTGTTTTAGGCCTGGTCTTAGTGTCTTGTTTGTTCTTAAGGTCTAAAAACTCTTGGCGTGTTTGAAAAACCCTAAACCCTCATGGCCTTGTTATAATTTGAAGTTAATTTTTTGAGTAACTTAAATCTCCTTAAGTCATGTGTCATATCTTGGAGGGACCTTTTATTTCCTAAGTCATGTTTCCTAGTGGGGTCATTTTAATATTTCCTAATTTCTTGGAATGTCTTATCTTTTTATTTTCTAAGCAAGTCTCTTTTTATCTAATGATTAGTGATATGAATCAAACCGTAAGATGTAGTCAATCTAACAATTAAGGCATTGCATCATGTTGACTCCTTCCTATCTATGATCATGAGTTAGAGTTGTGACATAGGGAAGATTAAAGGATAGTGAGATGAAGTATTATCTACGGTTAGCATTATTCCTTAAAGAGGATGATGATATATGTTTAATCATCAAGGAAACATGATGGGATGACACTTGGACAGTGGCGGGGCCAAACTATGTTTGTAAAGATACCATCAGATAAAATGTGATCAGTTATCATTTGATCCAATGGCAGGTGTTTTTCTTGAAGGTTGAGATTCTCGGTGGATAGTCTTTGAGCCATTGCAACATAGTGATACTTGGTAGCATCTGATCATTGGGTCTTAAGTTTTCAAAGAAGATAAAAGTCGAAAGAGTTTAAAAAGATCTAGCAGAGAATTTTTCTTGAAAGTATAGGTGCTCAATGGATAATATTTTAGCCATCACACCTATTTTCCACCTGTCCTGCTCAGATCTGGGTCGGTGTTAGTTAAAGTGGAATCAGGTTGAGATAGATCATGTGGTTGTCACTTTCCCTCAAACACCAAGATGTAGATTTTTAATGTATAAGGCAAAGCAATGGGGAAACACGTGTCTAGATCTAAGTTTGACTCCTGGGTAAGTTAAAGTTAATCAATGGATGCATTTTAAATTTGAGTAAGGATTTTTTCTCAAATGTTGATGCCAGATCCCATGCCACCCGTGACAATTGCAAGCCTTATTCAAATTTTTAAATATTTTCTCTCAGGGTTTCAAGGTGGCGATATTACTTTCTGAGTAGAAAAGGTGCCAAGTGGTCTATTCTGATCTCATGGGTCAAGTTTGCATGTCTGTGTGATGATATTTGAGTAAACATTGGATAGTTCATGTGCATTAATGGAGAGAAGTGAAAATTGGGGTTTATCATAAAAACAACAATGCTTTTGTAATATCAGATTGGTTCTCTGTCCTTTTTTGCCATAGATGATAGAATCTGTTTGACAAAACCCAGGGGTTGGGGGTTTCCTATTAGGTCATGATCAGCATAAAGTGTGGAGGAATTTTTTAATGTGAAGGTCCATGTCAATTGTGATGCTTCAAATCAGAATCTTTTGGTATTTTTTTTGAAGAAATATCAGTTAGGGAGGGAGTAGAACTTCAGAAAATAAGAATGGAGAAGAAGGAAAAGGTGTCAGATAGATGTATCTTTAGATATTTCCTTCTTCTACATAAGTTTTTCCCTTCTTAGTAGTAAGCGTTCCATAATTTTTGGCCCCAAAGTGTTAGTTCAAGACTTTTAGTTCTAGGGATATAGCAGATTTATGTTAGACTATATTAAAAAAAATAGAAAGTTCATTTGATCTTTTGCACATTATCGAATGGTGTATTTATTCAGTCATATTGATATAGAATTTTTACTCATCATACTTGATATATTCATTTCTTAGTTTCAGGTCTCTCCTTGGTTTTCACCTTATGAGTTTTGGATCTTCAGTTTCATTACATAGAAGTTCTCTATGTATATGTTCTATTCCTTAGTTTTGATCTAGGATCAAATTGAATATGCTTTGGGTATAACATAGATTCATTTGGTGTATCTACAGAAGGATCTTATAATAATTTTATGGTCTGAGTTTCTTGTGTTTATGGCTATGATTCTTTTCCAATAGGTTAGTTTATATTTTCAATATTTGCATTGAAGTATTGCCCAATGGATAAGGCATTGATCAAGAACTAGTATATATGTTTGTTGATATATGGCTAATTTGGTTTGAATATATTCTTCAAATTTACATCAAAACCATTACTAAGTCCTTTTATATTCTTATGGTTGTTGGTTTTATGTCCTACATAGTAATGAAGATTTGATTAATGTCTAGTTAGCATTTAGTACTTTCTTACTATGACCTGTTATCAAAATCCAGAGTAATTAGGAGTTCTAAAGAGTTGTATCTATCTAGATTAGGTGTACCCACCTTGATTTAGAAGAGAAAAAAGTGAAGAGGGAAGTCTTGTCCCTATAGTTGGTCCAGTTACCTTGTAGAGCTTTCATACTTGGAGCTAACCACTCGTAACCTCAGTCTCAAAGTATATTGGTGGCTTTCAAAGCATAAACATTTTCAAACACCAACAAATTGGTGACTCTGCCAGTGAACAAGTAGTATATCATCATAAGTGACTAGTAAGTTTACCATTGGAAGCATAGAGCTATCTTGTTTTTATCATTTTTCATGTGATTTCCTTTATTTCAGTTTTCATCTTGGTTAGTGTTGCATTTTCATAACTTGTTTTGGGTGGCAACTCTGAGATAACTCTGTAGAAAATTAATTGTCTTGTGCCCCTTGTTTTTATGGAAAACACAATAGGAATTATCATCCCACCACCTGAGCTTGACCATTGGTTCCCACGGTTTAGAATCGGGGATTGTGAGAACTTTGTTATCCAATAGTGTCTTTAAGACAATCTCAAGAGGCTCTCCCAAAGGAGTGAGTGTTCTATGAGATTTGGAATTCCATGATCATCCCTTGTCTTTATCATTGTTTTTTTTGGGTATGGGAGTTGTTACCTTGGAATCCTTGCTTGCTTGCATACTGTTGGTTAGATTGAATACTTCAGGTTTGTGACCATAAATGGATGTGTCTTCTATGCCATCATTGACAACATTATTGTTTTTCTTCCACCATTTAGGCTTGGAGTTGGATTTGTTTGATTTGTTTTCACCTTGAAGAGTGATCTCCCCTCTTTTGACCATGACTTCCTCAATACGGAGGGCATTTTCAATCATTCTGTCGAATCTTGGAGAGACTTGCATTTGTAAAGCATAGTTTAATTCAGGCACTAGATTATTAATGAATATCTCCATATTCTCTATTTTAGGAATGGCCTTTGAATATCATGCAAAGATCTTCCTCCACCTTTGTAGGAAGTGTGTAAATTGTTAGCTCATTTTCTTGTATGAATCGATTAAAAAAATAATGAATGTTTAACCCTCTATTCCCAACTCAGATTCATACATGAATAAGGCTAATTAACAAGGATAAAAATCCTCCTACACTTTGGACTCCACATACCCAGGTGGGTGCACCTTTGACAGACTCACTGAATAACAGAGAATCTCACAGTGGATTAAGGATTTGCAATCCTTCTTCTTTTTATGCCAAATTGGCCTAGGAAGGCTAACCTATTGATTCACTCTTCAAGGAATCACAAAGATGAAGTATATTATTCAATATAATCTACTACACATACAAGTTCTTGACAACAGAAGGTAAAGTTTTTAATATTTAGATTGATGATAACAACCACATGTTAGCATATTGACCAGTGCCTAATCATGGGTAATAGAGTCATAACATAGCATATACATATTAAGATAATTAATCAGAACACAATTGAACCCTAGATAGAGTGCCTTACAAACTATCCTCTCACTCCTCACACCAATGTATCAAATTCTTGCACAAAACCTAATTCTCTGCAATCACCTGCAAGATTTATACTCTCCTTGAAAATAACTCACAAACAAGAACATGACTACCTTGTAATCGGTATACTCAAAATGCCTTACAAATTGAACATACAAGAATTTATTGCAAGAAGACACCATTGACATAAAAAATGGAGATTCCATTGTATTTTATTAATATGAATTCAATAACAGTACACTTTGAAGACTCAAAAACCAATGGTCAGACCAATTTAGTAATCTGCCTTGTAGTCTTATTTTTACCATCCTTATTACAATATTACAATTTGATACTTATAGGTAGCCCCAGTCATCTTGGAATCCTTTTGGAAAATAAGGATGCAACAAGCTACAGATGACTGGGCTACAAGACAAAATATAGTTCCAAGAACAAACAAAACTTCTGGCTGAAGAGATAACAATATTTGCTACGATCCATGTGATCATTTGTCTTGTGACCGCCTGAATGCTTGAAGTTGTTCCAAAGTAGTTGGGTCTTTATCATCTGGATCTTTCTCTCTTATTGGTGTAGAGGCCCCAAATATATAATTTTCTCCATTCATTCAACCTCCTTGGTGTTAGCTTTCCCCTTCATATTTGTTGCCTCATGCTACCGGGGTGACTACTCCATACTTGCTAACCCATGAGGTGAACACGTCATCACTTGGCCAATTGAAATTGAGAACCTCATCCTTTTGGCTGTTGATGTCATGTCCCCTTTCTAGAATGGACATTAGAGATAGAGGAGTTGGCCTATCATTGGAGTCTCGTAGGCTAGCGGAGATGGATAGGGACTCATTCATTGCATACAGTGACTGGATTTTGGCTTTACAAGCAGTTTGGAGCCAGTTTGGAGCAGTTCCTAGATTTTAGGGGATATCCCTATTTTTTAGGAGGATGTGGCAGTTTCCAGATGTGAGGTCCCACCGGACCATTCCATGGTTTCAGTTTCTAGATGACAGGGTGTGTTCCCTAGTTTCTAGGAGCATCCCTACATTTTGGGGATGAGACTGCCAGTTGATCCTTGATTTTCGACATCAGTCACAGACAGGTGACAGTTCCAGTTTCAGGTTTCTGAGGTTAGTTGGGCATTTTGTGGCTATTTGGGATATATTTTTAATATATTTAAAAATATCCTAAGTTAGCATTTAATAATTAAAATAAGGCTATGTCTATAGCCATTTTCGAGTAATAAGGGGTTTTTGGCCTCATCTGGATGTGTATCCCTTGGTGTAATAGCTCGTTGGAAAGGTCTTGGACTTTCCTAAATATTTCTTTCTTGACTCAGACACTTTCGGTGAACAGATTTCTTTATATTTGAAAAAAGGTCATTTTCTATGCACTTGGCAACTTAAAAATGAGAAATATAACATTTAAAACCTAAACGCCACATTGAGTCACTTTTAGGGTTCAAGCTAAGTGGGAAGGTGTTATAAGGAAGTTGAGAACCAATTCTTGGCATCTTTTACATCTTATGAACATTCTAAAAATTTGGCGTTTGTCTCTGGATTGAGCATTCCCTCACTAGGACGTCAAACCCTAGGCTGAGAGTTGATTGAGTTGGGACGTAGCCCTCAACTAGATTAGATTTGCTGGTTTTTATGCAAGTTTCTGACATTGGTGGAGTTGTTACATCATTTCATAGCATTGGCGTGGAAAGCTGGAGGTCGATTTGCAGCATTAGAGTTGCTACAGCCTTTCACATCATTGGCGTGGCAATTTGGAGGTTGTCTTTGTAATGTTAGAGCTGCTACAACAGTTCTTATACTTGGCATTAGAAATTGGAGATCAACATTGCAGCATTCAGCAGATTGCATCATATTGGCGCTGGGTGTTGTGAGTGGATTCGCTCAGAAGTTTATATCAGTTAGGCATGGGGTTTTTTGTGGGCAAAATTAGCAAAGGTTGCAGTAGCCAGCAGCTCCTATATTCAAACATAGATTGTATTCAGGTACCAAACTACATTAGTTCTGAAAGAAAACTTATTGGAATAGCTACAGACATTTCTATAATTTTATATGTTTTGTATCCAGTTATTGTTATTGCTATCAATTTGCTGCTGTCATTGTCTTTACATTGTACCACATTTTTCTAGAAATATCAAATAAAATCATTCCTTCTGCAACTCCTGTCTAGTTCTACAAGATAATCAAAACACTTACAGGAAAACATAATTATATTAATAAAATTTATAGCAGTAGCAGAGTAAATATCCACTTGGGATATTTCAGTGGTAGCAGAGCCTACATCCTGCCAGCCTGTAGGGTTTGTGGGATTCTTTCACAGGTGACTGCAGAAAAAGTTATAATAATTCACTTCAGCAACTGGGTAGTTGATAAAAAGTTTTAATAAATCATTCCAGCATATGGGTATTTGATAAAAGGTTTTGATAATTAATATCAGCAACTGGGTAGTTGTTGGCCTACACATTTATGCTTTCAGTTGACGGCTGGTAAGACAATAATGGCTAGACAGAAAAAACCATCAAATGGTTTGTCTGAATCTAAAAGACAAATTGATACCTTGGGTAGACAGTGGGATCGTAGTTGGGATATTCAGAACAGACTTAGTGAATAGTTGTCAGATCCGGTTACCATTGACAAGGCGGCTAGGTATATGGTTTCACTCTTGTACAGATCTTCTTCTTACAGGACACAGGATACGAGACAGGTTGACACAGTGAGGGAGGTCAGGAGAGACCTACGGGATGATTTCATAGCTGCATGTGAGCCCAGCACATCAGTTCCAGAGATTAGTGCCCCTCCAGTTGAGTTACCCCACACATTTATTGTAGGATCATTACCTATCTCAGTGGATGAGCACATGATAGTTACATAGGCTGACAGTTGCATGGAGGCTCAACACTCAGTTGATGATTCGGTGTTACAGCAGGAGTTGAGACCTGCAGTTGATTTATGTAGCACACCGGATTGTATTATAAAGACAGACAGTGACTTATGTTTAGATT
>MU224555.1:325528-340825 GCA_018584345.1 Thuja plicata
ATCACTACAAAGGATTTGAAATGTTTTAACATGGGTGACAGGATCACCTTTGCCATTGTAAGTCTCAAGACGAGGCATATTGGCTTGCTGAGGGACAGTAGCATGAATGATGTCTAGGGATAAAGGCTACCCATATCACATGTAGGAATGCTAAATTTGGATTGAGTCAAAGACGCAAGTTGTTGTTGTAAAGATGACATAGTTTGAGCCAAACTAATAATTGTGGAATCATTAGAGGAAAAAAGTGGCATAGCAATATTAGGAACACTAGGAAAAGTGTAAGAAGTAGCAGGAATGGAAGACACAACTAGTGGAGCAGTAGGAACCCCAGTTGGAAGAGGATTAGTATAAGTAAAGGGCACACTATGATATGAAGGTTGTGAGGGAGGTAAAGATACCGGTGGAGCACTCACAGGAATAGGTGCACTTGGGATAGAAGTTGTTATTAAAGTAGGAGTATAAGTAGGGATACTAGGTAGAGAAACAAAAGAAGGTCCTACACTAGTGACAATAGGTGTGAATCCTAAATCTTGATCCTCTTGAGCTAAATGTTTAACATTCAAATTCACAAGGTGAGTAATACTACGCAAGAAATTAATACCTTGATCATTATCACGGAGAACTTTTTTAAGAGCCTCTATAGCTTGGATGGAATATTGATTATGGTTTTCTTGGATAAGACAATTACCCATTTTATCAAGTTCAGTTGAAAGGTTTTGCACTTGCTCAGGAGGGAATCTTAAAGTATCATCCTCATCATGAGATGAGTGAGAAGAGTTATGCTCCATAGAAGGATTGGAGTCATGAGTTATCAAATTGTCATTCAGGATCCTAAGGAAAGGAGTGGAAGACTCCGGATCAAAGGAACCCATAAGTCTATGGCTTCTTCTAACCGGGATACTATAAGTAGGAATAGATGTAGTAAAGCTCATACACCAATACAATGCAAATGAACTAATACAAAATTTTAGGTCTATTTAATTGAAATTTAATTTGAAAGAACATGTGAGATCTAACATACACAATGCAAATCTAACACCAAAAAAGAAAGAGTTGTCTATCGCGGGTTCACCAAAATGTAACATAAAAAATAGATGTTGTTGATGTTACCAAAATGTAAAGGAGAAAAATGGGGTTTAGGAGATGTAAAGATGAAAGAGTTTTGTTAAGGGGGGGATTTGAATTGTTATTTGTGTTGATTTCCTTAACCAGGTACTTTACACTTACTCAAAATTAATTGATTGTATATTGCAATTGTGATTGTGATTAAGGGAAGATAAGATGCTCCTTTCTTTCACCCTCAAATACACAAATAGGAGATCAAATTTTGATCAACCCCAAAGGGTTAATACACAAATGAATCCACTTATTTGGAAAGAGACCAAGAAAGGGGATCTTAAATTTTATTGATTAATATGATTAATGACAGTAATTGAAAAGAATAGGAGAAAATACCAACCTTACAAAATGGTAGATCAAAGATTGTTGTTTTCTAAGATCTGTAGATTGTTTCTGGAAATGTTGATAGTTCATACCGAACTGGAACATAGAGACAGACAAAACCCAAAAATATTTTTCCATTCTTATGTCATCTTATGAAAAAGGTCGACCTTGTACCACTTTTTCCAACTCAATCTGCTCAACTCTGAAAGTGTCCCTGTTCGCACAGTCTGAAAGACATCCAAAAAGGGTATCCAGATCTGGCCTTAGATTTATAGTCCCAAACCTGTACCTACAAGAAAAATGTTTTTTTGTTGTTGGGGAGGGGTTTTCCTTGGTCAAAACCTAGTTTTTGAATTAACCTTAATATATGTAATTGAAATTGTAGAGATAAACAAAGCAAAACTCAAATTCACCTTGCTTGTAATGTCCTTGTGGCGGATTTGAATCCGTGGATCCACAAGTATGCTTCAAAACATGGAATGTAGAATGGAAGGATGTCTTCAATCTCTTGATTGTAGATCTCCAACACCAAGTTTTGAATGGGTTCTTGAACTTGATAAGGGCTTCGAAAGAAGATTGATGGAGAGATCACCAAAAGGGCACTTCTTTGGCTTGAATCCTTCAATGGCCTCCAATGGATCTCCTTCATACAAATGGATACTTGAGAATGATGGATGCTTTCTTCAAATCTTTCTTAATTTCTTGCTTGGGCTTCACTCCATAAGGATGCTTGATGCTTGATTAGAAGACTTCCATTGCTTGATCATGGTTAGAGAAAATGAGAGGAGAAGGTTCCCTTTTGTATGAAACTAGGGCACAATCTTCTAAGGAGGCCTACATAGGATAATTAAATAATCATTTAAGCCTTTACCCCTAGGAGAGGACCTATATTAAATATAATTTAGGAATAAACCAATTCAGAACCCGAAACAGTCGACGCGGAAGTAGGAGAAAACTTTTTGTGAAGACCGACATCCCGGAAACCAAAAGTTCCCAGGATTTGGACCCTAGGACAAGCTCAAGGTTGGCTCTATCCTAGGAAAGGGCCAAGGTTGACCCTATCCTAGGGTAGGGATAAGGTTGACCCTATCCTAGGAGGTTGACCCTATCCTCAGATCCCAGGATCACAGGTCAGAGACCCAGAATGTAGAATTTAGGTTAGGAAATGGAGGTTAGAAAGGTAGGTCAGGGGGGAAGCCATGTTAAGATTAGAAACCCATTTAGAGGTGATTTTAATGACCCCAAACCACTCACTTAGAATGCTAAACCAGTCTCCTATGGAAGTGCTTCCATTTTATGACTATACACTTACAACCTATCCTCTCACTCCTCACACCAATGTATCAAATCCTTGCACAAACCGTAATTCTCTGCAATCACTTGAAATATTTATACTCTCCTTGAAAATAACTCACAAACAAGAACATGACTACCTTGTAATAATTACACTCAAAATGCCTTACAAATTGAACATACAAGAATTAATTTTAAATGCAAGAAGACACCATTGACATCAAAAATGGAGATTCCATTGTATTTTATTAATATGAACTCAATGACAGTACACTTTGAAGACTCAAAAAGAAATGGTCAGACCAATTTAGTAATCTACCTTGTAGTCTTATTTTTACCATCCTTATTAAAATATTATAATTTTATACTTATAGTTATCCCCAGTCATCTTGGAATCCTTTTGGAAAATGAGGATGCAACAAGCTATGGATGACTGGGCTACAGGACAAAATATAGTTCCAAGAAGAGACAAAACTTCTGGTTGAAGAGATAACAATATTTTCTATGAGCCATGTGATCATTTGTTTTGTGACCACCTGAATTCTTGAAGTTGTTCCAAAGTAGTTGGGTCTTTATCATCTAGATCTTTCTCTCTTATTGGTGTAGAGGCCCCAAATATCTAATTTGCTCCATTCATTTAACCTCCTTGGTGTTAGCTGTCCCCTTCATATTTGTTGCCTCATGCTACCGGGGTGACTACTCCATACTTTCTAACCCATGAGGTGAACACCTCATCACTTGGCCAATTGAAATTGAGAACCTCATCCTTTTGGCTATTGAGCTCCTCTCAATCACTATTAGCCTTCTCAATCTCTACATCCCAATATTCAAAAAATTCCTTGGCTTTACTCAAAATATCTATAGTTAGCACAAACCATCCATTATTTTCCAAAGTGACAATAATTTTTATTTTGCTAGTTAGTGCTTCATTTAACTACCTCAGCCATAGGGCTTCATTTTTTATATTCCCATCATCTTTGAACATATAGGGATACATATCGTATATGTCCTTGGAAAATTCCCCTTTCAGAGTTGTGATCTTTTTCATCACCATGTTCCTCTTGGTGTCTAAATTGACCATCAATTTGAGACACTTATGAGTTCTTGTCAAAATAATATCAATATAATTTTGCTCTTTAGAGAGGGAATTGAAATATTTTACATGGGATGCCCTCCCTTTCCATTTACTCACTATCAAATTCCATTATCCCTTTTTAGTGTCATATTTGTTGGTGATGCTTGCAATCTTCTTCCCTAATAGGTAGAGATTAGAGAGGTTGACCTCACTAGCACATCTCTTGAGATTTGTAAATATTTGATCTTTGTGCTTTTGTATCACCAATTATTTAGCTTCTTTGTAGGCCTGGGAGTCTTCTAAATCTTTCTTACCCTCCTCTTCTAATCTTGTTCTTTCACTGATTAGCTTGCTCTTCTCAGCTTCTAATTCTTCCCTCTTGGCCTCAACAACTTTTTGAATAGTAGGACTTAGAGGTGCAGGGGATGGTGGAATATGTTATAAATGGACTTGAGGAGGAGGGTTGATGAGGTTCCTGAGTAATCATCCTTTGGGGCACAAATTGGGTTTTTTGCTCACCCTCCAACTCTGCTATTTTTTTGTCCTTCATCAAAGATTTAACCCTCTCCTCATTATAAGCCTTGAGCACAAACTCATACTTTTCATTTAGACTGGCATATGCTTCTTTCTCCTTCTCTGACACTTTCATACTCAAATTGGCAACCTGTACAACAAGATCATCTACTTCAACTCCAGAGGTGTCTGCAACCCTTTTCACAATCATGCTGCCTGTGTCTTCAGCTTCATTATCTTCTTTAGTTCTTCTTTTGTCCTTTTTCTTTAGTGACTAGATTGCCAATGCTGAATGGCCTTCACTAAATTTAGTGCCTATTGATTTTCCAGTAGGGCTTCTGGGGTTTTTCTTGTTTCCTTATGGCATCAAAAATTACCGCATCAGCTAAATCCCGTTGTGGCAATATGATAACCCTTTGTCTTTTGACCATCTGTCTGCCCTCTTCAGGAGTAATTTTATCAAATTTTAGTATCAATTCTTGTTTAACTTCTTTCTCTATGTCCTCTTTGGTAGCATTGGGTTGGGATTCTATCATTTTTTGGCACTTTTCATTGTATTCACCAATATGACATCTCCATAGAAACTGAATAAAAGCCCTAATTTTGATGAAAATGTCATCAGAAAAGAATTCATCACTTGCTTGCTTGGTCACAGGGTCTAACTCCTTTCCAGAAAATTCAGCCATTGTGAGGTCAGATGATGTATGCTTGGGTTCTTCTAGAATCCCCTCTTGTAATTCATGAGTAGTAACAACTACTTCACCAGCATTTCTCATCTTGAGCAATTTCTCAGCAATGGTCTGGTTATGATACTGCATAGGGGATTGGGAAGGAGAATATAATTCACCTCCTTGTTCCTTTATCTCCACCCTTTGCCTCTTTCAAGAGGATACTTCTTGAACGTCAGTGTCCATTGGCCTCTTTCCCTTATGCTGAATGGGCTGATCAACTCTGGGAGCAACAGTGGTATATCCCCTTCTTTTATATACTAGATAGTTCCCATGTGGAACTATTCTACTCTATGGGAATTTATTCATGATAGAAAGGGCCTTTTCTGGGTTACTCTCAAGTGCTCTCTTCCTTTTCTCACTTAGGGTTTGTATTATTCCCTCAAAAAGATTCATAAGTGAATCAATTTTATAAGACCATGGGAAAAAATCCTTAAGAGGATCATAGGTCTTGTCAAAATTCTGGACAAAGTCCAAGGATTTCTTATATGCCATCCATTTCTCCTTCCTGACTTCTTAAACCTCTAAGTCAAAGATATTCCTAATAATATCCTTAGAATAGTAGAACTGATGTTTTAGCATAATACAATTGGTCCTCTTCCTGAACATGCCCATGATAAAATCTTCATTATCATCACATCTAGCTCTGGAAGTAGATAAATGATAGGGCTCAAAATTATTGTCAAACACTGTCCACCCTCCTTTTGTTATGATAAAGTGATGGGCTTTAGTGAGTGTATGGAAGACATTTCCCTTCATCTTCCAGTCAAAGCTTCCTCCTGCAGCCCACCTAATTGTCTTATGATTTCTGCTATCCCAATTTTGAGTGGGACTCTATAGGGTAGCACATAAGGAACACATCTACAACCATAAACCCTAATCACTGTTGCAAAAGGGTATAATATCAAATCTCCCCAGTTGTGAGTAATTTTCAACTCAGGGGCATACTCCATAGGCCTTAAAAGCATCAATATTTCATTATGAATTCTTGCAGTTTGGTTGCTTAATAATGACTTAAGTCTGGTTGATAAAAACTTTATCAAAGTATACATAACTTGCATTCTTTCTATCCATGGACATGTCTGCATTCCACATCTGAACAGGCAACTCTTCATCATCTTGGAATTTATCCAATTCCATTTCTTCTTCAAAGAAATCTGCATTGTTAAATAAGAACATATGCATCATGAGGGAATACCAACCCATTGGCTTCTATATATTGCCATCTTTGATCCCTGACAAACCATCATGAATCTCTTGAGCAATATAGGATGCACAATCAAACACTACTGATAAATGGGGATGTAGAATTTGAACCACCATCAACATTATCTGGACTGGCATGGCTGCCTCCTCATTTATCCCTAAGACATTACATAGGGAACTGTACATTTTTCTGGCTTTGCCAATGAAGAAATCTATTTTGAAGGGTTCGGGGGTTCCTGGCCCTATTACAACTAAATCTCCTATCTTGCTTGCATATCCCTTCACTACTTCACCTCTGTAATAATCCCTCTGGTTATTATATATTTCTTTGAAATATTCAAGGTCAATATCATCCATTCTCTGTGAAGGGTCAGTCAACTTGAAGATCCTCCTAATTTCATCAGCTAACATAGTCAGTATTACATTTCCCCGAGTGTCTCTAACAACCCTAGACACCTTATCATAAGTGTTTTCTATTAGAATGAGCAAATGAGTATCCATGAAGACACTAGGTGCTATTAGCTTACCAACATCTAGTTCCCAAATATTATAATCTAGGGTGGGGGCCTTTCTCTAACTGTAAGCTTCTCTAAACAGAGCCAGGGCATCAAAACTTGTAGTGGCATCTCTTGCCCACCTTCATATATCATATAGCCCTTCCCCAATTCTGAAGCGGGGATGTTGTGGTACTACTTTCTAAGCTTGGGTAGCATCCCCTGAAGACAACGGTAACTACTGTAATAAATCTTCCCTAACATTCCATTTCTAGTAGTCAACTTGTCTGGTGATTTTAGCTCTAGGGGCCATTCTAATGGTTTTCTATCAATACTAGAACCAGATTCTGAAACAGGAGTTCTAAAACCTTCTTTGAACTACAATTCTATCTCAATTGGAATGCTATTGAATCAGTAAACTTACCCATTCTGCACAGAAGTCGCTTGAAGCTGGTTTTCTTTTGTAATTCTATCTTTGCGTAAATGGTTTTGGTGAATGATTTAGACAGTAGTCGGCTTAATCATTTTACGGCCTTAATCAAATCAGTCTCTCAAATTGAATTCAACTGGAGTTGCCACATGTTCTATAATTAATTCACCAGCTTCAGTTTCATGGCTTAACGACTCTCTGCAACTTGTTTTATTAAATTTGAATTTGAACCATTGATTCTGGGCACTATTCTTTACATTAGACGACCATCTTAATTTCCTAAAAATAATTGCTAATTAAGGACACGTGTCGACACCACTTATCTGCTTATTCGTTAGATGTCGAGCATCTTAAACATAAGAAAATAAGAAAGCCTTTAGATGCTAACCAACTTAATTGAAGCTAAACATCCCACAAGTTATATATACCTAGGCCCACCAACTGCCAGATGTCGCCACTGCTTATCTGCTTACTTGTTAGATTTTGTGCACTTTCCCTTTAAGCTAATAAGCGGTCCATTCGATCTTTTGAAACTTGTGCACCATTTAACAAAGTTCCTTTACAACAGCCCGGCCCCACCAAAGACATGTGTCGCCATCGCTTATCCACTTACTCATTAGATGTCAAGCATCTTAGACATAAGTAGATACACCGACCGTCAGATAATAGTTGTTTACCTTTTAACAGAGCGCCTTTACAATAGCCTGGCCCCACCAAAGACATGCGTCGCCACTGCTTATCTGCCTACTCATTAGATGTTGAGCATCTTAGACATAAGCGGATATGCCGACCATCAGATCTTTTAATAGTTGCTTAACTTTTAACAGAGTGCATTTACAACAGTCTGGCTCCACCAAAGACACATGTCACCACCACTTCTCTACTTACTCATTAGATGTCATGCACTTTGGACATAAGAGGATACATGCACCGTTAGATTTTTTCTGACTTGCACGACACATAAGGTGATGATGTAAAGGGACCCATATGGCAAGATTTCGGAGTTAATAAAGTAGTTAGGATATTACAAACTTTAGGCGAAAAGAAACCTATTCAACATAGACACATAACTTAGTATGACTTAAGTGACCAAAAAAGTAATGCAGGAATAGAATCAACCAAGGCACTTAGGGTTTTTTAGTCACTTTTGACCACTTTCAAATAGGTTGAGGATTTAGGCACATTTTGCAAAGGCATAAAATCAAATTTAATACCTATTTCAAAACCCTTGACACTTCAATGACAGGATACTTTATAAAAACTAAAAGGCACACTTTGGACAAGAAATAGCACCAACATAAATGATTCAAACATTTTGACCTTAGGGTTCAGTTTTGAGAACCACTCCCTGGCATTACCTCCTAGACTTCCTAGAAATAGTTGCATGAGGTATGTAGGTTTGTGCATGTATTCTATGCTCAAAGCACATAATTCCCTCACATGGTCGTGTGGGTCAGTTTCTCCTGTGTACTTTTCATACTTTGGTCTTGCCACGTTGGGAGGAAATGGAACCATAGTAATACTCTTATCAAAAGGGAATGGACAAATGAAGTCCAAAGAGTATGGTGATTTTGGTTTAACCTTCTCTTGTTTGAGGTTTGTAATCTCTGTTTGCATCAATGTTAGCTGTTTGGCAATGATAGATATAGGAGTTAGTACTTCCTTTTCCTTGAGTTGTTCCACATCATAATCCTTAGGTAATTTGACACCCGTGGATGCTAGATGGAGGAAGTATTTCTCTTTATCGTCATCAATTATCCTTTCCAATATCTTGTGGAACCTCTTACTCTGTTTGAGTTTTTCATACTCATCTTCAGGGATTTCCCCCTCAATGTCTAATCCAAATGGATCATGTTAAAAGGTAGTTTCTTCATTCTCATTTAGATCTTCATGCTTTTGACTCTTTCTATTGTCATATTCTTCAAAAGTTGCACTCCATTCGCGAGTGTTTCTATCCATTTGTGGAGAGTCTAGATCAAGTAGGGAGCTACGAGATGTTTTTCCTAGAAAGTGTGTTGATTTAGGAGGTACTTCCAATCCTTTAGATGTGTACTTTTTGTGTCTTGTGTTAACAATGTGGTTATGTCTCAACTTTCATCAATGTTTCCCAATAGTTTCAAGTAGAGTCTCAAATCGTTCAAGTGAGTGTGTCTAGGTAGAAGTGTTTTTTGTGTTTGGGTGGAAGTAAATGATTCCAGTGTCAAAGGGTTAGATTTCCTTGATAGTGAGCTTGAAACCAAGTTTTTTGTAAAATGTGGGTAGACCACACGGATTGAGACAGATTACAAGAGTTTGATGGGACATGCAAGGTAGATGTCTCAAAAAGTTTTTGATATAGCCACAGTGAGACCAAAAGAAGCAATAAGGATAGACTAAAGATTCAAAAGGGGATTCAAAATAAACTATCTTCATCTAAGAGGTAATGATGCAAGTTCCCATTGTTCAAATGTTGTCAGTTTCATTTTGAAAGTGTGTGAAGTTTGAGCATTTTTTAGATTTTTCAATGATTGAAAAACACATGTGTAATCACCTAAAAATGCTCACCTAAATCCTAGACCCCCAATCTCAACAATTAATCAAGAAACCCTAATCTTGATTACCCTAAGTACTAAATCAAATAGGCATTTATCAAATTCAAACTGATCTGACCTAAACCCTAGGTCCTAATCAATCATCTTACCTGATTAATTAATTAATTCCTAAAACCACATTACATTGGAAAATAAATTTTATAGTATTATTTAATTGATATTATGATATATTAATTAAATAAAAATTACAAAATTGTCAATTAAATCAAAAAGGAATTAAATTAATTATAAAAACCTAAATGTGCATTCAAAATCAATTAAATTTATTAAAAATGCATATGACATCATCAAATTCATTTGACTGATTATCAAAATGGAAACAATCTAGTTCCACTTAGTTAACTGATTCTCATCTATTTATCATTTTGGAAACATTTCAGTTAACTAAAAAACTAAATATGGAAGTTTCCAAAACAACTAATGAGTCAGTTCAGTCAACTAACTCTCTCGACTAATCAAATCACTTGCACATGGATTGTGCTTCTTCAATCGAATCTCAGCCACTCTTTTTGTTCGATCTCGATCGTCGATTCGAGAGAGATTTCTATAAAAGAGAAACTCTTTTCCCTCACAAAGGATCCTAAATTTATTCTAATGTTACTATACTTCATTTTCTTCTCTTTACTTAGCATTTATCATTTAGAATTGTTGTTTTAATTTCAAGCATGCAAATCTAATCATTAGAGCACATTCAATTTGTGTTTTAAAAAGAATCTTTCACTTTTCAATTTGGTGCTTCTAATATCAATCTTAAGTAGCTTGGATGAAAAAAAAAATGCATATGCATATCATCTTAGATCATTTATCATATCTTAAAATCCTTGATTTAGGTCATCGGTGTAGTCACTGAGCTTGCAATGATCTGAGAGCAAGCTCACACTCCTGCCTTCTAGAAGGCAACAGGTCGACTCTTTCAGACATGCAGGATTAATGAATCCATATTCATTCCTATATGAAACTAAAGTATAATAACTATGTTGAAGTGTACTTATAAATTAGAGGTCCACATTTAGCTAGCACATTTCTGGCGCCCACCATGGGGCTCGAACCCATGACCACAAGGTTAATTTTTGTGAGTTTTGTGATAAATTTTTGGGCTGTTTTTCCAGACATCTGATAGATTTTTTTATTGTTACATGCACATATTACATGATACAGATCCTAAATGTATATTTATGGAAAGTTATTTTAGTTATATTTCATGTTCCATTGGTTTTAATTCATTTTGTTAGGATTTACAAAAGTTATGGTAATTTTAGTGTAGACTAGTCAGAACCTAATTTTTATGAAATCTGACTAATGTTTTTATTGGTACATACACAAATGACATGATACAGATCTTAAATTTATATGTATGGAATGGTATTTGAGTTATCTTTCATTTTTCATTGGTTTGAAATAATTTTGTTGGGATTTGCAAAAGTTATGGTCATTTTAGTACAGACTAGTGAACCTGATTTTGAGAAATCTGACTGATAGTTTTATTGGTACGTGCACATATGAAATGATACAGATCTAAAATTTATATTTCTAGAAAGGTATTTGAGTTAGATTTCATTTTATGCTATTTTTAATTAATTTTGTTGGGATTTTCAAAAGTTATGATTGATTTAGTGTAGACTAGTCATAACCTAATTTTTATGACAACAGGTTTTTTGATTATCAAATGATATATTATCTTTGATTAACCTGATTTTCTAACACGTGGGACTGGCAAGTTGTGTGTTGTGTATGTATTTTTTTTATGGATTTTATAACAGTGGGTTGCATGTGTAGGAATAGTTAAGGTTTGCATAACAGTGGTTTGCAGAACGTTACCCAAGAAGACTAAAACACAAACTACTAACGAATTGGTTTTGCATGTTGCCTTTGATCGATAGAATGCAAAACATTATGCTTGCATTTTGTTTTTGATTTCTTAAAATAGGAACCCACATGAAAGATTTCTTAAAATGAACATTTGTTTGATGTTTTAGGAATGACAATAATGTAGGGAAACTATGCTCTCGCCCTTTTGGGATGATAAAAAATCCAGAAAAATTATTATCATTTTCTTATTCTGCGTGAAGTGTCTTTTAGTTTTGTAAACCCAAGGAATTGCATGGACATATCCTCTCCCCTTTCCTTGGTGGATCTTGGGTGAAATAGAAATCTATACAAATCCTTTAGCGTGGCTACCTCCCAAGTGCTTTAACAGAGTTGATGAGAGTGGATTGCCCAACTGGTAACAGGCTAAAGCCAAGCCCTTCCAAATTGGTATATAAAAAATGTCATTATGATTAATGTCACAGTGAATAGGTGTTGAATATATTATATTGGGAAGAAGATCTCCCTTAGTACCCTTTTGGTGCATTAAAACCTACAAAATGTAACTTTTGTAGGTTGGGAGGCCTCCATAACAAAGCTAATCTGCCGCAAGTATAACCACCTAAATGGATACCTTAACCACACACTTTGTTCTAGTAACCAAATTCCCTCTATCTCTTGGTGTGGAAGGTTAGAGACTGACTAAGATGTCCCACACTTTCACGACTCTTAGTAGAGACAATAGTCCCTTGGGAGGTCATTACCATTAGGATTTGAAGCTTTTTGTGCTTGAGAAGTGAGTGCACTATAAGGACGAGTTTGTGCCTCCAAGCTTCTAAGTTGTCCACTATGAGTAGGCATGGCTAAACTTCAGTTCAAGTGGGAATTCAACAGATATTGCCCTAGCTTATCTAGGATTGTGGTGTGTCTATTATTTTTTTTACAACAAATAATCTCAATGATGTGTCTTACATGAGTTTTACTTAAACAACAACAACAATAATTGAACAATCAAACAATCTAGAAAATTGTACACTCTAGGTACTTGTCTGTCATATCTTGTCCAAAACATCAAATCAAACATCAAAGTGATCAACGATTCAAAATCTACACTTCTAGTTGTTAACTATCAACTCTTGTCTAAGTTCCTGCATCTGTTATCAAACTTTAGAAATCTATCAACTTGCTATCCAATTTTGTATTCTACTATGAAGGTTCTGTCCAAATTTTTAGAAATCTGTGTTCTCATCAACATCATCGCTAGTCTATCTTTGACTTCAATCTGTTGATAGTCTGACTTGTTGCTATTTTGAAATCTGATTTCATTGTGCTAGTCCAAGTGACTTGTTATCTTATCATATTTTTTTGCACTGTCCTTATCCTGAGTTGGAAGAGTAGGTTCGTTAACCTTGACTCAAGATCAGAGTCATTACTTCTCTTTCTTAGTTGGACTTTATCTCCTTTATCCTCTGGTCTTGGACTTAATTAGCACTTTAGATATCACCTCAACACCTGTCAGTCAATCAACTAATTCATCATACCTCCTCTTCAATCTTCTAAGAAAGTGCATCAACCCAATCTTACAATGTCTAAAAGCAAATGGGTTAAACCTTATGGTCCTAACAATGCGCAAGAAGAGATTCTTATGGCAGCTTTATCAAAACAACTTCAAACTATGCAATCTGAAATCCAAGAATTAAAAGGGGAAAAGGATACACAATCCAACAAATCCTCTTCAAGGTCAATCTATCCTTTTCTATTTGATCATTATCAAGAAAGTAGCTCCAAATCCCTAAAAGCTACTGAAAACACCATGAAGTCTTCCTCCAAAGGGATTAGTAACATCATGAAATAAAAACCTTGGGTTAAATGCATGACAGACTTCACTCCTTTGGGGAAATCTTATGAATCTACATTAGAAGAACTTCTTGATAATGATCTCATCACATTACCTCAAGCCACATCATGTAGATGAAGATTATTGAGTAACTATTGTGCATATCATCAACATAATGAGCATAAAACTTCATCTTGCATGGAGTTGAAACATAAAATCCAAGATCTCATAGATGATGGCATAATTGAAGTTGAAAATCCTAATGATTCATCTAATCTCAAGCATGATCAATATGAAGAATCCATATCTAGCAATGGTTCGTAGATCACATCTACTTCTTTCACCATTTCTCCATCTCCTAATGCTTCAAAACCAACCACACCATCCCCATCAAGAACTAAGCCTAATAATGACTATTTCTACCCTCAGGGACTATCTCTAAAAGAGATCCAAGCTAATCCACATATGACTGAAAGTCCTTCTCAGGCTTCAAAGATCATAGACCCAAAGCATCCATGTGCTTCAACGCTTGGCATTCCTATTGCAAATGATTGTCCATCAGCCTATCAAGAATCCTATATGTAGATCAAAACTCCCACCTCATCCTTAGAAGTGGCTCCATGTCAAGAGGACAATCTAAAGTGTGAAGAAATACATATCACTAATGATCAAGATCAAGACACCATCCATCTTTATCCAACAGTTGACCAAAGTCACATACCTCAAGAGTCCCATGATGATTCTATCATCCCCTTCCATTTCTTCCTAGAAGAAATTATTACATCTACTATATCTTATCCATCTCCCAAGAAAGATCAAGATATCCTTTCTGGCATCTCTAATGAGTCTATTGAAAATCAAGAGAAAGGTACCCTTTGTACACCAACTAAAGATCCTTGTCAAGATCAAAGAATCCCATCATCTCCATGTCATACCCATCTACATCAAGAAACCATCATTCCTCTAAATCACTTGCAGAAAAATAAATCCCCTCAAACTTCAGCTACTCCTATCAAAATTGCTCCTATAAAATCTACTCATGCACCTATTGATATAAAGGTAAATTCAAAAGAGAAGAGCCTTGGTCATGCATCTCACCTTAAAGATGTTGATATCCCCTCCACACTTTATATCCCTCCATTTAAATGTAAGCATCAGCCTTCTCCATCCTCCAAGTCCATTCTTGGTCCCTATATACCAAATCTGAAACCATCAAACATTCCATCTATATTGGGTCCTTATATCCCTCCATCCACTTACCCTATCACCCATCAAGATCAACAAAGACATACATCCTTGAAATCTCCTTATCAACCCATCCATATGAACCAGTCATATCAGCCCTATTCATCCACAATTCCCAAGACTTTTGGAAGCAATTTAGATTTACAACTAAGAAATCAAAAACCCAAGAATCCACTTACATATGAAGATCACTATGTCCCATCTAATCAACATGTGACTACAAATAGACCACAAAGGTTCACTGAGAAAAGAATAAAATCAAAGAAAATATGGGTTCCTAAATCCATCATGGAAGAATTGCGTTCTAAGTCCAAGAAAAGAATAAAATTAAAGAAAATATGGGTTCCTAAATCCATCATGGATGAATTGTGTTCTACATCATCCAAAAGAAAAGGAAAATCAAAAGCTACGTGGATTCCTTAGTCTCTTATAAATGAATTAGATACAAAAATAAAATCAAAAGCTACGTGGATTCCCAAGTCTCTCTTAAAAGGCTTGAACAAAAAGGAAAAGTCAAAGTTGGCATCCAAGCTTCCAAAGTCTTCCACTTAATCTTCAGCTAAACATCCCCCATCTTCTAACTCTATTTTGGGTCCTCATGTCCCAAAATCCATTACCTTGAATACTTCATCCATC
>MU224555.1:375884-387396 GCA_018584345.1 Thuja plicata
GAGTAACTAAGAAGACATAATAAATTATTAATTGTGAATCAATCAAATAAAATTTATAATTACTTAGATGCCCCTAGTTGAAAACATCATCAGGACATAAAATAATCATAATCAAACCAATATCCAATTGTGTGTTTAAGTAGTACTTGTTCATTCATATGTCAAACATAGTAAAGATTCATCAATCAAGAAAATTGAAATACAAGCAATATGGTGTTTCCATGCCTATGCCTTGATAGGATAATCCATTCATGTTTGTGATCCAATATAGCCTTGTAGGAACTCTGTTAATGTAAATGTCATGTCTGGATATGTGACGTTTGAAAAGACACCCTTGTTTTGGAAAGTGAAATAATTTCATATGTGTCAATAAACATTGTGTTCGTGAGGCAGACCATCCTAGAGCAACCTAGCAACCTCAACCTATCATGCAAGCAAAGATGCCCCCAGTGCAGAATGGATTATTCCTAAGACGTAAATGTAGACAAATCCCAAGTGAGGATAAGATAGCCATTTAGGAAATAAAGTCAGCATTTGAGCACATGTCAAATTATGAAGATTTAGTATCAGCAGTGTATTGATAGATGGAGCATAGAACATAAGTGATGCCTAGTTGCCAAGTTTTCACCACTTGGCAAGATTGTTTCTTTCTTTTTGCTACGAAGATGCCTGTTTTACCAGGTGCTCATCAAGGCACTTTTCTCTTTTTCTTTTTTTTTTTTCTTTTTTCTATTTTTGCTTTTTTGAATGTTTTTGTAGTATCAAGGCACCTATTTGCCAGGTTTTTAGCAAAGATACCCTTTTTGTAGGACCTTTTCCATTGTTTTTGGATTACTTCAGGATCAATTTTCTGAATGTTTTTGGTATTTTGTAAAACAAATTTGATGTACAAGCTCTACTAGTTGAACATCAAATGTAGAGTTTTGATAGGATCTAGAAGAACGTCTCCTTCAGGTGTAGCTAATTGATAAGCTCCAGTCCCAAAAGTAGCAGTGATGACATAAGGTCCCATTCAGTTAGGTTCAAACTTTCCTTTCTTCTCTCTATTAGGTTGGTTCTTAGGATTCTCTTTGAGGATGAGGTCTCCTACTTCAAATTTTCATGGTTTGACCTTCTTGTTGTAGCCTTTGGACATACGTGCTTGGTACATTTTGAGGTGATCGAATGCTTGTTGTCTGCGTTCATCTAGTAGGTCCAAAGAATTCACCCTATCTATGCGGTATTGTTCATTAGTAACAAGACCTTGTAAAGATATCCGCAAAGATGGGATTTCAATCTCAATAGGTAGTATTGCTTTAGCACCATAGACTAAAGCAAATGGCATGGATCCAATTGGTGTTCTGATGCTTGTTCTATAGGTCCATAGTACCAGATTTAGTTGTAGATGCCAGTCTCTGCAAGACTTACTCACAATTCTATGTAGAATCTTTAGAATATTCTTGTTAGATGCCTCAGCTTGTCCATTACCTTGATGGTAATATATTGAGGAGCAATGTTGAGTGATATGGAACTATTCACAAAGGTCATCAATGTCTTGATTTTTAAATTGGCCCCCATTGTCTGTTACAATTGAAGAGGGTATCCCATATCTACAAATAATGTAGTTTAGAATGAATATAGCCACCTATTTTCCAGTAGCTTTGATTAAAGGCACAGCCTCGACCCACTTTGTGAAATAATTAGTGGCCATAATGATGAACTTGTGTCCATTTGAAGAGTTAGGATATATTTGTCCAACCAAGTCAAAGGCCCATTGTTGAAATGGCCAATGTGTTATGAAAGGTATAAGTTCTCTGGCAGAAGCATGGATAAGATTTCCATGTGTCTGACATTTAAGACATGCTTTAGAAAATTGAATAGCATCTCTCTCCATGGTAGGCCAGTAATATCCTACTCTGAGAAATTTCTTTGCTAATGAAAAGTCGTTCGAGTGTGATCCACATTCACCTTTGTGGACTTCTTTTAATGCTAGATCGGACTCTTCGAGTTCTAAACACCTAATAAGTGTACCATCAAGACCTCATTGATATAGATTGTTAGTTATGAGGATGTAACATGATGTTGTCCTAATCAGGGATCTTTTCTCATTTCTGGATAGATTGTTAGGGATGGTTTGGTTAGAAAGGTAAGCAATGATATTGGCACACTGAGATTGGTCAGGGGCGTTCAAAGCACATATTACCTAGTATTTAGGGGTATCAAAGGCAGGATAGGATAGTTATTCAACCAAGAAGTCATAGCAGAATTGATGTTGTTCTAGTTGTAACATGGACACCAATGTTGCCATAACATCTGTAGTTTTATTATCAGATGTTGGTATCTGCTGGAATGTGATGAATACAAAGTATTTCTTTAGGTCATCAACTAGTTTCTTGTAGGGAATCAACTTCTCATCTTTTGTTTGCTACTCCCCATTGAGCTGATTGATAATTAGTTGGGAGTCACCATACATGTGCAACTCTACAATCTTCCACTCCATAGCTAGCTTAAGACCGTTTACCAAAGCTTCATATTCTAAAATATTATTGGTGCATGGAAACATCAATTTGTAAGATTTGGGAATCTTGTAACCCTAAGGAGTGATGAATAGAACTCCTTCTCTAGAGCCTTGTTGAGTAAATGAACCATCAAAGTACATCTTCCATGGATATTCAGTTAGATGCATGATTGTTTCATCAGGGAATTCAATTATTAAAGGTTCATCATCCTAGAGTGGTGAATCAACCAATTGATCTACAAGGACCTGTCCTTTGATAGCTCATAATTCTACATATTCAATGTCAAACTCACTTAGAATCAGGACCCATTTTTCCAAACATCGGATTAATGTTGTTCTGCTCAAAAGGTACTTTAGAGGATCAATCTTAGCAATGAGCTTCACTATATGAGAGAGCATATAGTGCCTCAATTTTTGTGATGCAAAGATGACTGCTAAGCATGCTTTTTCAATAATTTTATAATTGAGCTCATAGGCAACTAGTGTTCTACTAATGTAGTAGATAGCTCTTTCTTTCTTTGTTTCATCCTCTTGTGATAGAAAAATTCCTAGGGATGTAGTTGTAGCTAAAATGTATAGGAGTAGGGGATTTCCATGAATAGGCACCATAATAATAGGAGGAGTATCTAGGTATCCTTTCAATTCTCTAAATTTTTCTTCACAATGTTCATCCCGTTTGAAGGTAACCCATTTATGTAGTAACTTAGTAAAGGGTTGTTCCCTATCTGCAAGTTGGGACATGAATCTCCTAATGGACTAAAGTCTCCCCTATAGTGTCCTGATTTGATTGATGTTGTGTGGAGGAGCCATCTCTAGTATAGACTTAACTTTAGTAGGATCTACCTCAATTCCCTTCACTGTTCAATGAATCCTAGGAGCTTCCCTGATTGGACCCCAAAGTCACATTTCTTTGGGTTGAGCCTGAGTTGGAACTATTCCATTAGATTTAATATCTTTCTTAAGTCATCAATGTGAGTACCTCTTTCTTTGGATTTAGCCAATGTGTCATCCACGTAGTTCTCCATGTTCTTGTGCATCATGTCATGGAATATAATTGGCATGGCTCTTTGATATTTTGCGCTGGCATTCTTTAATCCAAATGGCATGACGTTCTAGCAAACTGTGCCCCATGCACATGTAAATTCAATTTTCTCTTGATCCTCAGGGGCAATTTTGATTTGGTAATAGCCTGAGAATCCATCCATTAAAGAATGCATCTGGTAGCCTATTGTGAGGTCTATGATCATGTCAATTTTAGGTAGAGGGAAGTCATCTTTCAAACATGCTTTGTTCAAGTCTCTAAAGTCAGTACAGATCCTGATAGATTTATAATTTTTAGATATGGGGACCAGATTGGAGATCCACCCTGCATAGGAAATGACTCTGATAAATCTAGCCTTTAACAACTTCTCTAGCTCTACTTTTACCAATAATGCAACACGAGGATGCATCTTTCTAAGTTTTTGTTTCACGGGCTTGATCCTGGGAGCTATAGATAAGTGATGCATGATCAGATTAGGATCTAGCCCTATCATATCAGTATAAGACCATGCAAAGTTAATATTCTTCTCTTTCAAGAACTCTACGAACTGTGTCTTCTCCTCTTCTGATAAAGATTGTGCAAGGTGGACTATTTGAGGAGCTTCAATGGTGCCCAAATTTACTGGTTGTGTTGGTTCAATCAGTACTGAAGACCTTTCCTGAAAGTGTTTGGGGAGGATATCAAGAGTATCATCCTTTGGAACCTCTAAGAGGTTTTCACTATTGGATATGTCTTCTTTCTTTACTATTTTGGGATCTGATACTGCCATAAAGTGGTTTTCACCATCAGTTCTCTTTTCTTTTTATTTTTCAGTTTTTGACTGAGAAACCTGATATCCTCCTGTGACATGTTCTCACTCCTTACATTGGTAGAAGAAGGGTATGGTTCACAAGAATTGAGATAACAAGCTAGGGTGTGGTCATTAGGAAAGTTGAGGATAGGAGTAGGATCTGTTTCAGTCCAATCAATTAGGTCTGGAAGTACCAATGATAGGGAGTCAGTCTCTGGGAAGGATAGCATCACGCTAGCATCAAGACCATAAAATGACATGACATGATATGTTAAGTCAATTTCTTTGATATTTAGATCAATAAGAGTGAGATCGTCATTAAAAGGGTCATTGTTTGTTATGTGGATGAAACTCTAGTGATTTGTCAGTAGAAATCTCATCATCATCTCTCTGTAAAAGGAGGCTTCTTTCTTGTAGCCTATGAAATTCTTCTAGACTTATGTATTCACCAGTTTCTTCATCAATGATAAGGGGAAGGAACTCTTCTTCTACTTCAATATTATCAGTGTCATTGGGAGTAGTTTCAGACTCTTTACAAGGAGTTGAAGGTGCTGCAAACATGTGAATTGCATCTATTCCAATATCTTTAGTGGAGACAGATAGCTCTTCCCATTCATAATCATGAGAGTTAGTGACCTCATCATCAAATCTATTTAAGTATTCAACAGTGGTTATCTGATGTACTTGGTTAGATACCTATGGATCAAAGCATGTTAGATCAAGGACATGTGAAATTTTGACCAATTTCCCCCAGTTAGGATGTAAATCCTATTTTTAGGGTGTCTCTTGAGTAATTGTTTCTATGGTGTCCCTTACCTCTTGAATGGGAAGTTGTGCTAGAAAAGGGGTGTGAAGATCTTGTTGTACCTCAAAGCTGGGTACATAGCATTATCCTTGGTAGTTGGGGTCCTGTGTGCTGACATGTAAAAATCTCTCATAGGACCACTGCTCTAGTTCATCTATTTCATCACTCCCTTTATCTGAGTGTGGACTCTCTTTTTATGCGGGTTTATCAGTTTTAGCATTAAAACCTAGTCCTATTTTATCTCTGGTATTCTGAAACTCCATGGGTATAGGTTCAATAAGCCCTCGTCCTATGTCATTTAGAGGTCCTTTTCCTTTGTATCCCATTTTCTTGAGGAACTCATATCCCTTGCCATACTGTTCCGGGGATATCTTTGCATATTTGACCTTAGTTTCTACTGGTTCTCCTTTGTAAAGCTAGTCCAAGACTACCTGTTCTTCTGTGTTGTCTGAAGAAGATGTGGATGCCTTTACCATGCTAGTTGCTTTGTGTACTTCTAGCTCTTTGGATGTTGTAGGTGTGAATTTCAAGGAAGGTTTTCCATAGAATCTTGGTGATACCAAAAGCTCTATTAGTGAGAGAGTCAAGCCCAACTTGTACTCTCCCATACCTGTTTCTTCAAGTTTTAAGGTTTTTCCAAAACTTTTCATGACCATGTCCTTGGTAGTTTCAAGAGCAATTGCATCCATAGCCTCCTTGTTGTGTAGGATCATGCTTCCTTCTTTGATATTTTTACAGGTGTAGTTAGCGTCTGTAGGGATCATCAATTCCACCCCATTATGTGGGAAATTTATGCACTTGTGGTAAGTAGATGGTACAACTTGCATTTCGTGAATCCATGGTCTCCCTAGCAAGATATTGTAGGCCAAGGTTAAATCTAGAGCTTGACATGTGACATTCCTCTCAATCAGCCCAACTCTGATAGGTAGAATAGTAAGACCTCTGAATGATCTTTCTTCCTCATCATAAGCTTTGATGGTTATCTTTCTTCTAGAGTCAATTGTTTGTTCTGAGAGACCTAGTCTCTTGATTAGATCAAGTGTACATATATTCAATCCTACGCCTCCATCTATCAACACGTGTCTAACATGAGACTTATGAATAAGGACCTTAATATGGAGGGGTTGATTATGTGGATATGTCAATGACTTATCATCCTCTTCAGAAAAGGAGAAGTAATGTGGCACTGAGATGTGATTGACCATCGCTTGGAACTTGTCTACATCAATATCCTTTGGAACATTAGTAGCATGTAGAGCTTGTTCTAGGATTTCCCTATGTATTGTGGATATTTTGAGCAACTCAAAAAATGAAATTTTGGCAGAGGTTCATTGCAATTGGTCTAACAAGTCATATTTTGCTCTAGGAATAGTAACCACATGTTTTTCGGCTAGTTTAGGGATAGTTATAATAGGAACCTTGGACATCGATGTTGGTTTTGGAGGCCCTTTGATTGTGACCTATGCTTGGCTCTGTGTTATGACATTCGAGTGGAATGAGACCCCTTTGATTGTAACCACATTGATTGACTCAGTCTTAATGTCGAGCATATTGATCACATTGTCATGTTGGAATAGGTGTAGTTGACTTCTTTACCTTTCCCTTTAGATGTTTCTCCTTTGTCGTAATTAGGAAAGGGTTTTTTGAATGTTGTATGATCCTCATTGGTAGTATGTTTGTCTACTTTGATCTTACCTCCTTCAATGAGGTCTTGGATGACATGCTTAAGCTTAAGGAAATTATTAGTCTTGTGCCCCTTGTTTTTATGGAAGACACAATAGGAATTATCATCCCACCACCTGGGCTTGACCATTGATTCCCACGGTTTAGAATTGAGGATTGTGAGAACTTTGTTATCCAATAGTGCCTTTAAGATAGTCTCAAGAGGCTCTCCCAAAGGAGTGAATGTTCTATGAGGTTTTGAAGTCCATGATCATCCCTTGTCATTATCATTGTTTGTTTTGGATATGGGAGTTGTTACCTTGGAATCCTTGCTTGCTTGCATATTGTTGGTTAGATTGAATACTTCAGGTTTAGGACCAACATTGGATGCATCTACTACGCCATCATTGACAACATTCTTTTTTTTTTCCACCATTTAGGCTTGGAGTTGGAGTTGTTTGATTTTTTCACCTTGAAGAGTGATCTCCCCTCTTTTGACCATGACTTCCTCAATATAGAGGGAATTTTTAATCATTATGTCAAAGCTTGGAGAGTCTTGCATTAGTAAAGCATAGTTTAATTTAGGCACTATATTATTAACAAAGATCTCCATCTTCTCTGTTTGAGGAATGGCCATCGTGCAAAGATCTTCCTCCACCTTTCTAGGAAGTGTGTAAATGATTCACCAGTTCTCTGTTTGGTATTACATAGGTCCATCATAGTCACATCATGTTGGATGTTATAAGAGTAATGATGGATAAAGAATTTAATTAGCTCTTCAAACATTTTGACCTTAGGGTTCAGTTTTGAGAACCACTCCATGGCATTACCTCCTAGACTTCCTGAAAATAGTTGCATGAGGTATGTAGATTCATGCATATATTCTATGATCAAAGCATATAATTCCCTCACATGGTCATGTGGATTAGTTTCTCCCATGTACTTGTCATACTTCGGTCTTGCCACACTCAGAGTAAATAGAACCATAGTAATACTCTTATCAAAAGGGAATGGACAAATGGAGTCCAAAGAGTATGGTGATTTCGGTTTTGCCTTCTCTTGTTTGAGGTTTGTAAGCTCTGTTTGCATCAATGTTAGCTATTTGGAAAGGATAGATATAGGAGTTAGTACTTCCTTTTCTTTGAGCTATTGCACATCATAATCCTTAGGTAATTTGACACCCATGGATGCTACATGGAGGAAGTATTTCTCTTTATCGTCATCAATTATCCTTTCCAATATCTTGTGGAACCTCTTACTCTGTTTGAGTTTTTCATACTCATCTTCAGGGATCTCCCCCTCACTATCTGATCTAAATGGATCACGTTCAAAGGTGGTTTCTTCATTATCATCTAGATCTTTGTGCTTTTGACTCTTTCTATTGTCATATTCTTCAAAAGTTGCACTCCATTCACGAATGTTTCTATCCGTTTGTGGAGAGTCTAGATCAAGTAGGTAACTACAAGATGTTTCTCCTAGAAAGTGTGTTGATTTAGGAGGTACCTCTGATCCTTTAGATGTGTAGTTGTTTCATCTTATGTTAACCATGTGGTTATGTCTCAACTTTCATCAACGTTTCCCAATAGTGTCAGGTAGAGTCTCAAATCGTTCAAGTGAGTGTGTCTAGGTAGAAGTGTTGTTTGTGTTTGGGTGGAGGTAAATGATTCCAGCATCAGAGGGTTAGAATGCCTTGATAGTGAGTTGGGAACCAAGTTGTTTGTCAAAAGTGGGTAGACCACATGTATTGAGATAGATTACAAGAGTCTGACGGGACATGCAAGGTAGATGTCTGAATTTTTTTTTGATATAGCCACAGTGAGACCAAAAGAAGCAATAAGGACAGACTAAAGAGTCAAAAGGGGATCCAAAATAAACTATCTTCCTTTGAGAGGCAATGATGCAAGTTCCCACTATTCAAATATTGTCAGTTTCATTTTGAAAGTGCGTGAAGTTTGAAGATTGTGTTTCTGAGATTTTTCAATGATTGAAAAATACACGTAGACCAAGGTTTGAATTTTTTTGCTTGTTTGAAGAGTTTATCTTTTTAGTGATTTTTGAAGCACATCAAACAGATTTGTATTGTTATGAGGGTGAAACAAACACTCATCGTTTTCCTATTCTCTAGGTGGAGGATGAAAATCTTTGCTCATTTACTTAGGTACACACTCAAATGCTAATCACAAGACAACCATCACCAAGCACGCAATGGCTCTAGTCATGATGTTGTATTAGCCGACTCCAAACACAAGTGAGGGCACAATATGATGAGTGTCTTAGGAAAATTAATTTTTGCCTTGCACAAAGATTATCACCCTTTCAGGGTGAATCAGGAATTCTTTCAGTTTAAGTGTTGTCTTTTATTGGGCAATCCATTCAAAACTGTCCCCCATAGAATTGCACAAGTCAAAATTTAGGCATATAGCCCTATGAGTACATGAATATATGTAGTCTCACAAGAAAGATTCAAGCGGCTCTGCTCTACATATACCCAAGAATGTTCAAGGAATGATGTCAAAATTCCATGAACAAAACCGGCTCCATCTTTTGAGGATTTATCTACGAGGAAGCAATTATTTATAGTGAGCTGGAAGGGTTGGCGTAAAACCTGTCCTCACTTGGGTCATTCCTCAGAGATTTTTTCCTCAACTAGCAGACCCTCTACTACTTAAAATAAATGTACAAAGGATTGGCGAGCTTAGGATGTATAGATTTCTAATTCTTTTAAAGAAGAAGAGCATACTCTCCTAATCCATGCCATTTTCTCCCAAAACACACAGATTGATGTTCATTCCTTCAAGCTATGTTGAGCTTGATTTAGATTGTTCCTATTTAAGAAAAAAAGGATACTTGAAAGTAATTTTTTCCTTGTTTAATTGACCACAATTTTTAGTGCTTTGCTTGTCCAATTACTGATCCAAAATGTATTAAACGATTGAAGTTGTTCATTTATCCCACAAATTTAGCGCTTTGATTGTTCAATTTCTGATTCCAAATGAATTAAACAATTGAACTTGTCCTTTGAACCACAATATTTAGTGATTTGTGTTGTTCATTTACTGATCCCAAAATTTAGATGATGAGGTTTTCTTTGTTCAATTAATCCAAATTATTTTCAAATCATAAATTGAATTGTGAGTTTCTGATTTTCCTTAAAAAGGAAAGCAACATATTCCTCTGGTCAATTTAATATAAGATTGGAAAATGTCATTTAGTTTTTAAAGTGTAAGAAAATAATATAAGTCAAGATAATGGATTAGCAACTTGTAAAACCACAAGTTAGTATCTTCTTTTTGCTCTCTTATCTCTGAAATCAATTTGCAAACACAAGTTAGGCTAAAAATAGGATCAAAATCATGAAAAAAACCATGTTAGCAAGTTAGAAATCAAATTTGCAAATGTTAGAACCTTGTATTTCTACCCCCTAGATGACAGACGATATTTCAGAAACCTAAAATGATAAACCCCGAAAATGATAAAAGATTGACCCCAAATGATAAAACATACCCAGGACGATATTCCTTTTATGCGAAATGATATTTCATACAAAAAATGTGAAAATGATTTTAAGGCCAAATTTTACCTTCTAGAAATGCAACAACAGATGATATTAAAACTCCCAGAAATGATAAGTTGTTCCCGAAAATGATAAAAGATTTACCGGAAATGATAAGTTTCTCTCGAAAATGATAAAAGAATGACCAAAAATGATAAGTTGCTCCTGAAAATGATAAACAACCGGCAAAATTTAAAAATATTAAGGGCAAAGAGAAAAATTTGGTGAAATTTTGAGCAATCTTGCCCCACGGTGGGCGCCAGAGATGTGTATGTGATTTTTGTACCTGTTAAGAGACACGACACTTCAATAAATCATTACATTGGTGAAAACAAAGGGGTTAGCAAACATAACAATCACTAAAATTGATCTATTGCTTCCTATCTAGGAGGAGTATGAAAAATGACATAATAGACCTCAAATTATGCATATTCCAGTGACAAATACAACCTAAGAACAGAATATTCAAATGAAAAGTAATCTAAATGATTCAAAAACATGCATGCTAGCTCTAGAAATGGAGATTACAATAATATAATGAAGATTTAAGCTAGAAATCACTATGAAAGTCCTAAACATGAGCAATATGAGATTGCTTCCTTAATTCTCCAAAATATGGGCAGCATAAGGATGCTATCAACTCTTCAAAATTAGGAGCATTATAACAATACAATAAAAGACTTTCAATTTTAGGGCCATTTTAGCTCAAAATACATCCTATTTATAGGATAAATGGAGGAAGGGGAGAAGACTCTAGAAGGGCTGCCATTAATGAGGGTGTAAGACTCATTAATGAGGTATGGGTGGAAGGAATATGTAAGAGCCATTAATACTTTATTTATGAAATCATTAATGAGGTATGGGTGAGGGTTTAAGAAGCACGGGTGAGGGTTTAGAGTCAAGCCTGACAAGGTGGACTTGAGTTAAGGAATCTTGAGATTCCTTGACTTTCTCAAGTGGGTGGAGTTGTTAATCATTCCTTAATGGAATGTGACCACATTAACGGTAGCTTAGGATTAGGATTAGGGCTTAAGGGATGTGATTAAGGAGATAGAGATGGGAGGAGAGAGAATGAGTGGAGGGGGATTAGCTAATTAGGGTTAATTATCTAATTAAGAAGAATTAGCATGTGAGAAGGGGTTGGGATGAGTTTGAACTCATGG
>MU224555.1:424958-438715 GCA_018584345.1 Thuja plicata
TTCTGACTCCCAAACTCTTTATTATTGGATACACTATCCAATTCTCAAAGGCACAAAAATCACAATCCCTTGAGGTGAAATTCCAAACCCTAATCCAAAACTGAATAGGATTCGGATGTCCTTGGAACAATCTTTGTGGAGACAAGTTCTGAGGCTCCATGATTGTGAAGTTGTAGTACAGGAGCAAGTGCATCAACACTGAATAGTGCAAGAATTTTGGCTCCTCCTTCCCCTTAGGGTTTTTCAATTTTTTCTGGGTAGTAATCAACCCTTCATGCATCTCATTGATTATATGCTGGATATAATCATAACTTGCGCTGGAATGAATTTCTTGCAGGTCCAAGACCATCATCAAGATGCCATGACCTATTCTCTTAGCATCCCCATCTATTCCTAATAATCTGCAGAGAGCATAGGCATTGTACTTCATATAGAAATGCATGTCTTTGTAAAAATATGGGTAAGGTTCAGGCTGAGGAACTATATGATCTCTTGTTTCCTGAGGCATATGCTTCTTTAATAAGCCTCTTGCAACACTAGGCTTACTGCTATATCTTTTCTCTTGCTTCTTCATGTCAATTTTAGTTGACATGGTGCTAAACAGGCCAAATGCTTGCATAAATGAATTTCTATTTAACACAAGCAGATTAGTGCCATCTTCTCTCTTGATGGTCTTTGTTAAGACATCATAATGGTTAGCCAATTCTAGAAATAGGTCAACATCAAGGAAAACATCAGGCACTAATAACCTACCCAAACTAGATATCCAAGGGTTTGATACAGGGATAGGCTTATCAGAATTCTTGTAAAAGTAGGAAAATAGAGAATAACCTGTTGTCCCTAGGGTCACTACATCTCTGATGTCCATGAAGTCATCCTTGAACTCACTAGCATCAATCTTCCTGTTCTGGGTGGACCCTGGCAGCAATTGTAGAAACTCATCTGAGAAGCTATGTTTTCCCTTTTTCTCCTCTCCGCTGCCTCCACTGGTTGAAGCCACACTCATAGCAGTACTCATGTTTGTAAGTACTTGAATCTTAGACTGGACGATATTGAAACAAATCTAAGATCACAACTTTCTGTATCCTCAAAAATTTCACTCACTCTACACTGTTACAGCTCTGAATATCACCTTTTCTCTAAAATAATAACTTAGCTCTGAAATTGTAAACATGGTGAATAGGAATGAAGGCACATTCCCACATTTATAGCCATAAGGTTCAGAGTACATGGCTCAAAGTTCAGAAATGTCAGTTCTGTAATTAAGTTGATATGCCGTGAAACGTTTCAAAAACCTAGCCATAGTTGAGCGAGGTGACAGGAAATCAAATTTAAATCATTTAAATTTTGGCACAATCATAAAATGGTTAAGACAGCTGACATGGCACTCTGTGATTCATTCTATGTCATCAATCTCAGCTACCTTTTGTATACAGTAATCAAAAATTCATGCATCTGATTGGCCGCTGGGTGATCTCCTCTGTCACGTCATCCACTTGGTGCCACTTTTGTAGATCCTGTTCATCCAGCAACCTTGTGACCTCATAAAGTCTCTTTTTCGCGAGTGCTTTCTCTTAACCATGGTCAGATCTCCAGATTTTGCGACAACGGTCTTTCTTTACCTCAGCTAACCCAGGTCTTTCTAGCGATCAGGCGACTATAACAAAATCTAAGTCGCGCAGAGTTAACCTTAACTCAGCATTCCTCTCCAGACTACGCGACAAGCCGTTTACCTCTTAACACTTTATTGTTATCGCCAAGTCGCCAGATACTTATTCCTTATTTCAAGACTTCACGACAACCGCTAGTCGCTGAGTCGGGTGATCCTGTGTCTTTACCTTTAACTTGAAGCATGTGCCTTTTTCTGTTCTCAGTGACCTTGCGACATACCTTAATCACTTAGTCGGAAGGAATTTTTCCCTGGGGCACTTTTATCACGAGACTTCACGACCACCGTCAAATCTCTTTACTTGTTCATCGAACGACCGTCGCATAATCGCCTTACATTTGTTCATACCCTTCATTTATTAGGAGACTTTGCGACTGTGGGAAAACATACCTTAGTCTTGTTATCGCGTGACCCATCACCTGCTTCTGGCGATCACCCGAAAACCACTAGCTCCGTGACAGATGTCATCTTTTCTTCTGTCCATGTAACACTTTCTGAATAACTGAGTCATCGCCCCTTTTAAAGCGACATCCCGACTGAGTATTTTTACTAACATCAAACAGCTAGTCGCGAGGTCATGAATGTTATCTCTTAACCACTGTTTAATCATGAGACCACGCAACTGAAGAAAGAACTTAACTGTTTGACTGAGCTGATCCAGCGACAATGCAACATGAAGTGAATCGCAAAGTCAGAAGACATTTCTTTGACTTGCCAACTCTTCTCGCGATCACCCGACTGAAGTGGGTCCCGTCTCTTTTAAAGCTTCATAACATGAGTTCAAGCGACAACCCGACTAAAAGGAAATAACTAAGTCTCGAGTCGCTTAGAGAATATTCCATTTCTTAACAAGTCTATGCAACACAAGGCAAAACCGAAGTCGGGGGATGTTTTAGCATATTCGATTCTGGTAAAACGATCAAGCGACCTGACTTAAAGCACATGTCTTAAGTAACCTAAAAAAGGTAACGATAAAATAGAAGACATGGCTTAGGGTTTCAAGATATATCATTTAACACTTGGTTGCTAGGGTTTTAGCAGGGTTTTGACAAATTTGGGCAAGGGTTAAGCATGAAAACCTGAAAAAATTTTAGAGGGGAAGGCAAGGAACAAGGCAAAACAGCAAAAACATGAAATGCAACCAACAGTGGTGTTTCTAATTTTGGTCAGATACATATTGCTATACATATTCTGGCCATCATCTTCAATTCCTTCAACATCCAGGTTAATACCATATGTCTTCACCTGCTCAACTATGAACCTGGCAAAAGCATGGTCACGGCTTTCAAATTCATCTTTGCAGTCAACAAAATAGTCTTCAAAGTCAGTGATATGTCTGAATGTTCTTCCAATCTACAATACATCTCTTGCATAGCCTTTGGGGTTGAACATAGGCCTTATCACTCCATATGCTTCCAGGTGATATCTGGTCTCGAATTCTCTTAGTATGTTCTTGGCATCTGAACGGGATTCACAACTGAAATCCCCGACCTTCATAGGGAATTCATACCCTTTCTTTCTCAAGCTTGCACTCAATAGGTTCACGTGCACTGCTTGTCTCACCATTTCAATCAGCACAATCATATCACTTGGATATCTTGGCAGCTTCAAGGGGAATCCATCAAAGGCTGCAAGACGCAAATAAGAAAATGATGAGAAATGAATGAAAAAGTTCCCAAACTGGCTAATGGCCTCCATCGCTTCTGGGCTAAATCTCCATTCAGGGCATCCTTGCAATTCCCTGCAAATTCTCATAGTGAAAGCATCATTCACTCAGACATAATCTCCATAGCTATTATGTAATTGCAAACATGGGTAAAATTTGTAGCATTTAACATTATCTGGAAAATCTTCCAATCTCGGAAGACCCGACCATATTTGCAGTGATGCCAACATATAGATGAGGAAAGAAGACATATAGAATGTATTTTAGAACTTTGCAGCACGGAGAGAATTGGATAGAGTTTCACTTACCTCCTGAGCCCAATCAACATATTGTGTACCTGAGAATATTACTTGTACTATGAAGAAGTAATGCTCAATGAAATTTAGGGCTTCGACTTCACCTCTCATTCTATGAATGAGTACCAGAATATCAATAATTTTAGGCTTAAGGTCTGATCCAAAAAGAGTCTTTGGCACCTTACCTTGAGTGCATAATTTATCTCCTCCACACCATCTTCTTCGTAGAAAACTCAGAAACTACGTGCGACACTGTTAAATTGGAGAATTCATCCCACTCAGGTACCTAGAAGCAATTCACCACTGTCTGATGATCAATAGATAGAAGCACTGTGTCGTTTGGCAGTATAATCTATCTGGTGTTCGGGTTGTAATGGTTGATACATTCATATATCAATTCTAGAGCTTGGATGGCCACTGGAAATCCTGCCGCTTCAATCAAGCCACTCTCTCTAAGCTTCTATGTAATGGGATGAATTGGCTCTGCTTTCAATCTTTTCTGGAGATCATGCATGTCGTAGAAGTGCAGAGAAGTATCTATGAGATTCTGCAGAGTGCTTTTAGTGCCGTTCAATCCGTCAAAACCGGAGAACTTAGCAGCCATTTTTCTATATAATAACAAGTTCTTTCAAAAACACAAGATACAGAGCTCACAATAAAGATGCTAAGGATGGAGATGAAATTGGCAGAATAATAGCAAGAGAGAAAACAGTGAATTGAAATATTGTTTGCACAATCGTCTTTATAGAATTCTGAAAGCAACTGTTGATTTTCAGCATTCATGCCACACGAATGGATTTATGAATAAACCCATTAGCACCATAAATGAAAAGTCCTAACGGATAACTTGGAGTCTTTTTACTATTCCCATTGCCCTAACAAAAACATTTTCATTAACTTCACTTACTTTTCCATTTTCCTTGAGCTTGCAGAAAATCACCCTACAAGGGAGAACTCCGCCGCGGAGAAAGCAACTTTCAATTCTCTGTAAATACTTTATTTAAATCTCTGAGTCAATCTTTAAACATTTCTCTCTTACTCAAAAAATGGAAAAAGTGCTTTAGAAAACTGTTGTGGGGTCTACATCATTTTAACTAAGCTTTCAAAAAATCACTTGAGAGGTGCAAAATCCGCGCAGTGCAAATTTTCCCTTTGCGGAAAATCACCTGGGAGGTACGAAATCTGCAAGACGTGAAAGAACTTCTTTTTTTTGCCTTTGCTGAAAATTACCTCCTCAGGTAAAATTTTGCCATGGAGAAGCTGATTCCTGAAATCTCGGTGAGCTCGTTCTCTGCCATTTCTTAACCAATTTGCAACCCGTTTGTTGCATTAGGATCATTGAGACTTGTAGAACCGATCTATACCAGTCTTTGATCTCTCCCTGATAAAGAACATGAATTGGAGCATCAATCTTTGTTGGGTTGGGATCTACAACTTACCCGAAGGAATGAAACTCTGATAGCAACCCACCTGACTGAAACAAGATGGCAAAGGAAGGGGAACCCAGCAAAGACCTCCTATCCTAGGGAAGACATAGACCTAGACATCAAACTGACTAGACCAACGCGACATGACCATACTATGGCTTCTAAATCTTCCACTTTTATGAATTGGCTACATGCTTAAAAGTGGAGGCAACAACTAGCTCTGACTGGGGACTTGGGTATATTATACCCAAGCGAGGGACTCAGTATCTCTGGTTTCACAAAGAAGAATAAAAGGCGGCAACGCAAGAACACCAACAGAAGCAATCAAAACAGGAAAGGAACAAAAGCAAGGGAAAGGAAACTAACCTAAGGAACGCAAAGCAACAGAATGAAACTATGGTACATTACAGGGGTTTCCTGTTTTCAATTTGCAATTTGATAGAGCTTCAAATCCATACCGTTGAAGGTCAGTGGTAATACTTCACCATCTTGATACGCCAGTTTGAAAGAATTGTTATCAAATGCCTAGTGGATTATGAACGGGCCTTTCCACAGGGAATCAAACTTATTATGCATCCCTCTAGGAGCATTTTGCTTATCCCACAATAATACACTATCACCCACCATGAATTTTCGTGGTCTTTCCTTTCTGTCAAATAACTTTTTCACTCACAATTGATGCTGAGTGATGTGATCTACTATCTCTGCTCTTTCCTCTTCCAGCTTGGTTAGATACAAGATTCTCTTCTCTAATCCATCTCTGAACATACCATCTTCAATCACCTTTCTAAGCTTGTTGGTAGCCAATTCCAAAGGTAATGGAAGGCTCGCTTCAGTGCCATAAACCAACTCAAAAGGTGATACACCAATTTCCCTCTTTGGTGTCACTCTATCTGCCCATAACGCTTCATGCAGCTTTTTATGCCAGTTTCTTTGATTATCTTCCACCAGCTTCTTAATAATATTCACCAAATTCTTATTGCTAGATTCGGCCTGGCCATTTCCTTGTGGGAAATAATCTGAAGAATGGCTAACAGTGATTCCATATTCGAAGCAAAATCTAGTAATCTCGACTAAAGAGAAATAAGTTGTGTTGTCCATTATTAACTTATTTGGAATGCCAAACCTGACTAGTATGTTTTCTTTAAGAAACTCACAGACCACCTCTGAAGTTGTCTTCTTTGTTTCTTTGGCTTCCACCCACTTGGTGAAATAATCGGTGGCAGTTAATATGTACTAGTGACTAGCGCTGGAAGCTAGGTTAATTGGGCCGATGAAATCAAGACCCCATTGTTGAAAAGGTTCTTCTATCACCACAGGCCTCAACGGGAGAGAAGCTAGTTGGGGACATCCTGAAAACATCTTGCATTTCTCACATTTTGCTACCCAAGAATAGGCATCTTTGAACATCCCAGGCCAGTAGTAGCATTGTCTCAGAATCTTGAAAGCGGTGACGGAGGATGAGAAATGTCCTCCGCAGGCTTCATCGTGGAAAGTTTTTAGCAGCCTCTCTCATTGTTGTTTATCGACACATCTGAGAAAAGTACCATCGATCGCCTTCTTAAACAATTTATCATCCCAAATTATGAATTTAGCAGCTTTTAATTTCAGCTCTCTTCTTTGTCTCGCCGTCAGGCCGTCTGGGCATTCCCCGTATGTGAGGAAGTAAACAATATCTTCAAACCATGTATCTTGGAGTCCTACTGCCAAAACCAATTTCTTTTCTTCAGATTCCTCTGTTTCTTCCACGATCTTGTTTTCTGCGATCACTCTACACAAAGCATTTCCCCTTACCAGTTTAGTGGGCTTAATTTTAATGTTGTATTCCTGCGTCTTTTCTATCCAAGCTCCTCAAGCATTGCAACCCACTTCTTGCTGCATCAACACACTTTTCACTACTGCGTCCAGGACATACACCACAGAATGTGAATGCAAGATGTAGAACCAGAAGTTTTTCAATGCTTTAACTACCACAAAAGCATGTTTCTCGATCTGAGAATATCTTAATTCGTGGTTCTTTAAATGAACACTCATGAAGGCTATAGGGGCCTGAACTCCTTCATCATTACTTTGCATAAGTATAGCTGACAGAGTGTGTTTGGAAGCATAATAGTAGCTGATGAAATCCTGCCCATAATTTGGATGGCTCAACACCGGAGCATTAGCAATAGCATCCTTGATGTCCTGAAAAGCTTGTCTCCCTGGTTCGCTCCATTTAAAATTTGCATTGCCTTTCATCATATCTACAATGCATTGGGTTATCTCTGCAAAATCTGGTATGAATCTCCTGAGAAAGTTGACTTGCCCGAAAAATGACTTCACTCCTGTTCTGTTCACTGGCAAACTCAACCTTTGAATAGCCTCAAATCGCTCTGGGTCGATCCTGATTCTTTCTTGGGAGACTATGTGACCGAGGAGCTTTCCTTCTATTACACAGAACACAGATTTCTTCGAGTTGAGGGAGATTCCATGCTCTCGGCATCTTTGCAAGACCTTCCTCAAGTCTTTTATGTGGTATTTTCTTTGCTTTGAAAACACGGTGAGATCATCCAGATATATCCCTATGATCTGATTCATCAGATCAGAAAATGTTTTGTTCATGCATCTTTGAAAAGTAGTGCCAGCATTAATCAGACCAAAAGGCATCTTGTGGTATGCGAACGTACCCTAGGGGGTTGTGAACGTCGTCTTGTGCTGATCTTTCTCCTCTACCTCAACCTGGTTATAGCCTGAGAATCCATCGAGCATGGACATCATCTTGGATCCAGCCACCGTTTGCAGTAAATGATCCATATTGGGAAGGGCGAAATTGTCTTTAAGCAACGCCTAATTCAAATTATGAAAATTGACGCAAATCCTGATTTCTCCATTCTTCTTCCAAACAGGCACTATATTGGCTACCCAAGTAGAGTGATGAATTTGGTAGATAATCCGGGCCTTCAACATTTTATCCACCTCTCAGAATATGGCATATCCTATCTTTGGATTATAATTCATCTGCTTCTAGAGAAAAGGGGCGACATCTGGCTTCAAAGGAATTTTATGTTTCACTTCTCTTCCTTTATAACTCTTCAAGTCTTCATAGCTCCAGGTGAAGACATCTCGATACTCTAGAAAGAGTTGCTTGGCAGCTTCTTTCTCCTCAGGTGAACAACATTTGCCAATGTTGATTATTTTGGGATCATCTGGATCACCGATGTTCACTCCTTCATACTCACCAGTAGTGGGTCCTTTTTTCGTCCTCTTCTACTTTATATAAGCGTCGTTTCTATTAAACAGCTTTTCCAAAGACACAAAATAAGGCGGGATGGTATTACCTTGTAGCTGAATAACTTTGTCTTGCTTTTCTTGAGATTCGTGGCTACAATCTTCTTTATCTTCTTGGTTCATTTGGTGTTTAGAGGCAGTCTTGTCACCTTCCAAGAACAACTACAAACTCTTGTCATCCTCAAAGACTTGCCAAGAGTCTGTATTGTTAGGAATAGAAGCTCTATAGATAATCTCAATTTGATACATTTTGTCTTTGAATTCTGGATGAGGCAACAATAAAGAAGCTGAAACTGCTAGGGAATCAGCCTTGGAATTCAACTCTCTTGGTACCGCTTCAATGGAGAAGGCATCCAGACCTTCTATTTCATCCCAGACCCTATTTCTATAATTCTTCAATCTATGATTCTTGACAGAGTATTGTTTTCTAACCTGTCTCACAATGAGCTCTGCGTCGACTCTAGCCTTCAGCAATTTTATCCCTTTCTCCTTTGCTGCTACAATTTTGAGCAACAAAGCCTCGTATTCCATGATATTATTGGTATTACTGAATTCTAATTTAAAGGCCATTGGTTCAGGTTCACCCTGAGGAGGGATTAACACAATGCCTGCACCAGATCCTGATGAAGAGCAGCTTCCATCAAATTCCAGAGTCCATACACCATTCAGGTTTCTTTCTTCACAAGAAGCTCTTTCATCTAGACTTTCATTTCTTTCTTCACTCAGGGATTCTTCAGTGAACACCATGTAATTACCGAATTCCAACTCTTGGTAGAGCATCTGGGATTTGGGATCATCAGATTTCAGGACGGTGAATTTAGCTTTTTCCTCAGGTTCCAACTTAACTTTCTTGTTCCCAATTGGTATCGTAGCCTGAGACCAATCCAACTTTATCTCACCTCCTAATTCTCTATAGAAACTTCTACTTAGGAGGAGACCATAGCTTGCTGGGAGGCCTGCCACTAGGATAGTCAATAAGAGCTTCTTTTTGGGGTGAGAGGCCAAAGCAACTTGGGCATCTTTAATTTGTCCTAGCAAGGGGACCTGTTTAGCATCCATTGAGTAACATTTCCCATACACCTTTGTGAGGCTAAGACCTAAGGCTTTGGCCACTGAATAGGGCATAACATTGTCTGACGCTCCCGAATCTATTATACAGTTACTTAGTTTACACCCGTTAATATACAATGAAACATAGAAGGGGTCAGGCTTCTAGCCAGGAGAAGTTGCTAACACAGTACATTCTTCTTGATGAAACAAATTAGCTATTAATATTTCATCCTCCTCTTCTATAGTCACACTGTGATTCAAGTTGGAGGCATCCACTTTACATCTCTCCACTAGTCTTTTTAATTCAGAAGGATGTGAAGTTAAATATTCTATAGGGGAAATCTGAATTTTTGCTTCTTCACAAAACTAGATAAAGTCAAAAGGTGTTTTATCCTTACCCGTTCAAGAACTTGAGGCTCCTTGATTAGCATGGGCATTGCTTGTGGTAGGAACAGAGTCACCTTTGAGAGGTTGGCTCAAAGACTGGTTCTTCAACTTCTATCCCCGGGTGAGTACTTGATACGAAGTCCTGTCAATGGTAGCATAGCATTCACTTGTGGTTTCAGAGTCAGATTTATACTCCACATATAAATTTCCAGAGTCACCACTGGAGTATGTATCCAAATCTGCACAAGGAGCTGCTACATTCAGCTCATTAGTGGCTAACAGCTGCATCATATGAACAGTTTCTGGGCAGTTCTCACCGTCATGATCTGTAGTCAAATGAAACATGCACATGTTCCCTTTCCTAGGTGCTTCTTCGATCTGCAGCCTAGGCTAAGGGCCTATAAGATGTGGAAACCTATTATCTGCACCTCTTCCCAGTGCATTCTAAAAATTCTGCTGATAAGAGTTGTTGGAACTAGGTAACTGCTTTTTCATCATGGCCAATTCATTTGACAACTTCTGAAGCATCTCGTCGGATGACAAAGTGTTGCTGGAGCTTCCTTTGGTTTGAATCTCCCTTTTCCACTTTCCTGTGGAGATCAAGTCATCTTCACACTCGATGGCTCTTCTTTTTGCGTCTGCTAGATCGGCAGGGCGTGCCCGCCTTAAATCATAATTAACATCCAGAGGCATCACGCTTATGAAGAATGTTTTGAGATTACTGGCTGTAGGCCTAGCAGCAGCGGGGATTCTACTGGTAATTTTGTTGAAACTGGCTATGAAATCCCTCATACTCACGTGAGGTTGCTTCTTGATGGATGCCAGTTGCGTTAGTAGAGCATGCTCATCTTCTGCAATTTTAAATCGGGCTTCAAACGCTGTCCTCATCGTATTCCAGTTAGTGATAGAGCCATCATCCAGATGATAGAACTAGTCTGTGGCACTCTCTGTCAGGGTCTCAACAAAAAATCTTACTGCAATGTCCTCATGTGCCACTCCTAAAATGTGAGTGGCTGCAAAGAATGCCTTGATATGCTCATCGAGAGTGATCATTTCGTCACCCAAAAACTTAGGAAAGCTCTTCCTCGACCCAGCTGGAAGCAGATGGTAAGCCACTAATGCTAAAGGTCTAATCGCTACAGCCCATGGAATAGCCATGACAACCCTTGCACTATATGGTGGAAAATTAACAACCGGGGGAGTATTGATACCATGAAGAGTCAATACCTGGCAAGTTCTCTGTGAAGTAATTTGATTCCTAACAAGGGAGGCCGGTCTGCTTCGACTCTTCTTTTCTCCTCCTCTTTTAGGAACTTCTAGGATGGAAAAACCAAGCTCTTCTAGCTTGTCAAATGTAGGATCACGCCCACCCTATTTTCTGGTACTCCTGAGGAACGTTGTGCGTTCCAGGGTGCTGAGAAGAGTTTACCGCTAGGCTTCTATTCGTGCTTGTCTTTCTTCTCTTTGAATATTCCTCCTTTGAACAGCTCTTTCTAAATCATCCGCCCTTCTTTCTTCTTCCTCTAATACCTGGCTCACATTTCGGTAATGCTCAGTGTTCCTCCTATATCTCCAAAAAAATGTATTGAGAGACGAGCTTATGTCTTCTTGGTCGTCTTGAAAACCAAGGTTTGGTTGGAGCACAGGAAAGATATTCTCATGAGGGAGTACCATTTTTTCCCATGATATGATGTACTAGTCTAGCGACTATTTGAGTCCCCAGCAGAGTCACCAAAAATCTGTTGGTAAATAGATTTGTCCTTTCTTTCTTCTTAGGAATATGACTCTCTAATGCCCAAATTATGAACAATATCTAGTTACAACAGTTGAAAAGCCCTTCAAGACTACTGGCCTTTCTCTCAATTGGTAGGTACAGCTCCCTTATGGAATGATATGCAATTAATTATGTCTTGATTCTAAATTAACACGGGGTATGCTCTTAACCCGAGAGCAAAAGAGGCAAACCAAATTAAGCCTAAACAGAACTTAATCCAGGCAAGGAGAGCTTTCTAATCTATAAACTAAGTTGTAGAACTCACAAATCCTATGAATTCATGCACTCAACATTAACTAATCTAAAGCTACTACTAACAAAGAATGAAATGATAAAAACCTCTACTGGATCTTTCCCTGAATATCCCATAGCACATCCTACTGAGGTTTATTCACATCCTCATGGCAAAGAAACAAAACATCCTTTCCTTCCTACTGTAATTCAGATTAAGAGAAAGAACTATCTAATTAACAACTTCTAGCTAATTGGAGAACTTAGCAGCCATTTTGCTATATAATAACAAGGTCTTTCAAAAACACAAGATACAGAGCTCACAGTAAAGACGCTAAGGATGCAGATGAAATTGGCAGAATAACAGCAAGAGAGAAAATAGTGAATTGAAATACTATTTGCACAATCATCTTTATAGAATTTTGAAAGCAACTGTTGATTTTTAGCATTCGCGCCACACGAACAGATTTATGAATAAACCCATTAGCACCATAAATGAAAAGCCCTAACAGATAAATTGGAGTCTTATCACTATTCCTGTTGCCCTAACAGAAACACTTTCATTAACTTCACTTACTTTTCTGTTTTCCTTGAGCTTGCGAAAAATCACCCTAAGAGGGAAAACTCCACCGCAAAGAAAGAAACTTTCAATTTTCCGCAAATACTTTATTTTAATCTCCGAGTCAATCTTTAAACATTTCTCTCTTACTCGGAAAATGGAAAAAGTGCTTCGGAAAACTATTGTGGGGTCTACCACATTTTAACTAAGCTTGTGGAAAATCACTTGAGAGGTGCAAAATCCTCGCAGTGCAAATTTTCCCTTTGCGGAAAATCACCTAGGAGGTGCGAAATCCGCAACACGTGAAAGACCTTCTTTTTCTTGCCTTTGCATAAAATTACCTACTCAGGTAAAATTCTTCCATGGAGAAGCTGATTCTTGAAATCCCGGTGAGCTCGTTCTCTGCCATTTCTTAACCAATTTGCAACCCGTTTGTTGCATTAGGATCATTGAGACTTGTAGAACCGATCTATACCAGTCTTTGATCTCTGCCTGATAAAGAACATGAATTGGAGCATCAATCTTTGCCGGGTTGGGATCTACAACTTACCCGAAGGAATGAAACTCTGATAGCAACCCACCCGACTGAAACAAGATGGTGAAGGAAGGGGAACCTGACAAAGACCTCCTATCCTAGGTAAGACTTAGACCTAGACATCAGACTGACCAGACCAACGCGACATGACCATACTATGGCTTTTAAATCTTCCACTTTTCTGAAATGGCTACATGCTTAAAAGTGGAGGCAACAATCTCCTAGGTGATCTTTCCTCTTCTTGGAGAAAGTAGTCAAGTCATCAAGATACATCGCAATAATTTTATTTTTGAGATCACCAAAAGATAGATCCATAGCCCTTTGAAAGGTTGAACCTACATTAATTAACCCAAATGGCATTCTATTATAAGCAAGTGTGCCCCATGGTGTTTTGAAAGTTGTTTTATACTTATCTACTTCATCTACTTGTATCTGATTATAACCTAAAAAACCATCTAACATGGACATCATCTCTGACCCTGCAACAATTTGCAACAGATGATCCATGTTTGGTAGAGCATAGTTATCTTTGAGGGAAGCTTGGTTCAGATTTCTAAAATCGACACAAATCCTTATTTCTCCATTCTTTTTCCTCACAGGAACAATGTTTATCACCCAAGTAGAATGATGGATAGGATAGATGATCTCAACTTTCAGCATTTTATCTATTTCTTTGAAAATTGCCCCTTCAACCAAAGGATTATAATTTCTCTATTTTTGTCTGATAGGTGCTGCTCCAGATTTAAGAGGAATGGTATGCCTAAATTTACCATTCATAAAATTCTTTAAGTCCTCATAGCTCCAAGCAAAAACATCTTGGAACTCAATCAATAACTCTCTAACTTTTATTCTTTCCTCAGGAGTACAGCATTTTCCAATGTTGATCATCTTAGGAC
>MU224555.1:440056-458041 GCA_018584345.1 Thuja plicata
TTTGCATTGATCAGGGTGTGATCTCAAATAATCCATAGTAGATATTTGAATTTTAGTTTCTTCACAAAATTGAATAATATCAAAAGAGGTAGATGACTTATCCTTTTGTTCTTTTTGTGAAGAACTTAGTGCTGCATTATTGTCTTTATCCGCCTTATGAGAATGTGCTGGATTCTAAGCAGGAGCGGCATTAGAAACCTGACTCTTATTTTTCTGACTTCTGGTCATCACCGTTAGTTGAGGTCCATCCAAGGTGGCAAAACAATTCCCTCCATTTTTTTGAATCAGATTCATACTCACAATACAAATTTACGGAGTCGCCATGGGGAGCATGATCATCATCATCTTCTGGATATTCAATTCTTTGCCTTACTCTCCTAACATCTGCAAACATCTGATCATATCTTCACAAGTATTACCATCATGATCTGTTGTGGTGTGAAAGGCACAAGAGTTCTGACCTTTAGGAGAAGCTTCAATGGCTAATCTTTGCTAAGGAGTGGGAAGTTGTAAGTTCTTATTTACACCTTGATATCTTGGTCCTTCTTGATAAGGCTGATATAATGAATGAGCTGGTCTAGCAATTTGTTTCTTTAATCAAATCATCTCATTGGACAATTTGTGTAACATAGCCTCAGTGTTGTTTGAAGTGCTTGTTGTATTGCTTGAAGATCCAATATGATACTCTTTCTTCCATTTCCCAGAGGCTATCATGTCATCCTCCATCTCTACTACAAGAGTTTGTGTAGCTTGTAAAGTGGCCACATTATCCCTTCTTAGTTGATAGCCAAGTTCAGGAGGCATGGAACTAATGTAGAAGGTTTTTTGATTGTCTCCTGTTGGAGCACTAGCAGCTGGTATTCTTTTGATAAGTTTATTGAATTTTGCATTAAAATATCTCATTGAGGTGGATGGTTCTTTCTTAATTTGTGCCAATTGTAACAAGAGAACTTGGGCATCTTCAGTGCTCTTGTATCTTGCTTCAAATCTTTGCTTCATGGTGTCCCATCCAATAATACAGCCTGTGGGTAAGTCTTGGAACCAATCTGCTACATCATCTACCAATGTATCTACAAACATTCTAACTACAACATCCTCATGCTGAGGGTTCACCACACTACATGGGTTAGGGATTTTTCTTGTATGAACCACAATACTTGAAATATCTATTTGAATGTTATACCTTCTAAGTCTTATTCAGAGACAAGAAAAGCCTAATTGCTAAGGATTGGATAATATCCTTCTTCATTTTTGAGTTCCACATACTCAGGCAGGTTTTACCTCTTAAGATTGTTGTTAACACAGTATTTGTTGATGTGGACACTGATTGGTTATTAATCTTTACTGAACCAACTTATGAATTATCTTGCAGGTGACCAAGCAGATCCATAAACAAGATATTACCATACAAACCATAGTTACAATCATAACAACAACCAGTTTTAGAAGGATTCTCATCCTTCTTCATTTTCTTTATAGGAGGGATAACCTAAGAGATTCACTCTTTAAGGAATCAATAATATAGACAATGTCCTGCTAACAGAGGTCCTTTAACAAGTTCATCTTGTATGTTCTTTGTAACAGAGTATTTTAATTGATTTGGTTTTGATAACATGGAATATCTTAGACACAGATAGATAATCAGACTGTTTTCTAAACCAGTGCCTATCCTTTGGGCTACAGAGTCAATAATAAGCATAGAAATCACCGAAACAAAATACACTGAACTGCCTTACAGCTCAAACAATTAAGATAGGTTGCCTTACAAACTATCCTGTTACCTCAAGACTACTGTATCAAATCCTTAAACAAAGTAGTATGCTCCTTGAAATCATTTACAACATTTAATTCTTTCCTTGAAAGAAACTTGTAAACAATTAAATGGTTACCTTATAACCAGAGTGTTACAGAATACCTGATAAACTTTAACACAGAAAAGCATACACACAAGATAAAGAGACAACAATAAAAGAGAGTAAAATTGCACCGTATATTATTTATGTGATCCAGCTTTGTCATACATGAGAGATTACATAGCTTCAAAAGATAGACATAAACCAGAATATCTGAGTTCTGTAGTATATTATCTCTTTCTTCACAAAATGTTCCAAAAAATTAAAGACCCTTAACTATTACAAGTCTTATGATATATATAGATTCTAGACCATCTTGGAATCCCTAAGGATGCAACAAGCTTCAGATGGTCTCAAAACCCTAACCCTAAAGATACAAGAGAGACAAAAGATAGAGAGAGAAGAAGCAGTGAAGTGACTGAGTCAAAAAGGTATAAACAGATATCTCTTGGTCTTCTCCTGACCTTGCGACTGCAATCTGATTTGTAGATGGTAGCTGGTGTATTTATGCGAAGTCCTGATAGTTGTTCTCGCTTGCTCACCTACATCTCCTTTTGAAATAACTGTCCATCTTATCTATGAACAGTGCAACGCCAAGTGTTACCTCACTCATCGTCCAAAATTTCTTCCTCTACCACAGGTTTCTTTTGCTTCGGTGTTTTCATGACTTCCCATGCCTTCACCTCATCATCTGTTGGCCAATTAAAATCCTGGGTACTCTGTACCTGCACCTTTTGCCTATCCCATCTTACATCGGTGATGTTTTTGACATCAAGCAGGAACTTGTTGATATCTATCTCAGCTTTGAATGCCTCATCTAATAGAAAATTAAATCCAACTATATCAATCTCCGTTCCCAAAAGAAAAGCCTCTTCACTAGGCATCTTGGTGTCAAACTCACCCCTCTAGGCATCTATAGCTTTCACCTGGTCATATTCTCCTTTCAAGGCAGGAATAAACCTATTGAAATCATCTGAAAAGAGACTCAATTTAGCATCTATTTGGTTCAATTTTCCTTTAAAGAATGAGAGAGCAATGTTTACCCTTTTGATCTCATCCTCTACCTCTGTTACAATTGGAGGAAAGTCTTCCCTTATGTTCTGTAAAGATGACAATTTCTCAAATAAACTTGCCCTGGCAGACCACTTTGTGAAGTATGGGTTTAGAATTAGAAGTTACCTTAATACCTCAGCATGCAATATAGGCAATTTATTATAAGTATTGATTACAACATCAGATTTTTCTTTGAGGATCTCAATCCTATATTGTAATATACCTTTCAATGCTTTCAATGCTATTGCATTTCCCTTTTCTTCATCCACCTTTTGTTCTACAGCCTCTTCTGATTTAGGCTTATCTTCAATCTGCATAGGTGGTGGTTGTGCTGGCACATACACTACTTCTGGTTTTGCTTCCAATTCATCAGTTAATGCTTTTATCATTTGATCTCTTTGGTATAGCTTTATATGGCACATATCTCTATCTTTAGATAGTGCACTTGTCTCTTCCAGTAAAGTAGTATATCTTTCAGACAATTTCTTTGTCTTAACCTCATTTAGTTGAGCCTAGTGTGTCATTATTTGGGAAATCTCTAGGTCCCCTGTATTCTGTACTGACCACACCATCTGATTCCCTACCATATTCTCTTGAATATTTACTAATTGGGGCTTCTGATCTTTAGGGCTCAAATTTCACATAGAAAAGGCTTGAGACTTTGGGTCATACCCAAATCCTTTGATCATTTCTCCCACTTGGACTTCACTGACCATTTTAAGGTCAGCCTGCTTTCTGATTTGATCTATGACAAACGCAGATGCCAAATCCCAGCCCTCAGCCAATAAAATTCCACTTCCTAGTACCATTTTTCTAGCATCCTCAGGAGAGATGTCCTCAACCTTAGGATCATAATTTTGTAGGGCCACAAGAGCTTCATTGGTAATTGTTTCTTTTCCATCCACAAGTAATTGAGATTTTAGTTGCTCTGCTTTGTGCCACCTAAGGAAGTCTTTGAATTATTTTGTCTTCACAAAGTTGTCATCATCCAGGAACTTTTGCTGGCTAAGCAATCTTTCATCCACACATGTCCTTAGTGGGATCTCAACTCCATCTTCTGGATCAGGCATTTGCTTCTTGCCTTGTCTGATTTATTTTCTCAGGTTATGATCATATAACCTGGTGCCAGGTATCAAGGCCTTAACCTTGTCCTTTTTCTTTCTCTGTCCCTCTGCTGAAGGCTGGCCTAGTTCCAAATTTTGCCTCTTTGCAGCAGGCTCTTCCAAATCATCAGGCTGTGTTGCAATTGTTAGATCTATAATATGTTGTTCTGATCCTTGCAACTGTGGGATCTCAGCCATTTCTTGCCCTGAGGCTTGTTGTGGTGGAGGAGACATGTGAGGATGTGCATAGTCACTGTCATCACCACTCTCATACTCTGATTCTAAATGCTCAGGAGACTGAGCACCTTTCTTAGCAAGGACCATATCTAATTGATCTAACAACACATAGTAGTTGTCAATCATAGCTTTGATCCTATCAAAATACATGAGGTCAGGGTAAAAACCTCCAAAGGATAATCCATTCCTCTTTATTTGAGTTTGCAGCTTGAGCAACTCCTGGATTCTCAATCTTCTCATGTGGATGTCATCTTCATCCAAGCTATTTCTTGTTGCATCCTCCTCTATACCTTCACAATGCACATTTGTATTTGGGATAGTAGGAGTGTAGAGTTTCCTGACCCCTACCATGAAGCCTTCTAGGTCAATGTATCTGTAAGGGGCTGCCCCCATTCTGAACTTTTCCAACCATTGACCTACTTCATCTATGGCATTCTTACCTATTGTAAAATTTGCAATTCTAAATTGCCTAGGGGTTATAGTCCCCTTCTTATGTGGTGCAAAGTGCTCATTGTCAGTTAACATCAGCTGCCAGATAAATTCCAAAGCAGCAATTCTCGTAGGCACATAATAAGGTAATATATGGGGTGGGTGGATACACCCAAATACTCTGAATATGGTGAAGTTCTCCTCCAAGTAGAAGTCACCCCAGTTGTGGTTTCCAGGACAATTGTCTAAATATTCACAAGGCCTAAGCACTTGTATGACCTTCAAAGGAATTCTGGTCCTCCTTATTCCCAGACTTTGTATTATTGCATATAAAATCCAATTTTGGAACGCACAGAAGTCACAATCTCTGGAAGTATAGTTCCAAACCCTAACCTAGAACTAGATAGGATTTGGTTGTGCCTGAAAGAATCTCTGAGGGGATAAGTTGTTGGGATCCATGATTGCAAAATTGAAATGCAAGAGAAGGTGCATCAGGACTGAATAATGCAAGAATTTTGGCTCCTTCTCCTTGGGGTTCTTTAATTTCTTCTGCGTTGCAACAAAGCCCTCCTGCATTTCATCGATTATATGCTGAATATAATCATAACTAGTGCTTGAATGCACCTCTTGCAGGTCTAAAACCATCATTAAGATGCCATGACCTATTCTTTCTGTGTCTCCATCTATCCCTAGAAATCTGCAAAGGCATAAGCATTGTACTTGATATAAAAATATAGGTCCTTATAATAATAGGGATAAGGTTCAGCCTTAGGACCTAAATGATTTTTCAGTTCTTTGGGCATATGCTTCTGTAGCAAGCTTTTTGCAATTTCAGGGTTGGCACTATACCTCTTTTCTTGCCTCTTTATGTTAATTTTGGTAGACATAGTGCTAAATAGGCCAAAGGCTTGCATAAAAGAGTTTCTATTTAAGATTAACAAGGCAGTGCCATCATCCCTTTTAATGGTTTTAGTGAGGGCATCATAGTGATTTGCCAGGTCAAGAAATAGGTCAACATCTAAGAACACATCAGGAACTAATAACCTAGCAAGACCACACGTCCATGGGTTTGAAATAGGGATGGGCTTATCAGAATTTTTATAAAAGTAGGTAAAAAGAGAATACCCTATGGTGCCCAGGGTCGCAGCATCTCGGGTGTCAGTGAACTCATCCTTAAAAACACCACCGTCAACCTTCTTGTTTTGCGTTGAACCTGGCAGAAGCTAGAGAAATTCATCTGAGTAACTAGGTTTTCCTTTCTGTTCTTCTCCACTACCTCCACTTGTTGAAGCGACGCTCATAGCCCTACTCATCTTTGCAACACCTTGAATTTCTTTCCTTGAACTGATATTGAAACAAATCTAATTTCCAATATCAGCTGTTTGTTCTGAGCACAATCCTCTATAATTTTTAGAAATCTCTGATCACTTTGGATACACTGCAACTAAATAGAATATCTCCTTCACTGAAAACAAGCAACTTGGCTCTGAAAACTTGAAAGAACGGTGAACAATAATGAATGCACTATCATCTATTTATAGCTATATGATTTAGAGTACATAGCTCATAATTAGGAAACATCAGTTCTGCCATTAATTTGCCATGCCATGAACTTTGAAAAACCTAGCCGTAGTTGTACGAAGTTGACAGGAAATCAAATTTTCAAATATGGATCCTCGGCGCAATCATAAAATGTTTAAGAGGGCTGACATGTCACCTTTTAATTGTTTATCTATCATACATCTCAGCTACCTTTAATGCACAGTAATCAAAATTCTAGCATCTGATTGGTTGCCGAGAGATTTACCCTGTCATGTCAACCACTTGCCGCCATTTTCTAGATCTCGTGATCAGGTGACGACGCGACTGTAGGAAGTCTCTTTGTCACGAGCCTTTGTCTTTAACCATGGTTCCATTTTCAGACTTGGCGACAATGTACTTTCTTTACCCTGGCTAACCCAAGTGACCTTCTTGCGATCTCGCAACATAACTGAAATCAAAGTTGCATGGAGTTAACCTTAACTCATCATTCTTTCCCAGACTTCGCGACTAGCCATTGCTTTTAATCTTTCATGGTTATCTCCCTTATCGCTCAGTCGCAGCACTTAGCATTCCATATTCAGATTTTGCACGAATGAGCGACCTGCATCATCTTTCCTTAGTCGCCTAATCGCGAGCTACTATCCTTTTATTGTCATTTACTAGCGACTGAGTGAAGTGTTTCTTATTTTAACTCCTCACATCCCCGCGAGTAATTTTCTCATTTCCTAGAAACATCAGTAGGTGAGCGAAGTCTTTGAATGATTCCTTTGTCGCTGAGTCACAGAGCAACAGCTCGCTTTCACAAGATACCGTGACTGTGCGATTTATATCTTCGAGGCAATGCACACGCCGAGTCGCACACAAAATATAGCTTGGTAGAAACAGCTCTCAAGTGCACGACTACCTTCTACTTTCAACTCATCGCACAGTCGGGAGGACTTTTCCTTGGGACACTTTTCTTCTTCGACTCTGCGACCACCGTAGGATTTTATGATTCTTTCATCTGACGGCTATCATTTAATCGCAGAATGATTAGGCATACCCTTAAATTATTCAGAGACCTCACGACTAAAGGAAAAAATACCTTAGTCTCATAATCGCTTAATTCATTTCTCCATTCTGGCGACCTCCCAACAACCACTTCATGACAGATGTCACATGATCATTAGTTCTCTTAATGCATACTGAAGAGCTGAGTCATCATCCTGTTCTGGCGACATCCCGACTGAGCAATGCTGCAAACATGAAACAGTTAGTCGCGTAGTCTAAAAAGAAATCTCTTAACCACCATTTTGTTCCGAGACCACGCGACTGAAGGAAAACTTAACTGTGAACCTTGGCTTGATCTGGCGACAATGTGACATGAATTAATCACAAAGTCTGAGAACATTTGTCATAACTTCTAATTTCTCCTGGGATCACCCGACTAACTGTGGGTCCCATCTTTTATAAAGCTTATAACATAAGGATCTTGCGACTACCCGACTGAAGGAAATCGCCAAGTCTCAGAATGCTGGAAGAATATTTTGTTTTGTAATGAGACTACGTGACACAAAGGGAAAGCAAAGTTGGGAGAACATTTGGAATATTCATCCTGGGTAACGCGACGAGGTGACTTAACTTAAAACACATGTCTTTAGTGAATAAAAAGGTAACATTGAAACATAAGACATGACATAGGGTTTCTATGCATCATTTAACACTTGGATACTTAGGGCTTTTCAGGGTTTTAGCAATTTTGGCAAGGTTTAGACATGAAAACCTAAAATTTTACAGAGGGTAATACATGGAACAAGGAGAACCGGAAAAAATAGGAAATACAACCAACAACATGCTTTCTGAAATGCACACAAGTGTTGTTCTGCTGATACTGTACCATCACCATTGAATTTAGGAAAATTCTTTCTTGAGGCCTTTGGCAAGTCATGATTTTCTGCAAGGTTTAGAGGCCTAATTGCATTTCCCCAAGGAATGGCCATGTTTACTAACCTTGTGTTTGGTTGAGAAGCTTGAAATGAAACTGAAAGAGGAAGTGCAATACCATGAAGGATCAATGAATTACAGGTGGCAGAAATAGGAGTTCTACCAACAGGAGGTGAAGAAGATTTGCTTCTCTTTATTCTGAAAGGAATTTTAGTAGGCAATTGAATTTTTTCAGGCTTGTTATCTTCAACTTCTTCTCTTGACTTAGCCCTTCCTTTCCTGCAAATATTTTCAAGAATAGGGAAATTGACTTTTTTAAGCTCTCCGTATACTGGATCAACCTTTCCCTTTTGTTTTGCACTCCTGGTAAATCTGGAATCTAGGATGCCTTAAAATTTTGAGAAAAACTTATGATATACTTTCTTTCTAAGTCTTTCCCCAGTAGAGTCACCAAAAACTATTGGTTAACAGTTTGTCCTCCCATTAGATTTATAATCTCTAACTCTTCTTAACACCCAAGGTGAGAGAACAAAAGGATGTCACCAACAAATGGATAAGTGTAAATCATCTATCACTTCCCTCTAAATTGACAGGTACAGCTCCCTGATTATATTTGATATGCAATGTATGTGTCTTTTTATTGATCACCAGTTAATTCCTTATAAATTTTAACCAAATTGTTTGTAGGTACAAACAATTCAGGCAAGGATAAGAGAGGATAACCTATAATCCCCAATGGAATGTTGATCACAGATTATCATAAAAACTATCTTCTAACCTAAACCTATATATTCTAAGAATGCATATCCTACTAGTGAAAATAGGAGCAGAATCATATATAGACGGCAAATACAATTGCTTATACTGCAACTACTAACATGAAATAGAATCCAAGCAGGAATTACAGTTCCACATACAATTGTACTTTCTATTCTGATGCACCTAAATTACTAAATGAATAGGAGAAGAATCATACATGACAGGTAAATAGAATTACTTTCACTACAATCACAGACATGAAATATAATTTAGCAAGCAATTACAGCTTCACATATAACTGTACTGTCTATTCACATGCAAATGAAAAACTACTGGCACAACAAACATGAAATAAAGCTTAGCAAATAGAATTACTCTGCCCCAATACCAAGTTTGCCGACCCCCATTACTGAATTATTTATAGAATTTATAAACTCTACAATACATAAGGCTTCTAAGAACCAATGACTTTCCCTCTTCTTTGAATACAAAGCGACAGAATGCAAAGAAATAGACTTTTCAAATCTGAGAACTCGAACAGTCACTATGGAATCTAAAACTCTTCATCTCCAACCAGTATTATTGAGCTGACTCCATTGGGCCATGGAGTTGAAACATCATTTTCTGAACTTGAATTTTAAATTGAAAAAAAAGACTTCGAAACCATGGATATATCGGCCGGTGGATTTTTGAGTTTTCAGTGCGAAAATGACTTCTACGCACTTACATTTGGATTTTCCGCTATGACTATTTCCAGGTGCTTTCACACAAAATTATCTGAAGATGAAACATTCTTCATGAGATTTTATGGAGACCCATATGATTAGTTTTTGAAAATACTCAAAACCATGCAAGAAAGAGGCCAGCGGGTTTTTGAGTTTTCAATGCAAAAATGGTAATGGCGCACTTCCTGTTGATAGAACTTTTGCCTCTTCTTTCTTTAGTCACCTGCTCATGGGCTCTTTTTCTTTCATCTAAACTGATTGGTGACTAAGTGACTATGCATCTTACTTTTCATCTATTTCATCATCACACACTCGCTAGCTCTTTAAATTGTAACTTTTTGATTTGGGCGACTGAGCGACATTCAATTTTTTACTGCATACTTTAACTTGTCGCATACTCGCGCCACTTAATATTCCATTTTTCACCTTATGTGCGAGTGAGTGATGTGTCCTTTCTTTGCTCAGTCGCCTACTCATGAGCTCAAAAATCTTACTCTGTCACTGACTGCGAGTGCGTGACTGTGTCTTTGCTTTCCTTAGTCGCCTATTCGTGAGCATCTTTTCCTTCTGTCTCTGTTGATCGGCGAGTGAGTGATGTCTTTCCCCTTTTTTACTCGTCGCACACTCGTGAGCTCTTTTTTTATTACCTCAAAACATTGGCGAGTAAGCGAGGCAATGAATGGCTCCTTTAGTCGCTTGGTCGCAGACCTTTAAGAATCATGAAAAATACTTGTGCGACTAAGCGATGCATCTTCATATCAGTACTTTATGCCTTCGTCGCAAACTCGCACTGCAAAATCCAACTGAGTTATAACCTAAGTGAGTGGGTGACCTCTATAATCGTGACCTCGTCACGCAGTCACAGACATTTAACACTAACATAAAAATTGATGCGGGTGTGTGACTGCTTCATTTTAAGCATGACTCGCTCAGTCGTGGAGACTAAGATAAACAGCATAACTTTTTAGCGACTACGTGATTTACACTCTTTTAACGCATCGCTGACTCGCTGACTTGAAACTTAACTTCCATAAGACATCATGACTACGCAATTTATACTTTTAAAACACTGAACTCACTCAATCGTGCACAAAACAAAACTAAACATAAGCAGATCGCGATTGCGCGATTCCCTTTTAAAATAGCTCGTCGCCCACTTGCATGACTTAAAAACATTGTAAGAGGACCGACGCGACAAAGCGAGTAAACATAAAGAATGACTTCCAAAGTGGCTCTGCTTTCAGTCTTTTCTGGAGATCATGTATGTCATAAAAGCACAAAGAAGTATCTGTGAGATTGTATAGAGTGGTTTTAATTCCGTTCAATCCGTCAAAATTGGAGAACCTAGCGGGCATTTTGATATACAATAATAAGAGCCAAGATATAGACTGGCGGGTTTTTGCCTTCTGTGTGCACAAATGGCTTTAGCACACCTGATTTCAAGATTTCTGCCTCGATCCTTTATGCACTTTTTCAGCCCAAAATTTCTATAGATGAAACCTTCTTTAGGGAATTCTAAATCGACCTAGATCATCAGATTTCAAAATGGATCCCAACCATGCAAGGAATTCATCAGCGGATTTTGGCACTGTGGACTGTGAAAATTTTATGCTCTACAAAAAATGCATGGAGAAGGTACTGGGCATATTTTTGCCCGTCAAAATTTAGTGCACGATACCTTTTTAAACAGTATATAGCTTTGCAGAAATCGCACATGGTGGTGCGATCTCCACTTTGGAGAAGCCACTTCTCAAAATCCCGCCGAGCTCGTTCTTGCTCATTTCTTAACCAAATTGCTTGTTGTTTGTTGCATTAGGATCGTTTTGACCTGTAAAATCGATCCATACCAGTCTTCGATCTCTGCCTGAGAAAGAACATTGATTGGAGCACAAATCTTTTCTGGGTTAGGATCTACAACCTACCCAACATAAAGAGACTTTGAAAACATCCAACCTGGTTAAAACATGAAAGCAATATGAAGGGAAACCCGGTAAAGATTTCCTATCCTAGAGGAAATCTAGACCTAGACATTACATGACCGGACCTGACTTGAAACATCAAGACTAACACTTTGACATCATGGAAACATTTTAAGAAGTGGTGCAACACATTGGCATATCAGGTTCTTCTCCACTAGAGGCAGGTTCAGTTGAGTTGGGTGCTGCAGCAGATTGTTGTGGTATGCCTAACATGGTGGTGGTCTCTACTACTAATGGCATGGGAACTAGGGATGTTGTATCAGAGATCATGTGTGATGTTGGTGAGCAGGCAGTTGGCATGGTTCTTGCTAGTGATGCTACTCCCTTGGCGATGTCTTCGGAGGTAGTAGTTAGTTCCAGCTTGGTTAGGGATCGGTTGCAGTTAGTTTCATTTTGACTTGCAGTCTGAGTCACTGACTAAGATTGGCACATTTTATCAGCATTACATTGTGAGCTTGATAATACATGACTTAGAGCAGGAGTTTGGGAGTGATGCTTCAGCGGTTGTTGTTATTGATTCTACTCCTTTGGCTATGACATCTCCTGACTTAGCTAGTGATTAGTCACAATGGGATGTATCACATGTGCATGGTGAGCTGTTGGCTGAGGCTGGTTTTTTTAATCAGCATTATACTGCAAGGTATGTTCATCAATTTGCATTTGATCCATTGGGTTAAGGAGTTGATGGCCGTCAGATTTGGTTTGGGTTCTAGTTCTTGCTATCCATCATGTGATGACTATTCACCATTAGTGGTACATGGGAGTTATGGTTATAAGATAGTGGTTGGTGATTTGCAGAGTTGTTTTCACTTTAGGAGGTGTACAGTGTGTGGATTCTCTGCACTTGGTGCAGTTTCATTCGGAAGTGTTCACCATTTTTGCAGAGTTGGATTGTGCACTCTGCGTAGGCCAGTGGGATGCGTTGATGGTATTTACTATGTTGGTAGTTTGAGTTGTCCACTTTACTTGGGTTCTAATATTTTGAGAGTTTGTTTCTCGTGGGTTCTGGACTGTGGCAGTTGTGATTCTGGAGTTTATTTGAGTTGTATTTGTCAGTTTGATTATGGGTTCCTCTTGATCATATTTCAGAGGACATTGTAGGAGCTTGTGTTGATTGGCAGCAGTATAGTTCATGACTACATTTGGGATCCAGGTGGATTGGTTGGTCTATTGTTTAGTCATTGCTTGGGGACAAGCAATTTTAGGAAGGGCAGACTGTCATGTCCCCATTCTGGGTGACATCATTTAGCATGCCAGATCAGTCTATCATAGGCTCTTGTAGACTGGTGGTGACATGGAGAGAGTCATCTTGATGATTATTTGGAGATTGGATGGTCGTATTTTCTCTCAGAGAGGTGATTCGGAGCTTATTTTTATTATTATGTGTTATGCGGGGCCCACATGTTATAATTTTAAGTTGAGATTGCACTTTTTATTTTATAAAGTTATTTTATTATAAAAGTGCATTATAATGGGATTTTATAATGGATGTTTCTAGAAGTTCTTAGTAACTTCTTAGAAAAGTGAATAAATAGAGGACTTGGCCTCTCATTTGTACACACTTGATTTGATGTCTCTACTACATTTTCTCTATGGGCATTTGTGGCACCATCTAGGTCTACAGATTTCCTATTGATCTTTAGGAATGAAAAACTCCTAAGGGTTTGCATAACTGAGGAAGTGAAAGATCTTCTAAAGGGTTGCACATTGGAAGTGGTATTCAGCCATTTCATGCTGAGCTACATTGAGTTTTCAGACTTGTTTGAGGGTTGAAATTTTTGGAGTATTTTTTTGGTGAGGAGTTGCACCAGTTATCAGTTGGAAGAACTTGCAAGATTTGTACATTATTTATCTACAAGTATGGCAGCACTGTCAGGCGGTACAATTGCTGGTTCCAGATCAAAATCGGTGTTGCAGGTAGTTCATCACTTCAGTGGCATTGGGTCAGCGTCATTGCATTATCCCAGGTTCCATATTGATTGCATTTGGTCATAAAAATTGCATATGTAATAATCAGTTGTAAGGGTTAGAAATTCAGTCAATTCTGTAACAGTCATTGCATAAAATTCAGTCATTGTCTTTTATAATCAGTCATATGAAACATTTCATATCTCAGCTAGAATCGATTTTCTGAGACAAGGCAATCAAAATAATCCATTCTATAGGACTCTAGCATTGCATACTTGTACTAGTTCAAGTGCCAAATCATTGGAATATCTGAAAGTTGTTAAAATCTTAAAGTTGTAACTGGCGACTATATTGAACGCATTAATATAATTGGCACTATTTGTATCATTGAATAGTGTGGATTTGTGGCTCAAAAATTATCCCTCTTATAATTTTACATTATAATATTACTATTCAATTGCACGCCAAGTGTTTGACAAAATTCCTAAGTTGAACATTGGTAGTTTTAGTGGCCTTTTTAGTAAGGGTCATTACACACCCTTTGGGTACTTCACTTCTTCTCCTACACTTAGAAGGATCTAAGTGCCAACTTCTTTCCATACATGAAATTCATTTTACGGGTGTCCATCATCATGAAAACATTTCATTTTATCCCATTTGAATTCATTTTGAAGGATCTTCTAACTCTTTTCAATCGAGTTCAAGTTTTAGCCTTTGAGAGGCCTAATTCCTTGTAGCCTTTTTCAGAGACCTTTTCCCATTTCTTGCCCAAACTTTCCAAAGGACTTGAAAACCTAATCCCACATTCAGATACCCTTTATCATTTAAAAAAATGTTTTGAAATTTTTAGACCCATAGGTCCTCTGTACACAACATTCCTATTATCTAGGACCAATAGGGCTAATAGGCCTAATTTATAGGACTTCACTGTATCATAGTTTGAATCTCACCCAAAACTTAGTCTACTAGATTAGTATGAACTCAATCCTCATAACATTTTAGGATATGACTATACCCTACCTGGAACTATACTTTTCCTATACAGTACTTCTCCACCCTACAAGAAATCTTCAATTCTTCTATTCTAGACCTCTAACTAGGCACTGTAAGCTCACCTAGGGCTTAGTAGTAAAAATAGCTATCCATTTTATCATGACTCCTAATCCTAGATATATACAAAATAATGACTCCCCTATCATATCCAACAACTCTTAGGAAGATCCCATGGTTAGTTTTCATGGGGGAGCCATGAATTGACTGATTGGTCAGGACAGGACCAGTAAGACTACTAAATCAAAAAAAAATTATACAAGACTTTAAACAACCTCAAATAAAATTTTTGACTGAATGAAAGTTTCTTATAATAGTCCTATGAAGACAAAAAAATCACTAAATTAAAGCATTCAATCCATTTAATGGTACTGTAACACTGAAATGCGTGGGTTCTTCACAAATCAGAGTTGCAGAGCTATATTCACAAAAGCAATATTTCTTACAATCCTCACTACTTATGAGATTCAAGCTCTACATGCATGAGATGCCTTCTTCCATGTTTTTAGGGACTTTTGGTCGATATCCCACTCCTATCTTCTAGGGGGATCCAAAGTAACCAAATATTGCATGCAACATTTGCAATTATTGCAAATGTTGTCATGACAACATTGTAACAAATTTTGGCATCTTTGCCATTATGCTAACTTCCTAAGTTTTAGGGCCTATATCCTCTATATTTTGAGGAACCAACTTCATTAATGGCCTCCAAGCATCTCTATGACAACATTTATGTGTTTAGGACACATTCAAAGATCAAATCCACCACTAAGCTTCTAAGCCTAAAATTAAAAACCTACTAACAATGACTATTTTGGTGACCTTAGTCCTAATGAATAACTCACCTAGTCCAAAATGCAATGACCTTCTAAGGTCCAAAGTAAACAAACTATCTTGACTTGGCCAATGTGAAGTACAAGCCAAAACATCACAACTATGGAGGTTAGCCTAGGTGTGCTCCTGCATCATCCTCCCTAAAACAAGAAGTTCAATCCGCCCTTGGATTGAGTAGTGTAGTATCAATCCCCATCTTCTTAAACTCTGATTCTTTAATCCATACTACAACAACATCCAATTTATCATGTCTCTTGATCAAGTGTTCTTTGTACTCCTTGGTTCTAGTCTTCTTGTAGACTTGGGTATCCAGTATACGGTCATATTTCTTGACTGTAGCAAGAGGTATTTTGAGCTCTCCTACATCTCTAATCACTTCACTAAGGCTTTGACCCATGTCTAGTGTTGGTCCTTTGTAATGAACCAGGTCTGCAATGTTAAAGATAGGGGACAGTCCACTATCTTTCGGCAGCTCCACTTTAAAAGCATTTTTCCCATACATTGCTAAGATAGGACAAGGGCCTATCCTCCTCATTTACAACTTGTGTGGGACTCCTTTTTGAAGTCTAGAATTATTCAGATTCACCATTACTAAGTGTAGACACCTAAAATTTACCAGGTGTATCTCAAGCATTCCAAATTATAAATCTCAGCCAAATGCTTCATAATACCATCTCAATGCAAATCAAATGGACATTTATCAAATCAAAGGAACAAAATTCAAATCAAATTAAAAGATTAAATAATCATGAAACCAATAATTAAATCCAAGCCTAAAGGGATTAATCAAATTATATAATTGATTTTTCAATTGTATAGTTCAAATAAAAAAGGATCAAATCCAACCCAATCACCCTTCCATGGCTAATTTAATTAAATGATGGAGTTATTTAATTCCTAATTCTTTGAGACAACCAACCAACTTTGCCTCCATTTGCAAACACCTCAAAGCTTTTGACTTAACCAAGCTTTGATCATGATCAACTTGCTCTACCCCCTACCCTTGGGAAAATGCTATAAATACAAGCAATTTCCTTTGTGTTTAGGATCCAAGAATTCAAGAGAAAAAGCATCCTTATTATAGGCACATTGAGGAGCATTTGATAGATTTTAAGAGAGTTTTTAGCATTTTCATTTCATTTAGCATATCATGTTTAGGAGCATTTTCTATTTTCTCTTATGATCTTGGAGCATTTTTGAGCATTTTGAGCATTCTAACTAGATTTGAGCATTTAATTTTCATACATATCTCGTTCTAGGATTGTCCTAGAGAGAGATTAATCCTGAGAGCTCTCTTAACAAAGCTTGGATAGAGAACCATGAGATGACATAGATTTAGCCTCAATTCTTAGATTAACTTTGTTTTATCTTTCCATAGAATTGTTTTCTCTAATCTTAATTTCATGAAGGTGTATTTTCTTACACACACTAAGTCTCCCACATGTTACGGATTTTTCTTGCATGAACTATACTGCTTGAAATGTATATTTGAATCTTGTTACCTCTTAATCCTGATTTTGAGTTCAGAGACAAGAAAAGCCTAATTTCTAAGGACTAAACAATATCCTTCTTCGTTTTTGAGCTCCACATATGCTCAGGAAGGTTTTACCTTATGAGATGGCTGTTAACACAGTATTTGCTAATGTGGACACTGATTTGTCATGTGTCTCTATTGAGCCAACATATAAATCACTTTGTAAATGACCAAGCATAATCATATACAGAGTTTAACCATACGAATCATAACCTTAAATATGAAAAAAACCAGTGATACAAGGATTTCAATCCTTATTCCTTTTCTTTGTAGGAGGGTTAACCTAATGGATTCTCTCTTTAAGGAATCAATAACATGGACAGTGTCCTGCTGACAGAGGTCCTTTATGAGTTCAGCTTATGTGTTCTTGGTAACTAAGTATTTAAATTGATTTGGTAGTTGAAAACCTAGAACATATGTAACATAGATAGATATTCAAATAGCTTTCTGAATCAGTGCCTATCCTTTAAGCTGCAGAGTCAATAATAAGCAAAGAAAAGACATAAACAAGATACACTGAACTTCCTTACAGCTCAAACAATTAGGATAATCTGCCTCACAGACTATCTTGTCACCTCCAAACCACTGTATCAAATCCTTAACTAAATAGTATGCTTCCTGAAATCATTCACAAAATTTAATCCCCTCCTTGAGAGAAACTTGCAAACAACTAGATGGTTACCTTATAACCAGAGTGCTAATGAATACCTTATAAACTTTAACACAGAAAAGCATGCATACAAAGTAAAGAGACAACAGTTGAGAAGAGTAGAATTGCACCGTATTTCATTTATATAATCCAGCTTGTTTGTACATGAATGGCTTACACAGCTTCAAAAGATATATATGACTCAGAATACTTGAATTCTGTTATATATTACCTCTTTTTTACAAGATGTTCAAAAAGTTCAAAGACCTCTAAAAGATCTGAGAGATAAATTTTCAAAGACCCTTAACTATTACAAAATTGTCATATATATAGGTTTGAGACCACCTTGGGATCCATAAGGATGCAACAAGCTTCGGATAGTCTCAAAACCCTAACCCTAAGATGTA
>MU224555.1:472501-491352 GCA_018584345.1 Thuja plicata
ATTGAAACCATCAACATCAATATCCTTTCCCAAAAGAAAAGCCTCTTCACTAGGCATTTTTGTATCAAATTCATTCCTCCAGGTGTCTATAGGCTTTACCTGGTCATCTTCTCCTTTTAAGGCAGGGATGAACCTATTAAAATCAGCTGTAAAGAGACTCAATTTAGCCTCTATCTGGTTCAATTTTCCCTTGAAGAATGAGAGAGCAATATTAACCCTTTTGATCTCATCTTCTACCTCTGTTACTATTGGAGGAAAGTCTGGTCTAACATTTTGCAATGATGTTAATTTCTCAAACAGACTTACCCTGCCAGACCACTTAGTGAAGTAGGGGTTCAAGATTAGAAGGTACCTTAGTACTTCTACATGTAAAGCAGGCAACTTATTATATGTATTTATTACAACATCTGCCTTCTCCTTAAGGATATTAATTCGATGTTGTAATATGCCTCTGAATGCCTTTAATGCTATGGCATTCCCCTTTTCTTCAGCATCCTTCTGTTCCACAGCCTCTTCTGATCTAGGCTTGTCCTCAATTTGTGGAGGTGCTGGCACATATACCACCTCTGGTTTGGTTTCCAACTTCTCAGTTAAGATCTTTATCATTTGATATTTATTATATAGCTGTATGTGGCACATATCCCTATCCTTGGATAGTGCACTTGTTTCTTCTACCAGAGATTTATACCTCTCAGACATTTGGTTTGTCTTGTCTTCATTTAATTGAGCCCAGTGTGTCATGATTTGAGAGATTTCTAAATCTCCTGTATTCTCCACTGACCACACCATTTGATTCCCCACCATGTTTTCTTGTATGTTTACTAATTGGGGCTTAGACTCTTTGGGGCTCAAATTCCACATTGCAAAGGCCTGTGATTTTGGGTCGTACCCAAATCCTTTGATCATGTCCCCTATTTGGACTTCACTGACCATCTTGAGGTCAGGCTGCCTTCTTATTTGATCAATTACAAATGCTGAAGCCAAATCCCAGCCCTCTGCTAATAAGATGCCACTTCCTAACACCATCTTCCTGGCATCTTCAGGAGATATGTCTTCAACTTCAAGGTCATAGCTTTGCAGGGCTACAAGGGCATCATTTGTAATTGTTTCCTTCCCATATACAAGTAATTGGGACTTTAATTTCTCAGCCTTGTGCCATCTGAGGAAATCCTTGAATTCCTCTGTCTTGACAAAGTTGTCATCACTTAAGAACTTTTGCTGATTTAGCAATCTTTCATCTACACATGTTCTTAGTGGGATTTCAACATTTTCCTCTGGATCAGGCAACTTTTTCTTTCCTTGCCTGATTGCTTTCCTTAGGTTGTGATCATACAACCTAGTACCTGGTACCAAGGCCTTAACCTTGTCTCTTTTCATCTTTTGGCCTTCTTCTGCAGGCTGGCCTATTTCAAGCTTCTGCCTCTTAGTTGCAGGCTCTTCCAAATCATCTGGCTATGTGGCAATAGTCAAGTCAATGACATATGTCTCTTCTGCTCCTTGCACATGTGAGCTCTCTGCCATCTCTTGTTCTTTCTCTTGTTCTTGCTGTTGTGGTGGTGGAGACAAGTAGGGTCTTGCATAGTCACTGTCATCCCCACTCTCATATTCTGACTCGGAGTGCTCAGGGGTCTCTCCACCTTTCTTGGCTAGGACTGTGTCCAATTGATCCAACAGTACATAATATTTATTGATCATGGCATTGATTCTGTCAAAATAATTAAGCTCAGGGAAGAAACCTCCCCATGACAAGCCATTTCTCTTTATTTGAAGTTGCAACTTCAGCAACTCTTGGATCTTCAACCTTTTTGCATGGATGTCATCCTCATCCAAGTTGTTTCTCGTAACATCCTCCTCTATGCACTCACAGTGCACATTTGTATTTGGAATGGTGGGAGTGTACGATTTCCTGATCTCTGCCATGAAGCCTTCTGGATCTATGTATCTGTAAGGGGCTGCCCCCATTCTGAACTTTTCCAACCACTGGCTAACTTCATCCATGGCATTCTTCCCTATTTTGAAATGTGCAATTCTGAATTTCCTAGGGGTAATGGTACCTTTCTTGTGTGGAGAAAAGTGCTCACTATCAGTTAGCATCATCTGCCAGATGAATTCCATGGCAGCTACTCTTAGGGGTACATGATATGGTAAGATATGGGGTGGATGAACACACCCATATGCTCTAAGCATAGTAAAATTTTCCTCTAAGTAGAAATCACCCCAATTGTGATTTCCAGGCCAGTTTTCAACATATTCACAAGGTCTCAACAATTGGATGACCTTAATGGGAATCCTAGTCTTTTTGACTCCCAAACTCTTTATTACTGGATATACTATCCAGTTCTCAAAAGAACAAAAATCACAATCCCTCGAGGTAAAATTCCAAACCCTAATCCAGTACTGAAGAGGATTAGGATGACCTTGGAATATCCTTTGTGGACACAGGTTCTAAGGCTCCATGATTGTGAAGTTGTATTACAGGATCAAGTGCATCAACACTGAATAATGCAAGAATTTAGGCTCCACTTTCTCCTTTGGGTTCTTCAACTTCCTCTGGGTATCAACAAACCCTTGGTGCATTTCATCGATTATATGCTGGATATAATCATAGCTCATGCTTGAATGAATCTCCTGCAGGTCTAAGACCATCATTAGGATGCCATGATCTATCCTCTCAGCATCCCCATCAATTCCTAATACTCTACAGAGAGCATAGGCATTGTACTTCATGTAGAAGTGCATATCTTTATAATAATATGGGTAAGGTGCAGGCTCAGGAAAAATGTGATCTCTTGTTTCTCTTGGCATATGCTTTTTCATCAAGCCATGTGCAACACCAGGCTTGTATCTTTTCTGCTGCTTCTTAATGTCAATCTTGGTTGACATAGTACTAAATAATCCAAATGCTTGCATAAATGAATTTCTGTTAAGTACAAGCAAATTGGTGCCATCATTTCTCTTGATGGTCTTGGTTAGGACATCATAATGGTTTGCCAACTCTAGAAACAGGTCTACATCAAGGAAAACATCAGGGACCAATAACCTAGCCAAACCAGATATCCATGGGTTTGATATAGGGATAGGCTTATCAGCATTATTATAAAAGTAGGAAAACAGAGAAAAACCTGTTGTTCCTGGGGTCTTTGCATCCCTGATGTCCTGGAAGTCATCCTTAAAAACACTAGCATCAATCTTTCTGTTTTGAGTGGACCCAGGCAGTAGCTGCAAAAATTCATCAGAGAAGCTGGGCTTTCCTTTAGGTTCATCTCCACTACCTCCACTGGTAGACGCCATGCTCATAGCAGTACTCATGTCTATAAGCTTGAATCTTGTTCTGTCAGATACTGAAACAGCTCTAAAGATACCTTCTTACTGAAATCTCAGAAAATTCACTCACCAATAACCTAGAAAATGTTTTTTACTCTGAATCAAAAATTTCTCTCTGAGATTGTGAATTCGGTGATTTGAAATGAATGCAGACTCCTTTGTTTATAGCTACGAGATTCAGAGTACATGGCTCAAAGTTCAGGGACGTCAGTTCTGCATTTATGTTTACATGCCGTGAAACGTTCAAGAACCCAGCCGTAGTGCGTGAGTTGACATGAAATTGAATTCAAATCCTTTAAAAATTTGGCGCCATCATCAAATGGTTAAGACAGCTGACATGGCACTTTGTTATTCATCCTCTGTCAGACATCTCAGCTACCTTTTGTACACGGTAATAAAAAATTCTTATATCTGATTGGCCGCCGGCTGATTTCCTTCTGTCCTGTCATCCACTTGGCGCCGCATAATGGATTATGTTTATCTGGCGACCTTGCGACCTCATTAAGTCTCTTTTTCGCGAACACATCTTCTTAACCATGGTTTACTCATCAGATTTGGCGACAATGTGGTTTCCTTACCATGGCTTAACCCAAGTCTTCTAGCGATCAAGCGACCACGTGAAAGTCTTAGTCGCGTAGGGTTAATCTTAACTCAGTGTTTATCTCTAGACTACGCAAAAAACCATTGTACTTATCATCTTTCAGTAATCGCCAAGTCGCTAGATACCTTTTTCTCTTCTTAAGACCTCATGACAATCCCTTAGTCGCTGAGTCGGGTGATAGATATAACTTAACCTTTCACTGGAAATGTATCCTTTCTCTGTTTCCAGCGACTTTGCGACACACCTTAATCACTTAGTCGGGAGTAGTTTTTACCTGGGACACTTTTATCATCTGACTTAGCGACCACCGTCAGATCTTGGCATTTGTTCATCGGACGGCTGTCTTTTAATCGCCTCAGAATCTGACATACCCTTAAAATATCAAGAGACTTCGCGACTGAGGGTAACATGCCTTTAATCTCCTTGTCGCTTGATCCCTTTCCTCTATCAAGCGACCCGGCGACATCCAGTATCTTTCTGAAAGATGTCTCCTTTTCTTTGGTCCATGTACTACTTACTGAAAAGCGGAGTTATCTTTCTGATCTGGCGACAACCCGACTGAAGGAAGTCACTTAACAGGAAATTGTTAGTCGCATGGTCGTGACTGTTATCCACTAACCCCCTTTTTATCACTAGACCACGCGACTGAAGAGAAACCTTAACTATTTGACCAGATGGATCAAGCGGTCATGCGACATGAAGAAAGGCGCAAGGTCGGAAGACATTTCGTTGACTTGCCTTTTCTTCATGCGATTACCCGACTGAAGGTGGGTCATGTTCACTTTGAAAGCTCATAACATTTAATCAAGTGATAACCCGACTGAAGAGAGATCGCCAAGTCTCGTGACATAAATGGAATATTCGATTTCTTAACAAGATCATGTGACACAAGGCAAAAGGGAAGTCGGGAGATCATTTGGCATATTCGTTCTGGGTTACGCGATCTAGCGACCTGGCTTAGAGCACATGTCTTAAGTGATTCAAAAAGGTAACGCAGGAATAGAAGACATGGCTTAAGGTTTTGAACATCCATCGTTTAACATTATGCCTTAGGGTTTTAGCAGGGTTTTTGACACTTTAGGCAAGGGTTTAAGCATGAAGACTTGAGAATTTTTCAGAGAAGGATACAAGGATCCAGGCAAAACTACAAAAACAGGAAATGCAACCAACACCACATTGAACTAAAGTTTTCTTCTACTCTCATCAACCTTAGTCTTATGCTTCATGGTGATCTTTGTCATATTCTTCCTGGCTGTATCATGTATCTTTAGCATTGCATAAGCAAAATCATCAGCATATCCACTTTCCTTCACTCGATCCTTTAAATCTCTTAACTCATAGACTCCTCTAGGATGTAGACCATAGACTATCTCAAAGGGACTCTTCCCTATTGACCTATTGATAGTGTCATTGTAGGAATATTGAGCCTATCCAATCAATTGATCCCATTGTTGACCATATTCCTTGATAAACATCTTAATAAATTTCCAAGGCTTCTATTCACCACTTTGGTCTGGCCATCAGTTTGGGGATGGTATGTAGACCCAAAGGATAAATTAGTGCCTAACCTTTACCAAAGAGTCTTCCAAAAATGACTCATAAATTTAGTGTCTCTATTTGACACAATGCTCATAGGTAACCCATGGATTCTTACTACCTCTTTGAAGAAGAGAGAGGCTATTTGGATGGCATCATTAGTTGTCTTACATGGCACAAAGTGAGCCATCTTGCTGAATCTATCCACAACTACATAAACAATATCCATGCCTTGTCTTATCTTGGGTAACCCAACTACAAAATCCATGCTCAAGCATTCCCATGGCCTAGTGGGAATAGGTAGTGGCTGATATAGGCCTAGATTTGAAGAAGTACCTTTGGCCTTTTGACATACTATGCAACTTTCGACATACCTCCTAACATCAAGATTCATTCTTGGCCAATAATAGAACCTTTAAACAAGTTCTTGTGTCTTAGTGATCCCAAATTGACCACTCAATGGACCATTGTGCTTTTCCTAAATTAATTTCTCCATAATAGACCCTCTAGGGACACATAACTGATTTCCCTAAAATAAAAGATTTCTTTGCAAAGTGTATTCAGCATACTTTCTATGAAAATGACTCTTGTATTCAGCACATATCTTATAAATGTCTTCAAAGTCTTCATCATCAGCATATAGATCCTTGAAATGATCTATTCCCATGCTCTTCAATTGGATCTCTTGAATGGTAAGAGCTCTTCTACTCAAGGCATCTGCCACCTTGTTGATTACTCCTTTCTTGTGTTTGATATTAAAGGTGTATGCTTGCAGGTATTCAACCCACTTCATGTGCTTGTGACTCAACTTTTCTTGAGAGTTCAAGACATTTAAAGCTTGATTATCTGAATAGACAATGAACTCCTTGGGGAGAAAATAGTGTCTCCACTTTCTTAAAGCCTGAACTAGTGCATACATTTCAAGTTCATAAGAAGAATACTTCTTCTTAGCTTCACTCAACTTCTCTGAATCAAATGCTACTGGTCTACCCTCTTGGCTTAGGACATCTCCAATAGCCACATTGCTTGCATCACACTCAATAATGAAAAGCTTCTCAAAGCTTGGCAAGACTAAGATAGGTTGGGTAGCAATATTTTCTTTCAACAACTCAAAGCTCTTGGTGGATTTCTCATTCCATATGAACTTAGTATTCATCCCTCCTTTGATTGTGTCCAACATAGGAGCACAAATAACACTAAATTTCCTTATGAACTTCCAATAATACTGAGCAAGGCCATGAAAAATTCTTACCTCTATTGATGTCCTTGGAGTAGTTCAATTCATGATGGCTTCCACTTTACTCTTGTCCATTTTCAGATTTCCATGAGAGAGAACAAAACCAAGGTATACTAGCTCTATTTTGATGAACTCACATTTCTCCAAGTTGATCATCAGCTTCTCTTCATGTAGCTTCTTGAAGACAATCTCAAGGTGTTGAAGATGTTCACTTCTTGTCTTACTGTAAAACAGTATATCATCAAGATATACTACTAAAGATTTTCCAATGTAGTCCTTGATGACTTCATTCATGAGCCTCATGAATGTGGAGGTGAAATTAGATAGTCCAAATGGCATAACAAGCCATTCATAAAAAACTTCATTGGTTTTGAAGGTTGTCTTCCAGTCATCTCCCTCATGTATCCTTATTTTGTGATAGCCACTCTTCAATTCTATCTTTCTATAGTACTTAGCTTCACCTAGACAATCCATTAGGTCTTCAATCCTAGGAATGGAGAACCTATACCTAATGGTTATCATATTTATGGCTCTTGAATCAGTACAAATCCTCCAATTTCCTCCTTTCTTAGGTGCTAGGACACTGGGTATGGCACAAGGGCTAATGCTCTTCTTGATAAGACCTTGGTTTAGGAGTTCTTCTATTTGTGTAGCAATATCCTCATTTTTTTGAGGGGTCATCTTGTAAGCTTCTTTATTGGGTTGGACAACTCCTGGTATAAGGGTTATCCTATGACTTATGGCTCTTTTAGAGGGTAATACAGATGGTTGTCCATCACTCACTATACATTCATAAGTCTGCAACATGCTTTTTATCTCCTTAGGTAGCTCTGGCTTCTTGTCTCTTTTGCCTTCATTTTATTCTCTTGGCTTTAGTACCAATGCAAAACCAACTCCTTCTCCTTCTTCCATGGATTCTAAGAATTCTTTTTCACCAACCATGAGCACATTAGGACCTACTATCTTCACATCTACATCCTCTAACAATGATTGGATTTTGAAAGTCACTTTGTCTTTCTTAAATATATAGGAGTTAATCACCCCATCATGGATAGTTTGTTGGTCAAATTTCCATGGCCTTCCTAGGAGAAAGTAACATGCATCCATGGGCAACACATCACATGGAACCTTGTCCTTATATCTCCCTATAGAAAACTCCACCCAAGCTTTCTCTTTTACTAAGACATGTTGTCCCTTATTGAGACATGTGACCTTATAAGGATGGGTGTGGGGTATCCTTTTCATGCTTAGCTTTCTGATTGCTTCTTCTGACACAATGTTGTAAGTAGACACTAAGTCAATAATGACTCTACATACTTTTCCCATCACCTTTCATTTGACTCTAAATAGGGACCTTCTTTGGCTTGGTTCCTCTCTAACTGGCTCCTTGATCAATGTTCTCCTCATCATGAGGTTCTCACCTTCTTCTAAATTCAATGGTATCCCAGGGTGTGTCTCTACTATTGTCTCCTCATGAACTAAATTAGTTCTCTTTTTACCTCCTTGAGAATTACTACCCTTGTTTGGACACCTATAGGCAAGGTGTCCCATTTGGTTACAATGATAACATTTCATATTGGCAAAGTAATTGTCTCTTCCTTGTCCACCACTTCTTCCTCTAAAATTTGAGTTCCTTCCTCTACCACCTCTACTAGAACTTCCCTCTTTCTGCTCAATGTATTTGAATTCTCCTTGTGTCCTTGATTCTAAACTCCTTCCACCATAGCCACCTCTTTGTCCTCTACTATCCCTTCCTCTACCTCTTCCTTTGGAGGTTTGCTCTTGTTTTATTTTTATTTTCTCCTCTATTTTAAATGGCATTTGATAACATTAGAAAATTGTTTTGAAGTTCACAAGGCTCATGTCTTCTTGAGTAGACCACTTGAGTCCATTCAAATATCTAGCTAGCTCGATGCTTTCATCATCCACCACTTGGGACCTTAAGCACAACTGTTGGAACTCTTCAATGTATGCTTGGACATCCAAATCTTTTTTTTTGAGATTATGTCTTCTCCTATGCACCTGAACCTCATAATCATCAGGCAAGTAGGTCTGCTTTATCTTGGTCACCATGCCCTTCCATGTGACTATAGGACTCCTTCCTTCTTTCTCCCTTTCAGTTTGAGTAAACTTCCACCATGTGAGGGCTGATCCTCTCAACCTAGATTTGGCCACATTCACTTTTTGGGCCTCTATTACACCATCACATTCAAAATGGTTTTCTATACTATCAATCCAATCCACAACTAAATATGGATCCATTTGTTAACCAAATAGTGGTACACCTTCCAAAGCTTTGCCACTTAAATCCTTCAATGCCTTTAAGAGGAGTTATTTAGTAATAATAGGGTCAGGGGTTGGAGATTCCTCTTCTAATTCCACTCCCTTCTCCCTTTCTTCTTCTTCTTCTTCTTCTTCTTCTTCTTTCTAATCTATCTTATCCTTCACCTTATCAACTTTGTCTTGGACTTCACCCAAGAGTTGCTCCATTTGAGACAATCTTTCTCTTAGAAACTTGTTATCTTCTTCTCATTCTTCTACCTTTTTGGCTAACTTAGTGTTAGTCACCATGGTTTTATCTTCTACTAATCCCATTGGTGTATTCTCTCCAACTGATTCATTAGGTTGAAACATCCACCACAATCCCGATCAGTTCAAGCTCTGATACCAATATGGTGTATGTGTTCCAAAGGCTTGCTTGCACAATTTGCTAAGACCTTCTTTGTCTTCTTCAATGACCCTAATATCCTCTAGGTCCTTATTAGGTTTAGATGATTAACTAAGTCCTAAACCAACTCTCCCCTAAGAGTCTCACTCTTTGTGCTTCACCTTTGAAACACTAACACCCTTTGGGTACTTCACTTCGTCTCCTACACTTAGAAGGATCTAAGTGAAAACTTCTCTCCATACATGAAATTCATTCCAAGGGTGTCCATCATCATGAAAACATTCCATTTGATCCCATTTGAATTAATTTTGAAGGGTCTTCTAACTCTTTTCAATCAAGTTCAAGTTTTAGTCTTTGAGATGCCTAATTCCTTGTAGCCTTTTTCATAAACATTTTCCCATTTCTTGTCCAAACTTTCCAAAGGACTTGAAAACCTAATCCCACATTCAGATACCCTTTATCATTTAAAAAAACATTTTGAAAGTTTTAGACCCCTAGGTCCTCCATGCATGGGGTTCCTATTATCTAGGACCAATAGGGCTAATAGGCCTAATTTATAGGATTTCACTGTATCACAGTTTGAATCTCACCCAAAACTTAGTCTACTAGATTGGTATGAACTCAATCCTTATGACATGTTAGGATATGAATATACCCTACCTGGAACTATACTTTTCCCATACAGTACTTCTCCACCCTGCAAGAAATCTTCAATTCTTCTATTCTAAATCTCTAACCGGGCACTGTCAGCTTGCCTAGGGCTTAGTAGTAAAAATAGCTATCCATCTTCTCACGACTCCTAATCCTAGATATATATAGAACTATGAATCCCCTATCATATCCAACCACCCTTAGGAAGATCCCATCGTTATTTTTCATGGGGAGCCATGAACTGACTGACTGGTCAGGTTAAGACCAGTAAGACTACTAAATCAAAAACAATTTATACAAGACTTTAAACAACCTCAAATAAACTTTCTGACTGAATTAAAGATTCTTAGAATGAACACAAAACAATCACTAACTTAAATCATTCAATCCATTTAATGGTATTGTCACACTGAAATGCACAGGTTCTTCAGAAATCGGAGTTGCAGAGCTATATTCACAAAAGCAATATTTCTTACAATCCTCACTGCTGATGAGATTCAAGCCTCTACATACATGAGATGGCATATTCCATGTTTTTAGTGATTGTTGGTTGATATCACACTCCTATCTTCTAGGGGGATCCAAAGTAACCAAATATTGCATGCAACATTTGCAATTATTGCAAATATTGTCATGACAACATTGTAACAACTTTTGGCATCTTTGCCATTATGCCAACTTCCTAAGTTTTAGGGCCTTTATCCTCTATATTTTGAGGAATAAACTTTAGAATGGCCTCCAATTATCTCTATGACAACATTTATGTGTTTAGGACACATTCAAAGCTCAAATCCATCACTAAGCTTCTAAGCCTAAAATTAAAAATCTACTAACAATGACTATTTTGGTGACCTTAGCCCTAATGACTAACTCACCTGGTCCACAATGCAATGACCTTCTAAGGTCCAAAGTAAACAAACTATCTTGACTTGGATAATGTCAAGTACAAGCCAAAACATCACAACTATGGAGGTTAGCCTAGGTGTGCTCTTGCACCACAATGTAAGAACTTGTTTGACAAGAGAACTATTATTAGAGGTTTTGAAGCTGATGATTTGGTCGTGAAGTGGAATGCCAAACTTGAAGACAAAGGAAAAAATGGTAAGTTTGATCCTATCTAGCTTGGACCATACATAATTGATAGTAAATGGGGTTTTTATTCTTACATTCTCAAAGATTTGACTGGAAATACTCTTGAACTGCTAGTTCATGGATAATTTCTAAAATTCTAATTTTCTTGAAGCCTCAAATCCATGAACAATATGTTGTAAATAGGTTTTGTGTAGCTTAGCATGTGTGTTTTAGGTTAGTTTCTTTCTGGTAGGTGATCTACTTTTTCCTTGAGATTCTGGATTCTAGTCATGCCTACAAGAGGCATGTCTCCCCAGTTAGAGCCACTGTTAGAACCATAAAAATTCTTGGCTTCATGGTGTCCTCCTGAAATGTTTCTAATTGTTTTAGGCCTGGTCTTAGTGTCTTGTTTGTTCTTAAAGTCTAAAAAACCTTGGCATGTTTGAAAAACCCTAAACCCTCATGGCCTTGTTATTTTTTGAAGTTACTTTTTTGAGTAACTTAAATCTCCTTAAGTCAGGTGTCATATCTTGACGGGACCTTTTATTTCCTAAGTCATGTTGCTTAGTGGGATCATTTTAATATTTCCTATTCTCCTAGGTTCCTAGCATGTCTTATCTTTTTATTTTCTGAGAAAGTCTCTTTTCATCTAACGATTAGCGTTATGACTCAAAGAGAAAGATGTAGTCAATCTAACGATTAAGGCATTGCATCATGTTGACACTTGCCTATATATGATCGTGGGTTTGAGATGTGATATAGGGAAGATTAAGGGATAGTTAGATCAAGTATTATCTATGGTTGGTGTTATGCCTTACGGTGGATGATGATTTATGTTTAATCATCATGGAAATGCAATGGGATGACACATGGACAGTGGCGGGGATAGGCTATGTTTGTAAAGATATCAAGAAAATGTGATCAGTTATGATTTGATCCAATGGCAGGTGTTTTTCCTGAAGGTTGAGATTATCAATGGATAGTCTTCAAGCCATTGCGACATAGTGACACTTGGCAGGATCTAATCATTGGGTCGTAGGTTTTTAAAGAAGATAAAAGTCAGATAAGTTTGAAAGGATCTAGTAGAACTCACTTTTCTTGAAAGTGTAGGTGCTTGACAGATAGTGTTTAATCCATCGCACTTATTTTTCACCTATCCTAGTCAGATATGAGTCAGTGTTAGTTAAAGTGGAAGCATGTTGAGATAGATTATGTGGTTGTCGCTCTTCCTCAGATACCAAAATGCAGATTTTTAATGTATAAGGCAAAGCAATGGGGCGACACTTGTCTAGATCGAAGTCTGAATCTCGAGTAACATAAAGTTGATCAATGGATGCATTTTAAAGTTGAGTAAGGACTTTTCCTTAGCTGTTGATGCTAGATCTCGTGCCACCCATGATAGTTGCAAGCCTTATTCAGATTTTTAAATATTTTCTCTCAGGGTTTCAAGGTGGTGACGTTGCTTTCTAGGCAGAAAAGGTGGCAAGTAGACTAGTCTGATCTTATCAATAATGTATGTGTGTCTGTGTGATGATATTTGAGTAAAGATTAGACAATTCACATTCATTAATGGAGAGAAGTGACAATTGGGGTTTCCGATAAAAACAACAATGCTTTTGTAATCTCATATTGGTTCTCTATCCATTTTTGCCTTAGATGATAGACTCTATTCGAAAACACCTAAGGGTTGGCGGTTTCTAATTAGGGAATGATCAGTATAAAGTGTGGAGGAAGTTCTCAATGTTAAGGTGTAGGACACTCGTGATGCTTCAAATCAGAATCTTTTGGTGATTTTTTTGAAGAAAGATCAGTCAGGTAGGGAGTAGAACTTTGGAAAATATTAATGGAGAAGGAAAGGGTGTAAGATAGATGTATATTTAGATATTTCCTTCTTCTATATAAGGTCTTCCCTTCTCGATAATCAGTGTTCCATAATGTTTTTCCCCAAAGTGTTAGTTCAAGAGTTTTAGTTCCAGCAATATAGAAAATTTATGTTAGTCTGTATTAAAAATAGATAGAAATTTCATTTGATCTTTTGCACATTATCGAATGGTGTATTTATTTAGTTATATTAATATATAAGTTTGACTTATCATACTTAATATCAATATTTCTCAGTTTTAGGTCTCTCCTTGGTGTTCACCTTATGAGTTTTGGATCTTCAGTTTCATTGCATAGAAGTTCTATATGTACATGTTATATTCCTTAGTTTTGATCTAAGGAAAAGGTGGCAAGTAGACTGGTCTGATCTTATCAATCATGTATGTGCATCTATGTGATGATATTTGAGTAAATATTGGACAATTAAAGTGCATTAACGGAGAGAAGTGACAATTGGGGTTATTGATAAAAATAATAATGCCTTTGTAATCTCATATTGGTTCTCTATCCATTTTTGCCTTAGATGATAGACTCTGTTCGACAACACCTAGGGGTTGGTAGTTTCCAATCAGGGCATGATCAGTATAAAGTGTGGAGGAAGTTTTCAATCTGAAGGTGTAGGACAGTTGTGATGTTTCAAATCAGAATCTTTTGGTGATTTTTTTGAAGAAAGATCAGTCAGGTAGGGAGTAGAACTTTGGAAAATCTGAATGGAGAAGAAGGAAAGGGTGTCAGATAGATGTATATTTAGATCTTTCCTTCTTCTATATAAGGTTTTCCCTTCTCGATAATTAGCGTTCCATAATGTTTTTCCCTAAAGTGTTAGTTCAAGAGTTTTAGTTCTAGCAATATAGAAAATTTATGTTATACTGTATTAAAAATAGATAGAAAAGTTCATTTGATCTTTTGCACATTATCGAATGGTGTATTTATTTAGTTATATTGATATAGAAGTTTGACTCATCATACTTAATATCAATATTTCTCAATTTCAGGTCTCTCCTTTGTGTTCAACTTATGAAATTTGGATCTTCAGTTTCATTACATAGAAGTTCTCTCTGTACATGTTATATTCCTTAGTTTTGATCTAGGATCAAATTGAATATGCTTTGGGTATAGAATACATTCATTTGGTGTATCTACAAAAGGATATTATAAGAAGTGTATGGTATGAGTTGCTTATGTATATGGCTATGAGTATTTTCCAATAGGTTAGTTTCTATTTTTAGTATTTGCATTGAAGTATTGCCCAATGGATAAGGCACTGATCAAGAACTAGTATATTTGTTTGCTAATATATGTCTGATTTGGTTTGAATATATTCTACAAATTTACATAAAAACCATTACTAAGTTCTTTCATATTCTTATGGTTGTTGGTTGTATGTCCTACATAGTAATGAAGATTCAATGAATATCTAGTTAGCATTTAGTAATTTCTTACTATGATCTATTGTCAAAACCAGAGTAATAAGGAGTTATAAAGAGTTGTATCTATCTGGATTAGGTATACCCACCTTGGTTTAGCAGACCTAGAAGTGTAGAGGGAATTCTTGTCCCTATAGCTAGTCCAATTACCTCATAGAGCTTTCATACTTGGACCTAACCACTCCTAACATTAGTCTCAAGGTATATTCGTGGATTTCAAAGGATAAATGTTTTCAAATGCCAACATGCATGAAGCCCCAAATGAAAAGCTGACCAAATATTATTGTTTGAGGCATCACAACAGAGTGCCACTAGTCTGATCAGATTGTTGGAGCCTGAATAAATTAAGGAAGATCTACGACCGCATTTTAAAATTGTGAAAGGATTAATCTAGGTCTTTGATGGAGATTTCTATTCCACCTTTATCCATTGTAACCAGAATTCAAATATTTAAATGTCTCCATCAAGTTTTTCAGGCTGTGAGCCATGTCTTGTACTGCTAAGAAAATAAATGAATTGATATGATTTTTGGATCATATATGTGCAGTTGTAGGGTGTTGTTTGGATGGATATTGGGTGGTTTAGAGTGCACTTATGATGAGATGTGACTGTTGGGGTTTTCTAGTGAAGATTTGCATATCTTATGAAACCTAGGTTGGCTCTTTATCCTCTCTATCATTGCTATGTACACTGTTCTAAGACAATCCAAAGGAGTATGGTGGTTTCATATTAGATTGTACTCATTATGGAGTATGAAGAGGGGTTTCTTCTTTATGAAGGCAGGACAAATTGGCTGGTAGGGTAGATTGGATCATATATTTTGAGAAGATCAGTCAGCAAAATGAAGGACTTCAGTAAATCAAATTGATGAAGAAGGATAGGTATGAGATAGGTGTTACCTTTAGGGTTTTACTTCTTCTATATATCTCCTTCTTTTCTCTATTGTAAGGGTTGATAAGTTTTTGGATTCCAAGTGCTGGCTCCAAGCTTTAGTCCCAAGGGGATATAGAAAACTGTACTCATATTGTATTTAGATAGAATAGAAACTTTTTGATATTTTGCACATTATTGAAGTGGTGTATTTTTTAGATTAGATATGTACATGAACATTCATCATACTTAATATAATTTTATAGTTTGAAGTCTCTCCTTGGTGTCTATCTTTTGAGTTTTGAATCTTCTGGTTCACTGCATAGAACTTCTCTATGTATATGTTTTATTCCCTATTTTTGATCAAAGATCAAATTAAATCAGCTTTGGATAAAACATAGACTCTTTAGGTTTGTCTACAAAAGTATCTTAGAAGTAGTGGTTGGTCTGGTTTGATTGTGTTTATGGCTTTCAGCCTTTGACAATAATTGGTTCATGTTTTTGGTATCTACATTTGAGACATTTCCCAATGAATAAGGCACTGATCATGGATTAGTACATTCTGTTGAGATACATGTTTGATTGGATTTGGGCTATACTCTATAGTTTTAATAAATCAAAACCATTTCCAAAGTCATTTATGTATTGTGGTTGTTGATTGTGGTCCTTCATAGTACTAGAGAGTCAATGAGTGTCTAGTTAGCATATAGTATTTTCTTACCATCATTTGTTGTTATAATCTAGAGTGATAAAGAGTTGTAAAGAGTTTAATGTTACCTTGATTAGGTGTACCTACCTTGGTTTAATAGAGCCAGAAGTGCAAAGGGCAGTCTTGTCCCTATAGCCGGTCCAGTTACATTGTAGAGCTTTCATACTTGGAGCTATTCAAAGTGTAAATTTTTTTTAACATCAACATGTTCTTTGCAATTTCTCGACGATGCTATAGTCTTCATAATGAGACAAAGCCAGTTGTTTAGACTGTGACAACTTGGAGATACTCACATCTGATTGTTTTCTTGTTCACACCCACTATTTGGATGTTGTTGGTCGGTTTAGGAATGAGGAAGGGTTGGAAAATCCTCCCCTGCCTAAGGTTACCTTTTCTTGCACTTGGGTCATGGTGTTCGCTGTTCTAGACTCCTTATCATTTTTTACAATGATGATGTTATAGTACTTGAGAGAGACTGGTTCAACCATATGGATGACATAATTGTCCTAGGTGTTGTACGTATGATTTATCCTAGCACCTTGTTTAGAAGTTTCCTCTTTCTCATATTTTGGCAAGGGATTCTTGAAAGCCTTGTGATCAACATTCATAGCATGGTTGTCAACTGTGATTATTTCATTGTCAATGAGATCTTGGTTCTCATGCTTTAAACTCATATAGTGCTCCATTGTATGTCCTTTATTTCTGTAGAATGCACAGTAATCATTGTCTCTCCACCATTTTGGTTTTATCTTTGGTTCGTATGGTTTGGAGTTATCTGGCAATGTGACTAGTTTGTTTTCTACTAGAGTCTTTATAGCCGACTCATAAGATTCTCCCAAAGGATCGAAATCCTTAACCCAAGGTTTTTATTTCATGAGGTTTCCAACCCCTTTGGAGGGAGTCTTTGTGGTGTTTTCAAAAGCTTTTAGGGATTTTGAGTCACTCATTAAAATGAATATTGTTGGTTTGAGTTGAGGAGAAACATGATTGACTACTCTATCGCTTACCACATGCTTGCTTTTAATATAGAATTTACTTTTATCTTTGGATCTAGAACTAAATTTGGTTTCATTTGAAAGGGAAATCTCACCCTTCTTGAAAAGCGTGGTTTCAATCCTCAGTGCACTCTTCACAAGTTGATCAAAACTGGAGAGATCTTGCATTTGAAGGGAATAATTGTAATATTCGAGTAGCATGTTGGTAAATATATCGATCTTTTTAGACTTAGGAATGAGTCATGGATATCTATAAAATACTCTTCTCCATCACTGAAGAAATGTCAAGAATGATTCTCCTATTTGTTGTTAAATATTGTATAGTTCAATTATAGATATGTGATGTTGTATATTATATGAATACTATTGTAAAAATAGATTCATTGGCTCATCAAAAAAATTTATTCTAGTGGAAAATTTTGAAAACCACTCCATAGCTTGACCACCTAAAATTTAGGAAAATAGACGCATGAGATACGTTTTCTCAGGAATAAACTCTTTATATAGGGCACAAAATTCCCAAATGTGATATTGTAGATCAAAATGACCACTATACTTGTCAAATCTAGGAATTTTTATCTCATGTGGAAATGGAGGTAAGTAAAGTTCCTTGTCAAAAGGAAATGGACAAATGGTGTCCGTAGAGAATTTTTTCATTGGTTTCTCTTTTTGCATCTCTGTTTACAGATCTTGGATTTGTTTGGTCAAAAGTGTCATAGGAGTTTCTTCCTCTCTAGAAATTATATCTTCCACTCTATAATGAGAAGGAAGTTGGGCTCCTTGTTGAGATAATTCTAAAAATTATTTCTCTTTATCTTTGTTCATGATAACCTTCATCACCTTGAGGAATGCTTGGTCTTGTAGAAATTTGTTAACTTCTTCCTCAAGATCTTCAGGATCATTAAAATCGGGGTGGATTTCAGCATCATGATTATTTTCCCCAGACATTTTTGGTTCTAGTAGTCTGTCATAGGGAGGGACTGACTTGTGTGTAGTGTTTAGTTTTTCTTCAAACAAAGGATTTTCCTTAAACTGTAGACACTATCCTTCTTCTATATAGGTTATGTTAAAAGAACTCCTAGTCCGTATAGGTGTTAACCATTCAATTCCCCTAACGAGTGTTGGAGTAGAACTGACATGTCAACTAAGTTCAAGATCAAATGAAGATGACAACAAGATATGTCCAACGAAGAGGGAGAACAAACAAGTCTTATCTTGAGTGAGGGTTAATGAACCTACTTTCACGAATCAGAATAAGGACAGTGTGGACAAACAACAATTGAGTAGCTATGGACTGATCTATGGATTAGTATGATAGTATCAAGGTTTCATGATAACAAATTTAGATTAATCAAAAGGTTGTTACCAGAGACAAGACTAGTATGAACTCGCTAAAATGTAGCATAGAATATAGACAAATACCTAGTGTATGACAAAACTCAAGTCAACGCATTTTAAGTTAAAGTGTTTGTTTTGCAATTTTTAGTTTTGGATGTTGATTTTTCAGTTTTTGCAAACACTTAAAACACAATATGATAAAGTAAAAATCATAGCAATCAAACTCCTAATCCTATTTGGCTGGAAAAGACAATACTTGTTTGAATCATCTTATATTAAAATACCCATTCAAGTCAGATAATTAGAAGGTTGGTAGCATTGGATCCTGTCCATGACACACACTTATCAGTACTACCAAGCTTTGAATTTCTCAAGATCCGAGGATCTTGATAAATTTACTCTCAAAAAGATGGTTACATAAGAGGTTTCTTAAGCATGTGTGTCTCACAGTGCTTGTATCAAAAAGTAGAAAGGATTTTGGCTACTACTCTAAAAAGGTGTTTAGTGTAATACCCCAAAATTGGCACCTTACAATTCTAATCA